>CP106725.1:96913044-97513044 GCA_025506655.1 Gossypium rotundifolium
ATCACAAAATACACATAATTTCTTTACACCCATGCTTAGCCGAATAATCATCGTGATCATACAAGTCCATACATTTCTTTTATTTCACATTTTAGTCCCTTAAAATATTATTTTCACAATTTAATCTAAATTACTTAAATTCATAAAAAATCCGAAGACAAAACATGTTAATCTAACACATATATTTCATATTTCATCAACTAACATCACAAAGCTTAAACATTCATCAATGGCACATCTCATAATCTTCATCAAATTCCAAAATTAAAGTATGAGCTTGATAGAATACAAAGCAACGATTACAAAAACATAGAAATGATCAAAAACCGAAACAAAAACTTACCTTAACCAAGCTTAAACTTAGCCAAACCCCAGCTTTCTTTTTCTTTTCTTTTTCCTTGAATTTTCGGTACAAAAGATGAGCATAATGGCCAATTTTTAAGCTTTTTTTATTTAATTAAGCTTATTAATTCATTTACCAAATTAGCCTTTTAATTAACATATAAAACTTATATGCATTAAGGCCATTTATGTCCATTATCCTACATAATGGTTTAATTACTTCATAAGGCCACTACATTTATAAAGACATAGAATATAGGTACTTTTAACACATGGCATGCTAATTTTGCATTCTACATGTTTAGATCCTTATATCAAATTAAGCACATAAATAGATAAATTTAATCACGAAACTTTCACACATGCTTAATTATATATTGCAAGCACAGAAAATAATACTAAAATATTTTTCTAACTCGAATTTATGGTCCCGAAACCACTATTCCAACTAGGGTCTAAACTGGATTGTTACATTGGGTTACACAGCTCTAACAAGCAACTTTGAGAATTAATTTATATGTACTCCATTGATATATTTTACTTTCTTGTTTGGCTACCTATTCTGTTTTAGGAATTAAAATATATCCATGGAGTATATATAATTTTTGCATATTTCATTTCAATATATATTTTTAGGATTTTAAACTATTAATAGGAATGCTTGGTTATGATCTTTGTAAATATAGTGGGTTTAATTTGTTGAATTATTTAAAATTAAGACTAAATTGATAGAATGTGTAAGTGTTAAGGACTAAATATGTAATTATACCAATTAAAAGAAAAGGCAGTCTTATCATTTCCGTTTATGATTTAATGCAGAAGGGTGACTAAAAGAGAAACAAATGATACCGTTAGTGACGAGAAGAAATTTTTTTATAGTTCAATGATCAAAATAGAAATACGTAACAGTTGGGTGATTACTTGTACAATTTACCCTTAATTTTAAATAATATGCTTTATTTTTCCTTTGTCCATTACATAGAATTGGGTATGTGAAGTATGATATTGGTAGACTTTTGCTGGGTTTTAAGATGGAACCATTAATGTCTGGTAGAAGGAATTCATACTCGGTTAACGAGGGATCAAACCCTTGTCCTTGGTTAAAGGTTCTACCGTTCATCTCTAAATAGTATTAAATCACTGCTTCGTTGTGGAAGTGGTCGACATCAATTTCCATCGATGCCTCATTGGTGTGTCGTGCTTTTCTCAGTGCCATTGAACGATTTTAATCAAAATAACTAAGCAGCCAATTACCCACACAAGTTTTATAATAGATGATTAAACTAGAATGTCTGACCTCAATTCGTTGGTGATTTTACACATGTTGGGTCATTCTCCAATCCAAATTTGATGCCTTATACTTGTAAAAGTGAAAGCAAAAACAAAAGGCTAGAAAAAAATTGAAGAAGTAGCAGAGAAAAGAGAAACCCGATAGAAGAATCGAAGTTGAAATCGTGAAAACTTGACGAAAGATGGAGGAAAGGAGTTGTGGCGACCAAGGCTCAAGCCCGTATAGTAAGGAACACATCCGTGTTTCTAGCCTGTGTAACTTATTTTTTATGACGTCATGAACAAATTGAGGTCACATAGCCAAGGCACACACCTGTGTGCTTAGGCCGTGTGGTCGATTAAATTTTCATAATTTTTCATAAAATAGGTGCAGACTTTACACGGCCAGGGCACATGCCCGTGTTTGAGGCCGTGCCATCCACATGACTAAGACACACGCCTGTGTGCTCAATACTGAGCATTCTGTTTTGTAACAATTAAGGTGCAGGGGACACACGGCTGAAATACACGCCTATGGGGCAAGCCGTGTGTCACACATAGCCTCGACACATGCCTATGTGCCTACCCATGTAGATAAAAAGAAGCTATTTACCAAGCCATTTTGCCACCCTTCCATGCACAAACCTACACAATAAACATAAAACCATTCCAAGCATATACATACAACCAAATTAGCCACAAACAAGATATCAATACATCATTCACATGTTATCATTTATCATACACAAACATCACATATAACTCAACTTAAATCATGCAATTTCCCACATCCATGAAAAACATCATCATATGCATATATATATATATACTCAAACCAATATTAGCCAATTTTAATGGCCATTTACAAAATGAATTATCAACCAGCATAAGCCAACACATTTGGCTAAATCAATTATGACACTTAACAAAATGACCAAGTCCCTATACATGCCATAACTCAAAATATCAAAATCAATGGTGCCCAAAATATTGAATTAATAGTGTGAGTGGATCTCTGACGATTTTCGATCCCTGAGCTGGCTTGGTGACACTATAAGACAAGGGAAAAGAAAGGGGAGTAAACTATATCAACGCATTATTCCTAAGGTTCAATCGGGATTTCTCGATTGTTGAACTTTGTCGATTTCGTTTGAAGATTAAATCACAATTCATACAATATTAAAGCAACTAAAGCATAAATATCAATGCATTATTTACATACGAACATACCTCGGTATAAAAATAGTAGGAATGGGACCTAATCATCAAATGCTTTGTTTTTCCCCCGATTTAGGTTCGACCTCGTTTCTCTTGATCTATAATAGCAAATTTAACTCATTTATTATTCACAATATTCAATTCAGTCCAAAAATTTTATTATGGAAAAATTACATTTTTGCCCCTAAACTTTGACATATTTACATTTTGGTCCCTAGGCTTGTAAAATGAAACGTGTTCAATTTCTTTAATGTACAAGTCTAGCAGAACCATTTTTATAACTATAACAACCCCCAATTTCTATCAAAACACACTTTTACTACATATTTTATAACTTTTACAAATAGGTCATTTTAAGAGTTTTTATCAAAAATCACTTAGTAAAAGTTGTTTATCTAACACCAAAAATTCATTTTATACCATTAGACATCAAAATACATGAATGTATAATATGGGTCAAACCCTAGACTTTGATTATTCCTTAAATTAATGGTAGGAATAGATAGATCTAGTGATAACGACTTAAAAAATGTAAAGATCATTAAAAATGGGGCAAGAACATACTTACAATCGAGCTTGAAAGTTAGCCAAACCATAGCTATGTCTTCCTTATAATTTTTAGCACGAGGGGGAGAAGATGGACAAGATTTTGGCTTGATTTTCCCCTTTTTTTCATTTTTTACCAAATGACCAAAATGCCCTTAATGCATAACTTTGAAATTTTATCTCACCATATCCATTTTTGTCCATTAACTTAACAAATGGTCTAATTACCAGCCAAGGACTTTCAATTTAAAATTTCATAGCAATTAGACACCTCTAGCATGTAGAACTTAACTTTTACACTTTTTATAATTTAGTCCTTTTTGCTAAATTGAGTGCCCAAACGTTAAAACTTTTGAACGAAATTTTTGCGAAATCATTTCATAAAACTGTAAACCATGGAAGTGTAGTAAAACTGAATTTTACTATGTGGGATTTTTGGTCCCGAAACCACTGTTCCAACTAGGCCCAAAATCGGGCTATTACAACTCTCCCCCCTTAGGGATTTTCGTCCCCAAAAATCTTACCAAAAAATAGGTTTGGGTACTATTTTTGTATAGCTTCCTCAAGTTCCCAGTAGCCTCTTCCACACCGTGTCTTTGCCACACAACTTTCACTAAGGCTATACTTTTATTTCTTAACTATTTAACTTCTCGAGCCAAAATCTTATCGGTTCTTCACCATAAGTCATATCAAGTCGAATCTCAACATCTATCGAAGAAATTACATGTGAAGGGTCTGATCGATAATGTCATAGCATAGAAACGTGAAACACATTATAGATCCTTTCCAACTCTATTGGTAAGGCTAACCAATATGCCACTTGCCCTATTCTTTCAATAACTTCATACGGCCCAATGAAACGTGGACTCAACTTGCCTTTATGGGAAAATCTTAGAATCTTCTTCCATGGAGATACTTTCAGAAATACTTTGTCACCAACCTGAAATTCGATTTCTTTTCTTTTCAAGTCTGCATACGACTTTTGTCGATCTAAAGTGGCTTTCAAGCAATCTTGGATTACCTTTACTTTTTCTTCAGTTTCCCTAACCAAGTCAACCCTATGAATTTGTTTTTCACTGAGCTCGGTCCAATACAAAGGTGTTCAGCACTTATGACCATACAATGCATCATAAGGTGCCATCTTTATACTTGACTGAAAACTGTTGTTATATGCAAATTTGATCAATGGTAGGTATTTCTCCCAACTACCTTCGAATTCTAGAACACGACATTAGAGCATATCTTCAAGAATCTGAATCGTTCTTTCATACTGACCATCGGTTTATGGATGAAACGCGATACTAAAATTTAACTGCGTACCCAAAGCCTCTTGTAACTTTTTCCAAAATCTTTAAGTAAACCTCAGGTAAGTACAATATCAGAAATGTACAATTTAGCTGACTTATCCAGTGAGTAGTCAGTACGTACAGGTATAAAATAAGTTGATTTTGTCAATTTGTCAACCATAACCCATACGACATCTTTCTTTTTCAGAGTCAAAGGCAAACCCGTTAGAAAATCCATCGTAATCCTGTCCCATTTCCATTCGGGTACCATCACTGGTTGAAGGAAACTTAAAGGCACTTGGTGTTCGGCTTTTACTTGTTGACAAATAAAACATCTCGAAACAAACTCTAAAATTATCTCGTTTCATACCTGACCACCAGTACAATGTTTTCAAATCGTTATACATTTTCGTACTACCCGAATGCACAGACAAGCAACCATTATGTGCCTCAAGGAGAATTTTCAGAATAAGTTCATCATCTTTCAATACACATATTCTACCTCGAAACATCAAACAACCATCAGATCCACTATGAAAATCTGAATCACTGCCCAATTCACGCTAAGCTCTCTTAGCTTGCAAATCACCGTCACATTTCTGAGCTTCACAAATCTGTTGAAGGAACAATGATCTAGCTCTCAACTCGGCTATAATCAAGCCATTACTGGACAAAGTCAACTGTGTATTCATCACTCTCAAAGCAAACAAAGATTTCCTACTCAAGGCGTTGGCGACCTCATTCACTTTACCTGGGTGATAGTCAATCACCAACTCATAGTCTTTCAGTAACTCAAGCCATCTTCGTTGCCGTAAGTTCAAATCTTTTTGAGTCATCAAGTACTTCAAGCTCTTATGATCAGTAAAAACACGACATTTCTCACTGCACAGATGATGTCTCCAAATCTTTAAAGCAAACACAATAGCAGCTAGTTCCAAATCATGCGTTGGATAAATTTTCTCATGTGGTTTCAGCTGTCTCGAGGCGTAGGCTACCACTTTGCCCTCTTGCATCAACACACATCCTATTCCATTCAGTGACGTGTCACTATAAATTACGAATTCTTTTCCTGGTTCAGGTTGTACTAAAACCAGTGCCTCAGTCAATAATTCATTCAATTTCTCAAAACTTTGCTGACATTTTTCGGACCATTCAAATTTAACATCTTTTTGCAAAACTTGGTCATTGGAGTAGCAATCGTTGAAAATCTTTTGACAAAATGTCGGTAATAACCGTCTAAGCCCAAAAAGCTTCTAACTTCAGATACATTCCTTGGCTGTTTCCAATCAACAGCTACTGAAATCTTACTTGGATCAACCCGAATACCATCACTTGAGACAATATGTCCTAAAAATCTGACTTCTCGGAGGCAAAACTCACTTTTACTGAACTTAGTATACAGCTTCTTATCTCTCAAAGTCTGTAAAATAGTTCTCAAGTGTTCGACATGCTATCAAAATATCATCAATAAACACAACCACAAACTGGTCCAAATTCGGTCTAAAGATTCGATTCATTAGGTCCATAAAAATTGAAGGAGCATTCGTTAACCCAAAAGGCATAACAAGGAATTCATAGTGTCCGTACCTTGTTCTAAAAGCAGTTTTTGGCACATCCAACTCTTTTACTCTCAACTGATAGTAACCAGATCTCAAATCTATCTTCGAGAACACTGTTGCTCCTTTCAGTTGGTCAAATAAATCATCAATCCTTGGCAAAAGATGCTTGTTCTTAATGGTTACCTTATTTAACTATCGGTAATCTATACAAAGTCTCATAGACCTGTCTTTCTTCTTTACGAACAATACTGGAGCACCCTAGGGAGAATAACTTGGTCTCATAAAATCTTTATCTGTCAACTCTTACAACTAAGTCTTTAGCTCTTTCAATTCGGTCGGAGCCATTCTATACGGAGCAATAGATATCAGCGAGGTCCCTGGTACTAAGTCAATACCAAACTCAACTTCTTTAACTGGTGGTAACCCAGGTAAATCTTTCGGGAAAATATCTGAATATTCACAAACTATTGGCATTGATTCAATTTTCAATTTAGACTCTTTTTTATTCAACACATAAGCAAGATAAGCTTTACAGTCATTCCTTACATATCTTTGGGCAAACATCGAAGAAATTACAATGGGTAACTCACTCGGTTCATCTGAAACAATCCGAAGAATTTCACCATTCTCACATTTCAGTTAAATAATCTTTCTTTTACAGTTCACTACGGCATCATGCAATGTCAACCAATCCATGCCCAAAATAACATCGAATTCATCAAATGGCAACAATATTAAATTCGCTGAAAAATAGTGACCCCGAATCATTAATGGACAATTCTCGCAAACTTTATCAACTAGTACATGTTTGCCTAAGAGGTTTAAAACTCTAATCACAAACTCAGTAAATTCAATAGGCAAGTTCTTATTAGTTACCAGTTTCATACAAACATAAGAATGAGTCGATCTAAGATCAATTAATGCAACTAAATTAGTATTATAGAGAGAAAAAGTACCAGTGATAACATCGGGAGATGTCGCTTCTTCGGGAGCACGGATGGCATAGGCTCTAGCAGCTACTCAAGCTTCAGATCTCACAACAGTATCTTTTGTCATACCTTTACTACTAGCTCTATTTCCAATACTTCTCGGTGGCCTACCTTTATTAGCAATATTACTCAGCCTCACACTCTGAAATTTTTCCTTCTCAATCATTTTAGGACAATCTCGGATAAAGCACTCTTGAGAGCCACACTTGAGACAAGACTGGTCATTCATCCTACACTTACCGGGATGTCTTCTTCCGCATTGTTGACATTCAGGTCTGTTGGACTTTACATTTCCCACGGTCGTCATTGAGGTGGCTTGAGATTTAAAACTTGAATGTTTCTTCTCACGATCTCTGCGTGAATACCCTGCTGAAAAATTTGAACGGGAATACATTTCTTTAGGCTTCATGGACTGAGATGGAAACGACTTACTCATTTGTCTTTTCTTTGAATCTCTAGCTTCGAGATCAACTTTTCTCTTCTCTTTGTTCAGCTTTTCGGCCTTATAATCCCGTTCAACCAATACCAAAAATTCTTTCAGCTCTAAAATCCCAACTAACACACAAATGTCCTCATTCAATCCATCCTCAAATCTTTTGCCCATGATAGCCTCGGTGGAAACACACTCCTGAGCATATTTACTAAGTCTGAGGAATTCTCGCTCATACTCGATCACTATCATACGATCTTGTTTCAGCTCAAGAAATTCCTTATGTTTCTGATTGATGAATCGTTGACTAATATATTTCTTTTGGAACTCCTCTTGAAAGAATGCCCATGTAACCCTTTCTCTCGGTACCACCGATACCAGTGTATTCCACCAGTGGTATGCAGAATCTCATAGAAAGGAGATAGCACACTTTAAACACTCATTCAGTGTGTAGGACAACTCATCAAATACCCTGATGGAGTTTTTGAGCCAAAACTCGGCTCTTTTGGGATCATCATTCACATTAGCTTTAAAATCTTTGACCCCATGCTTTTGGATCTTATCAACCGGGGGCTTGTTCATTCTTACAAATTTCATACCTTGTGGGAATTTGGGAACCGGTCGAGGAATGGGTGGGGGTGAAAGAGGTTGGGCATTCAGATTTATTCGAACAAATTTCGTATACCACTCATTCATCATATGAAGAAAAGCTTCCCTGCCTCTTTCTCCTTAACTAACCGTAGGAGGTCTACTATCAGACGGCGCTGCCCCTTGAGCGGGAGCCGGCGTATTACTTTTGACTTCATCAGCCTTACCTCGATTGGGATCCATTACTATATGAAAACACAATTTAAAGTTGCCAGGAGTCATCACACTATCACAGTTCATTTATGGCATGTATAGCTAGACTCTTACACCTGCTATGTTAGTTCGAGAATCGACTAAATGTAGCTCTGATACCACTAAATGTAACACCCCTTACCCATATTAAACTCCAGAATAGAGTACGAGGCATTATCAAACATAATCACAAGCAAACATATAAAATTGAGACGTAAATTTCCATCCAAGTTTAAAACCTTTCACATACATTCATATCGTCCCTATCACGAGCCTACGAGGCCCAAAACATGCATTAGAAGTGGTTCGAGACTAAACTGAGAACTTTGGAAACTTTTGAGAAACTTAAAAAAAAATCATGTAAAAGGGGGGCCACACGCCCGTGTGGACCAAGGCACATGCCCATGTAGTATGGAACACACCCGTGTTTCTAGCCCGTGTAACTCTCTGTTTATGACATCATAAACAAATTGAGGTCACACGGCCAAGGCACACGCCCATGTGCTTTTTCCGTGTGGTCGATTAAATTTTCATAATTTTTCATAAAATAGGTGCAGACTTTACACGGCCAGGGCACACGCCCGTGTTTGAGGCCGTGCCATCCACATGACTAAGACACACGCCAGTGTGCTCAATACTGAGCATTCTGTTTTGCAACAATTAAGGTGCAGGGGACACACGGCCGAAATACACGCCTATAGGGCAAGCCGTGTGTCACACACGGCCTCGACACATGCCTATGTGCCTACCCGTGTGGACAAAAAGAAGCTATTTACCAAGCCATTTTGCCACCCTTCCATGCACAAACCTACACAATAAACATAAAACCATTCCAAGCATATACATACAACCAAATTAGCCTCAAACAAGATATCAATACATCATTCACATGTTATCATTTATCATACACAAACATCACATATAACTCAACTTAAATCATGCAATTTCCCATATCCATGAAAAACATCATCATATGCATATATATATATATATATATACTCAAACCAATATTAGCCAATTTTAATGGCTATTTACAAAATGAATTATCAACCAACATAAGCCAACACATTTGGCTAAATCAATTATGACACTTAACAAAATGACCAAGTCCCTATACATGCCATAACTCAAAGTATCAAAATCAATGGTACCCAAAATATTGAGTTAATAGTGTGAGTGGATCTCTGACAGTTTCCGATCCCTGAGCTGGCTTGGTGACACTATAAGACAAAGGAAACGAAAGGGGAGTAAACTATATAGCATAGTAAGTTCCTATGCAAATAATAAACATTATAATCACACATGTATCATACTAATAAACATGATAAACTTGGCATAAATAGTATCAAGATCTTCTAATCATAACTTACTCATTCAAAACCTTACCGAGGGATTCATCACATATCGAGCTCATTAGTAAATGAGTTCTACGTGCGTACTTGTACTAACTCATAACATAATCATAACCTTTCACAACTTTGACATACACGTTGAATTTTCCATTGAACCACTTAGAATACTAAAGGATACTTGAGAATCTCGCACACACAATACCAAACCAATTTCATATCCCAGATATGGTCTTACATGGGATCTTGTATCGATGCCAATAGCCCAGCTATGGTGTTACACGAAATCTCATATCGATGCCATATCCCAGATATGGTCTTACACGAAATCTCAAATAACCATAATGTCAAGACTTTTGTATCCTAACTATTCCTAAGGCTCAATCGGGATTTCTCGATTGTTGAACTTTGTCGATTTCGTTCGAAGATTAAATCACAATTCATACAATATTAAAGCAATTAAAGCATAAATATCAACACATTATTTACATACGAACTTACCTCGGTACAAAAATAGTAGGAACGGGACCTAATCGTTAAATACTTTATTTTTCACTCGATCTAGGTTCGCCTCATTCTCTTGATCTATAATAGTAAATTTAACTCATTTATTATTCAAAATATTCAATTCAGTCCAAAATTCTTATTATGGAAAAATTACATTTTTGCCCTTAAATTGACATATTTACATTTTGGTCCCTGGGCTCGTAAAATGAATTGTGTTCAATTTCTTTAATGTACAAGCCTAGCCGAACCATTTTTATAACTATAAAAACCCCCCAATTTCCATCAAAACACACTTTTACTACATATTTTATAACTTTTACTAATAGGTCCTTTTAAGCATTTTCATAAAAAATCACTTAGTAAAAGTTGTTTATCTAACACCAAAAATTCATTTTCTACCATTAGACATCAAAATACACAAATTTATAACATGTTTCAAACCCTAGACTTTGATTATTGCTTAAATTAATGGTAGGAATAGATAGATCGAGTGATAACGACTTAAAAAATGTAAAGAGCATTAAAAATGGGGCAAGAACGGACTTACAATCGAGCTTGAAAGTTGGCCAAACCATATCTATGTCTTCCTTCTAATTTTTGGCACAAGGGGGAGAAGATGGACAAGATTTTGGCTTGAATTTTCTTTTTTATTCATTTATTTACCAAATGACCAAAATGCCCTTAATGCATAACTTTGAAATTTTATCTCACCATATCCATTTTTTCCATTAACTTAACAAATGGTCTAATTACCATACAAGGACTTTCAATTTAAAATTTCATAGCAATTAGACACCTCTAGCATGTAGAACTCAACTTTTGCACTTTTTACAATTTAGTCCTTTTTGCTAAATTGAGTGCCCAAACGTTAAAATTTTTGAACGAAAGTTTTGCGAAATCATTTCGTAAAACTGTAAACTATGGAAGTGTAGTAAAAATGAATTTTACTACGTGGGATTTTTGGTCCCGAAACCACTGTTCCGATTAGGCCCAAAATCGGGCTGTTACATAGTAACTCTTAAAAGCTGCTACATAATTATGGAATCTAGGTTTTAAAAGGGTTGAACACCTTTAGTTTAACCATCGTATGATTGTCATGCTTAGCTATCAGGACAAAGAAGGCTCTAGTGTTTGGATAAGCTAAGCTAATGAGGATAAAGAATTTCATGTGAGTTTTTGCACCTTGCCTTCTTGATGATAGATGATGTTGTGTAACTTGTATTGTAATAGCCCGATTTTGGGGTTAGTTGGAACAGTGGTTTTGGGGCCACTAATCTGAGGTTGAATAATAATATTTTAATATTATTTTATGTGTTATAGCATGATTATAAGGATGCATGGAACTTTTGGTGCTTTAATTTTAGCAATTGTATGCTTAATTGTGAAAAAGGACTAAATCGCATAAAGTGTGAAAGTTTTATTTTACAAGCTAGAGGTGTCCAATGGCCATGGAATATAAAATTTGAGGTCCTTAAAGAGCAATTAGACCCATAGAGAATGGGTGGCCGGCCATAGGGGACAAAATGAGGTCAAAATTGGTCAAGTAGGTGGGTTAGCGAGTTTGAAATTTCTCTTCTTCTTCCACCGAATTTTTACACTCAAGAAGGGCTTTGGGAGCTTGAAGTTTTAGCAACCTATTTTCCTTGCTAGTAAGTGATATTAATGGCTTTTCTTGATAATTTTTGTACTTTTAGAACCCCTAAAGCTTAAGCTAGCTAATAAGGGGACTATCTTGCAAAATGGTTAAAAGTTTAGGGACTTGCCATGAGAGTGTTTATGTTGTTTGCTGAGTTTTTTTGGAAGAAAATGAATGTTAGTAGGGTAAGGAATAACTTTTGTGAAAGGTGTTACCATGAAAACACCTAAATGGGACTTATTTATAAAGGTTATAATTGAGTAATAAATGCATGAAATGATGGGTTTTATGAATTGTTATAAGAGAAATAGATGTCCAGCTAGGTTCTGTTTAATGAGAAAATGTGATGAAAAATGATTTACGAGCCTAGGGGCAAAATTGTAATTTTGCCAAAGCATAAGGGCAAAATGGTCATTTTTGCCTAAGTAGAAATTTTGATGTATCATGAGTTATATAGTGATTGAATGAGTAAATTTTATTATTATAGATCAAGAAGAGCGCGAAAACAACCTTGACGTAGGAAATGGCAAGGTTACGGACTAAATTGTCGTTTAATACATTTTGCACCGAGGTAAGTTTATGTGTAAACGATACATCTTTAGTGCCTATGTTGTTATCTGTTGATGCATTGTATGGATGAAATTACTTGTTAGTGAGATTGATTGAAAATGATAGATAATGAGTAACTCTCGTATGAACCTCAGAATAGAAATGTAGGTATGGATAAATATTCGTAATTATTATTTGGTGGGCTGTGTGCCATACCACCGTAATTATCGTTGTTGGTGGGCTGTGTATGATACCACCTTATTATTTATTCATGTTTGGTTGTGTGCGATACCATCGTTTAAATTATTATTTGGTGGGCTATGTGCGATACTACCTATTATTAATTAATGGTGGGCTGTGTACGAAACCACCAGGTACCTAGTATTATTCTGAAGTGCTCATCAGGGAACTTGTCTAAGTAAATATTTCATGTGGCTTTATGGTGAAGAGTGTAGGGTATATGTACAAATAAATGTGAGCAATATCGATGTCATATGGTTGGAAAATGGTAAGAGATGAGATGAGTAAGCATGATTATGAAAATGTGAATTGTGTTATATAATATGTAATGCTGTGATTGTTTAATATATGGTATGATGCTTTTTGTTTACATGTAGACTTACTAAGCTTAAAGCTTACTCCATTTTCTTTTCCCTTATTTTATAGTGTCAAAGAGCTATCTCGGGTTATGAAGATAATTCGAAGATCACCCACTCTATCAGCTCATCTCGGTATAGTTAGATTTAGTATTTTGAATATGGCATGTATAGGGTCTAGACTTAGTTAAATGTCATGTATTTTGGCCAAAGGTGTTGGCTCATTCAAGGATAAACTCTTTTGTATAATGCCAAAGTTGATGGCTCACTATTATTGATCTATGAAAAGATAAGGTTATTCATGAGTGTGTATGATGCATGATTGGGTTGTTTGGATAATGGTTGATTGTGATTTATGTTATATGAGTTAGGGTGATAAAAAGATCTTGGCAAATAGCCTTGTTTTTGTCCACACAGGTAGGTACACGGGTGTGTGTCTAGGCTGTGTGTGACACACGGCCAGCCTTATGGGTGTATGGTTAGGCCGTGTGTCCCCTGCATGTTAGTTTTACAAGTCAGTATGCTTAGTAGTAAACACACGGGGCAGAGACACGGCCATGTGGATGGCACGACCATGTACATGGGTGTGTGCCTAGGCCGTACGAAGTTTGCACTTGAATTTGGAATTTAATTCGCCACACAGTTGAAGGACACGGGCGTGTGACTGGCCGTGTGATGCAAGTCAGTGTCGACCACGGGCCAGACACACGGGCATGTGATAAGTCATGTGATGCAAGTTAGTGTCGACCACGGGTGTGGAACACGGGAATTTGATATGTCACACGGGCGTTTCTCTTCTTCCACACGGGCGTGTGGTCCTATTTTAAGTAGAAATTTTCTAAGTGTGCATAAGTTTTCGGTTTATTCCCGAACCATTTTGTATGTAAGTTTTGGGTCTAGTAGGCCTATAATAGTGACATTATGAGTGTGAATGAAAAGTTTCAAGTTAAAACGAAATTTTATGGTTCGATGTGGTATGTTTAAGCAAGTTAAGTCTGGCAATGCCTCGTATCCAGTTTCAACTTTGAACACGGGTAAGGGGTGTTACATATATGTATCACTTTGATGATGTATCGAGATTGCCTAAGTTATGGTGTGTATGTGCTTGAAGAAAAAGTAGGTTGTGTGAGAGCTTTTACCAGTTGTTTGTTGGTTGTTTTATGATAGTTAGTTGATGATAGATAATTTGGTGTGATGTTTGATTAATGATGAATTGTATGTTATGCTTGAGTAATGTATGCGTAGTGTAGAGGAAAGCGTTGATGGGGTAGATGAAGTTAGAACTTGGTAATGGAAATTTTTGTTAGATATCACCATACGATATTGCTGAGTGCAAATCGAGATATGCGAAGCTCTAGTTGAAGGAATAGGGAAAATGGAATTCTAGTAAGATATTATCATATGGTATTACTGAGTAAAAACCATGATGCGCGAAGCTCTGGGCCTTGTGGGGGGACACTTCTATGTTCAAGCATCAAGGTGAAATGTGAAACAGGTCCTTCAGGATGACATCGTGATAATGATTATTAGGCTCCACAGATCAACACCGCGACGACATTTAGTAGGCTCTATGGGGCGACACCTCAAGAGAGGTCTAATATGTAAGACCATAGCTCAACTATGGAAGTATAGAGAGTCCTCTGGGACAATAAACACGAGGAAGTCCGCTAGGACATTAAACATGGGGTATATTGTGTAAGACCATAACTCGACTATGGCAGCATAGAGAGTTTGTCAGGATAGAATGTAACACCTCTAACCCATCTCTGTCATTGGATTAGGGTTACAGAGCATTACCATATAAATCAGAACAACAAAGTCATTTAATATCATTTACTTAAAACTCATTACAAACCTATCAAACATATATAATTGGGCCTTAAATTGAGCCTTCAAGGCCCTAAAAATAGTTCGGGGTTAATCTGGGACTACTTTGAATCAATTTAAAGACTTTGGGAAAAATTGAAAATTTTGAAAACAAAGGTCACGCGGCCATGTGACATAGCCTAGACCGTGTAGTGCTCAAACAATGGGACAATTGACCGTGTCCCAGCTCGTGTCTTAAACCATGTAACTCATTGAGTTAGTCACACGGTCGTGTCACAGGCTGTGTGCCAGACAATGTAATTTTCTGACTTGTGACACACGACCATCTGCAAGTCATGTGCTAGACCGTGTAACTCACTAATTTGATACACATGGCCGTGTTCTAGGCCGTGTGATACTCACACCTAAAATAATAAGTGACACACGATCGTGTAGCCAGGTCGTGTCTGTTACATTGCCGTGTGACAGCTCGTGTCCTAGACCGTGTGCTCCATAATTTAACCCTATAAACAAGACATTTCAAGACCAAAACATACCTAATCATCTACTCCATTTGTTCATACATTCAATAGACCTAAAATCTTTCAAAAATATCTATACATACCAAATCAAACAACTTTTTTCATCTAACCAATATGCCATTCAAAGGCACCACATTTATACCCAAACAAGGTTATCATGCCACATATCAAGCACAAAACATAGTCAATTTAGCTCCTTAATGACATTAATTATAACCATTCACTTTTCATAATAAACATACCAAAAGGACCATATATTTCAAGTACTTAAAAGTGACCAAAAGACTTAAACTTGCCAAAACATTATAAGTCTATCATACAAAAAAATACACTCCAAAAATATATTCAAGAACTACTATAATATAAAGTCATATACATGTCATTTATAACCTTGTCCAAATAACTTAAAAACTACCAAAATGTTTACTGGATAGTGTGATAGAACTCCGACACGCTTCCAACTGATCGAGCTTCTGATAATCTACGAAACAAAGGAAAATAACTATGTAAGCAATTAGTGCTTAATAAGCTCGTATAAACTCAAACATAACTTTCAATTCTTAAGCTCAATTTATAAAATGTGCATAACATATTTACCATACTCATAAGCTTAAGACAATCCTATAAGCATAACCAAACTCACAAATTAGTAGGCTCATGTATAATGCATATAGAAAATCAACCATTTCACAAAATAGATCTTCATGAACATAACATTCATCACATAATCATTTAGTTGCTTTCAATTCATTTGCATTCATCCAAATTTACCTTTCATAAGTTTATGAGCAATTATCCATTTGAACACATGCCTTGCCAAAACCTTTACTTATTCGTTGAACCATCTAGAAGTACATTAGATACTTTGAGAATGCTCACACTTAGTGTGCCTTTCCATATAACCGTAACCTTTCCTTTTCAATAGTGCTCAAACGAGCTGTGGAGAATCCGCAACAAATGCATGACCTCATCCATCGGTAGGACATGAAATCCCTAATGACATTTCATTCGTATCCTAAGAATTCTTATGGTTCAAATTAGGTCATTTACCCATCAATTACTCAAAACATCGACATATGTATATATTTTTGAGTTAGCTTATAACTAAAATAATATATCAGATTATCAATCAAACTATATTTAGTAAGATTATAATTCATACAAACTTACCCCGATAACTATAGTCGTAAAAGTAGAGTTGGGGACTAATCCAAAACTTTCACCTTTCCTCGGTTTAAATTCAGTTGTAGTTTATCTTGATCTAAATTAATAGTTTCATTCAATTCAATCTATAATTCATATTATCATTAAATTACAAAATTACCCCTCTTATTTTAACTTTTTCACAATTTAGTCCTTAAGCCCGTAACTTAAAATTTAACTATTTTAACCCTCTATACATGTTAGTCGATTCTTCCCTATACCTATATCAATCCATATTTTTACTCATTTCACTCAAAATTCATGGAATTTACCATTTAAACAATTTATTCCCTAAACCCTAAATTCACTAAAAATCACTTAACAAAACAAGTTTGTTAACAACCAAGTCTAATAATCTATCAATTAACATCAAAACACATTAAAAAACAATAATGGCAAGTCCCTCAACCTTTAACAGTTTTGCAAATTAACCCCTTGGCTAAGTAGTTTAAGCTAAAACTAATTCAAAAACATAAAAATCACTAAAAACAGAATCAAAATCACATATCATGCATCGAAAGAAGCTTAGCCGAATATTTCTTAACTCAACAATGGGGTTTTGACAATAGCAAAGTGAAAATGAGAAAGATGATAGCTATTTTTTTTTCTTTTTTAAGCATTTGTTTATTAAATTACTAATTTATCCTTATAATATCAACTTATAAAAACTAAATCATACCCATCATTGTCCACCATATTTATATATGGCATAATTACTAAATAAGTCCATTAACTCACCTTGTTAAAGCTATTTAATCCACTTAACTAATATAATACAACTTTTACACGTTTTTAACCATTTAAACCTAAAAATTTCATAACAAAAATTTAATATAACCTTAAAATAACTTTACAGACATTAAATGAACATTAAAATAATAAATCACTAGTTAGATTCGTGGTCTCAAAACCACTATTTCTGACACCACTGAAATTGGGTTGTTACATAGTAAACACGAGAAAGTCCACTAGGACACTAAACATAGGTTCAGATTGGTAAAACTGTAGTTCGACTATGGAGACAGGCAAAGTCCGCCAAAAAGGATTGGGCTGGAAAGATGACAGTAAAAAGGAGGAGAGAAATCAAAGTATGATCTACTTGGAGAGTATTAGGAAAGGGCGAGTACGGCTTGTCCAAGAACACATATAAATGGGAAGGCAATAGGTCTGGGGTGAATAACCCTGAAAGGGAGGTTATAATAGATTGTTATGTGGATCATGATACTAAGAGGTCCATAGAGAAAATATAGATAGATGAAGATAAGTCTATTGAGGCCCACTCAAAATTTTAATCACTTAGGCTAACAGAAGAAGGAGTCTGCCAAGGGTTACATGAAATAGATCATCCACTAGAAGGTGATAGATTACAGCTCATTTAGAGTTAATAGTTAATTTCTATTATATAGAAGATGGAGTAGAGATGTGCCAAAGCCTAGGGCCAAAATGTAAGGGTGAGGATCGAGATCTAGGTGGTTATTAATAAAAGTCAGCTAAGGGCAAGCAGATAAACTTGTAACCCATTTACGCGAGGCAAGTTGGTTAAGGTGTAAAGGAATTTAGGATACGACAGAATCAGTTCTGTACCGCCAAAGGATCGCTTCCGTAAAATAACACGCGTATGTCTCATATAGAGCATAGTTCCACCAGTGGTTAAACCTGTGGAAGGCCAATGATGATCGTGGAATTGAAATCCCCACTTAAAACTTTGTTCCTGAAAGTTTTTGAATTATTAGTATAGTGTTGCCTTGCAGAGTCTCACTAAGTTCATTTGGAATTTATAAATTTTACTACTTATTTGCAGAATAAGGTTTTAATTCAAGAATCAAGTGGAGGGACCAAGCTAGACATTGCTAGTTTAGGGTGGGGGCATGATGGTTGTCTATGCATAGTGAGGGACACTTGTGAGGTCACGCCTCGGGGTTAAAATTAGTTCTATTTATAGTAAACACTTGTAATAGTTCGATTTAGACCCTAGTCAGAACAGTGGTTTCGGGACCACAAATCTAAGTCATCAAAATATTTTAATATTATTTTCTGTGTCTGCAGTATATGATTAAGCATGTGTGAAATTTCTGTGAATTAATTTGTCCGTTTGTGTGTTTAATTTGAGAAAATGACTAAATCGCATAAAATGTAAAAGTGGCCTTCTAATTGATTAAGTGTTAATTTGATATGGCTTAATATCTATGAAGTCCTTAAGTGGATAATATACCTTTGTTATGGCTAGTGGACATTTATGTCCATATTTTGCATAATTTTTATATAGTTTTATAAAGGTTAAATTTGTAAAATAGTTAATAAGTTATATAAATTAAAAGACAAAGCCAAATTATGTTTTATTTTCATCATCTTTGTGTCGAATTTGAAGAAAAAGAAAAGAAAAGAAAAGAAATGAAGCTAGGTTTCGGCTCTTGTTCATCTTGATTCAAGGTTAGTTTTTATGCAGTTTTTGATAATTTCTACATTTTTGTGATCATTGCTTCGTGTTCTTCAAAACCCATGCTTTAATTTTGTGAATTGATGAAGATTTTGAAAAGTGCCATTGATTAATTCATGAGCTTTGTGATGTTTGATGATGAAATATGAAATATATGTGTTAGATTAACATGTTTTATCTTTGGGTTTTTGGTAATTTTGAGTAATTTGGACTTAATTGAGAAAATAATATTTTGGAGGACTAAATTATGAAATAAGAAATGTATGAATTGGTATGATCATAGTGAACATTCAGCTAAGCATGGGTGATATGAAATTATGCGTATTTTGTGATTTTATGAAATAGGGACTAAAATGTCAAAATGTGAAAATGTAAGGGATAAATTGTAAATTACCCTAAATATTTGTTTTTGTATTGAATTGAATGAATTGGTGAATAAATTTGTTAAATTTGAATATGTATAGATCAAGAACCAAAGAAAACATATTTAGACCGAGGAAAATCGAAAGTAATTAAGCAGCCGAGTTCGTTTCCGTTTATCCGAATTCGAGGTAAGTCAATATACAAATAAATGCATTTAAATTGAGTTATTTATGCATCTATGAAAATTAGATTATGATGAATATGCTCGAGACATTATGTACATGAAATTCGAGAAAGTCTCGACAATGAATCAGTCCGAGAAGTCCCGTAGGAACTTAGGAATAGATAGGATTACATATGTCATGACATAGGTTTCCGATATGTGATATCGTGTAAAACCACATCTGGGATATTTGCATCGATTTGAGATTTACGTGTAAGACCATGTTTGGGACATAGGCATCGTATCTGATTTCGTGTAAGACCCTGTTTGGGACAGTGGCATCGATATTTGAGTACCTGTAAGACCACGTCTGGGACGTTGGCATTGTATGAATATTTCGAGTATTTTGAGTACCCTATCTGATTCTAAATGGTTTAACAGGCAAGTTCTGAGAAAATGAAAGGCTATGTGAAATGTATAAACGAATCAGGTACGTTTGAATTGTACACTATGTATGTGTATAGAAGGTAAGTATATATATGTGAACTTACCTAAGTGAGATATGTGCATAGATTTGTGGATATAAAATGTGATATATGTATGATTATGAAATGAGTAAAAGAGATGTTGGTAAACTTTGATTAAACAAATGAGCCAAAGAAAATGTTATGAATTTGCCATTGGAAAATATTGATGACATTGTATTAATGTGTTTATGTGAATTTATGATAAGTTTAATTGTACATGGCTTACTAAGCTTTTGAAAGCTTACTTTGTGTGTGATTGATTTGTTTTATAGATCGTTAAAGCTACGAAAGGCTCAGAGATTGTCGAGGATCGTCATCAAACTACTCAAATCACATTTTGGTACCTTATGATCATGTATATATTAAGTATGGCATGTATAGTCTAGTTGAAATGGATTGTGTTTGAGATGTGTGTATAGCCATGTGATATGGCTAGATAATTGTATGTAAAATGAATGAGCAGTCATGTTTATGATGCTTAGTTTTGGCATGGTTTGATGGCTAGTGAAATGGTCAAAATAATGGCAAGTTTATTGATGCAAAGTTGGTTTATCATTGATGAGAAGAGATCTTATTATTGTGGTACGTTATGGATGAATCATGTTTGGATTTACTTATGATTTAGTTGAGTTAAATGGCATATAAGATGTTGTAGTGAAATTTTCTTGAATGAGTAAAATAGATGGTCTATTTGGTATGTTTTTGGTTGCTATAAGTGTTGAAATGATGATTGTATGTGCTTGTAGGGATGACCCAAAGTGTGGGTGGCATTTTGGCCTTGCAAATGGCCTATAATTGCCCAAACGATTGAGCACACGGGCGTGTGCCTCGATCGTGTCCCTCGTGGTTGCATTACAAAATAAGTCAAACTCAACCACGGGCTGGACACACGGGCGTGTGGCTAGCCTGTGGTGCAAGTCAGTTGCAACCACGGGTGAGGCACACAGGCATGTCCATGACCGTGTGGACAAGTCAATATATATGCCTTGTTTTGACATGGCTTAGACACAAGGGCATGTCTGAGCCCGTAGGAGGCACACGGCCTGCCCACACGGGTGTGTGACCTCTGTAACTTTGAAAATTTTTAAATTTCTGAGAATTTCTATATGTGTTCGATTTAGTCTCGACCCCTTTCTAAAGCATGTTTCAGGTCTCGTAGACGTATTCTAGGGACACTTGGATTGGATTCTTTTGAAATAAGTTATGAAATGTCTGTGTAAGGTTCTAATTTGTCTGGTAATGCCTTTAACCCTAGACTGACGATGGTTACTGGTTAGGGGTGTTACATTTGATTGGTATCAAAGCTACGGTTCAGTCGATTTTAGGACTAACGTAGTATGTGAGAGTCTAGCTATACATGCCATATATATGAATTGTGATAGTGTGATGAATCCTGACGTATAAAATGTGTTCTTCGTATAGTAAAGGATCCAAAAAGAGCTGTAGCTGACGATGTTGAAAGTAATGCGGCTACTCTCGCTCAAAGGACAGCACTATCTGATTTGAGACCGACTACTACCGGTGAAGAGGGGGAGGCTAAACAAGCCTTCTTTCAAATGATGAACGAGTGGTTCACTCAGTACGTAAGAACTAATCAGGCTGTTCCACATTCTTCACCCCCGCCTAATCCCCCTCTGACTTCAGTTGTGCCTCCAGTTATGATTTTAAATCTGTTGAATAAACCTTCGGTTGATAAAATCCATAAATATGGGGTTGAAGAGTTCAGGGCCACCAGTGATGATGATGCCGAGAAAGCTAAGTTTTGGCTAGAGAACACTATTCGAATATTCGATGAAATGTTGCTGAGTCCTAAAGAATGCATAAAATGTGTTGTTTCTTTGCTACGAGATGTAGCCTATCAATGGTGGAAGACTTTGATTTCTTTTGTTTCTAAAGAACAGGTTACATGGGATTTTTTTCAGTCTGAGTTTCGAAAGAAATACATCAGTTAGAGATTCATTGATCAGAAACGAAAGGAATTCCTGAAATTGAAATAGGGTCGTATGTCTATCACTGAGTATCAATGAGAGTTTGTGAGATTAAGTCAGTATGCTCGGGAATGTGTATCAACCGAGGAAATAATGTGTAAATGATTTGAAGATGGCCTAAATGAAGACATCCATTTGCTTATTGGGATATTGGAAAAAAAGTGTTCGTTGTGCTTGTTGATCGAGCGTTCAAAGCTGAAGCACTCGGGAAAGATAAAAGAAAAGCTGAGTTTGAAGCTAGAGATGTGAGAAAGATATTTTCGAGTAAAACATTTCAGTCTACTTAACAAAAATTTAGGATGAACATAGTCGTTCCAAAGCTAGTGTGGGACAATCGAATAGAGATCAAGCTAGATCATGGTTGAATTCTAAAGCTCCAGCTATATCGATGGCTAGTGTGGGAAATGTTCGATCCAAATGACCTGAATGTAAACATTATGGTAAAAGACATCTAGGTAGTTGTAGATTGAATGGTCGAGCTTGTTTCAGGTGTGGATCGCTAGACCATTTCATCCGAGATTGCCCTGAGTCTGTTGAGCAAGTGATTGTTCAGCATCTGAGATCTGATAATGTTTCAGCGAAAGGTAGACCTTCTCGAAATACAAGGAATGTCAGTAGTAGTCAGAGAGTTACGAAAGACACTGTTGCGAGATCTGAAGCTAGAGTGCCTGCCAGAGCATATGCCATCCGAGCCTGTGAGGAAGCTTCATCTCCAGATGTTATAACAGGTACATTTACTCTTTATGATACTTCTGTAATTGCATTGATAGACCCTGGATCTACACATTTTTATGTATGCATGAACCTAGCATCCAGTAAAACTTTGCCTGTAGAGTCTACTGAATTTGTTATTAGAGTATCGAACCCCTTAGGTAGAAGTGTTCTGGTTGATAAAGTATGAAGGAACTATTTGATGATGTTTAGATATGTTTTTTTTCTTGCTGATTGGATGTTATTACTATTTGATGAATTTGATATAATTTTAGGTATAGACTGGTTGACGTTGCATGATGCTGTTTTGAATTGCAAAAAAAAGACTATTGATTTGAGATGTCAGAATGATAAAATAGTTCGAATTGAATCTAATGGTTTGAATGGATTACCTGTATGATATCAGTGATGAAAGCTCAGAATTATGTGAAAAAGGGTTATGAAGCTTATTTTGCTTATTTGATTGACTCGAAAGTAACTGAAAAGAAAGTTGAATCAGTGTCAGTTGTATTTGAATTCCCTGATGTATTTCTTGAAGAATTACTTGGATTACCTCCGATATGTAAAGTTGAATTTGGTATTGATTTGTTGCCGGGAACGACTCCTATTTCGATAGCTCCGTATATAATGGCACCAACAAAGTTGAAAGAGTTAAAGTCACAGTTGCAAGAGTTGACTGACAGAGGGTTTGTAAGACCGAGTTTCTCATCTTAGGGTGCTTCTGTTCTGTTTGTGAAAAAGAAAGATGGCATGATGAGAATGTACATTGATTACCTTCAGTTGAACAAAGTGACTATAAAGAATAAATATCCTTTGCCCAGAATTGATGATTTGTTTGATCAGCTGAAAGGAGCCGCTGTGTTTTCAAAGATAGGTCTGAGATTGGGATACTACCAGTTGCAAGTAAAAGATTCAGATATTCCAAAAACTGCTTTCAAAACGAGGTACAAGCATTATGAGTTTTTAGTTATGCCTTCCGAACTAACAAATGCTCCTGCAGTTTTTATGGATCTGATGAATAGAATTTTCAAACCGTACTTAGATCGATTTTTTGTTGTATTCATTATGACATTTTGATTTATTCACGTGATGAGATTGAGCATGCCGAACATCTGAGAATTGTGTTGTAAACTCTGCGAGATAAGCAATTGTATGAAAAGTTCAGTAAATGTGAATTTTGGTTACGAGAAGTTGGTTTTCTAGGACATATTGTATCAGCCTCTAGAATACGAGTTGATCCGAGTAAGATTTCTGATATTCTGGAATGGAAACCTCTGAAGAATGTGTCTGAAGTCCATAGTTTTCTGGGACTCGTTGGCTAGATTGCTTCAGAAAGATGTGAGATTTGAATGGTCTGATAAATGTAAAAAAAGCTTTGATCAGTTGAAAACTCTGTTGACTGAAGCTCCAGTTTTGGTACAACTAGAATCAGGTAAAGAATTTGTGATCTATAGTGATGCTTCGTTAAATGGTCTGGGATGTGTTTTGATGCAGGAAGGCAAAGTTATAGATTATGTCTCGAGACGACTGAAGCCGCATAAAAAGAACTATCCGACACATGATCTTGAGCTTGCTGCGATTGTGTTTGCATTAAAGATTTGGCGCCATTATCTTTTCGATGAGAAATGTCACGTGTTTTCAGTTCATAAAAGTTTGAAGTATCTGATGACTCAAAAAGACTTGAATCTGCGACAGAGAAGATGGTTAGAGCTTTTAAAAGACTACGAGCTTGTGATAGACTATCATCCGGGTAAAGCAAATGCCGTTGCTGATGCATTGAGTTGGAAATCACTATTTGCATTACGTGCTATGAGTTCATTTAGACTTATCTAATGATGGTTCAGTTTTGGCTAAATTGAAAGCGAAACCATTGTTTTTATAGCAAATATATGATGCTCAAAAAGTTTATAATGAAATGCTTGCGAAACGAACACAGTGTGATTCGAACTCTGATTCTGAATTTAGAGTTGATGATAATATTTGTTTGAGATTTCGAGATCAAATTTGTGTTCTGAGGAATCCAGAATTGATCCAGTCGATATTGAATGAAGCATATAATAGTCGATTGTCTAATCATCCGGGAAGTACAAAAATGTACCATGATTTGAAGCAACACTATTGGCAATCTGGTATGAAATGAGATATCTCTGACTTTGTCTCGAAATGTTTAGTTTGTCAGCAAGTTAAAGAGTGACAATGGACTTTGTTTCAGGTTTGCCTTTGACTCTATAACATCCTGGAATTTGAATTTTTGTGTTGCAATATTTTGGTTCTAAGCTAGTTAGATTATTAATTCTGTATGTTGAGAAGGTCCTGAGAAGGCTCGGGATTTAATTGGACGCAGTGAAAATTTTTGGCATTTAGCACTTTAGGGAGATGGAGTAAGTGACCTTAAAGCATATGGAAATAATTGATTACATAGCTGACATAATTGAGCTATTAGTAAAAAGGCTATGGCGTCACTTGTAGTACATTAAGGGAAGGAGTTCGAATCACTTTGTGTGCATCTTGACTTTTATTTTTTTCTTCCCTTCTTTAATATGTCGGTCAAGGAGTAATTATGGCAAGGGTGGACTTCATCATTTTTGGTAAGGTGGCTAAATGAATAAGGCAAGGTTGAAGTTAGGGAAAGGAATCAAAAGGAAAAGGGAATGTAGGGGGAATATGTGGCATCTTTCAAGGGGAAATGTTTTTGGACATTATGAGTTTTTGGTGATGCCGTTTGGGTTAATCAATGCACCAGCTGCATTCATGGACATGATGAACCGGGTCTTCCAACCCTATTTAGATTGGTTCGTTGTGGAGTTCATAGATGACATCTTGGTATACTCGAAGAATGAAGAAGAGCATGATTCACATCTGCGGATAGTATTACAAATATTGCGGGAAAAGCAAATTTATGCCAAATTCAGTAAGTGTGAATTTTGGCTGAAGGAAGTGACCTTCTTGGGACATGTTGTATCGACCGAAGGAATTAGGGTTGATCCCCGAAAAGTAGAGGCCGTGTTGGATTGGAAACCACCGAAGTCAGTGGCTGAAATTCAAAGTTTCTTAGGATTGGCTGGTTATTATCGATGTTTTGTTGAGGGGTTTTCGTTGATTGATGCACCCCTAACTAAATTGTTGCACAAAGGAGTACCTTTTGTGTGGTCAGATCAGTAGCAAGACAGTTTCGAGAAATTGAAGAAGATTCTGACGGAAGCGCCAGTACTGATTCAACCTGAGGCTAGAAAGGAGTTTGTTGTTTATTGCGATGCCTCACACACGGGCTTAGGATGTGTGTTGATGCAAAGTGGAAAAGTGGTGGCTTATGCATCTCTTCAGTTAAGGCCGCATGAAGTGAATTATCCTACTCATGATTTGGAGTTGGCTGCAGTGGTGTTTGCTTTGAAGATTTGGAGGCACTATTTGTATGGAGAGAAATCGATCATTTATACGGATTATAAGAGTCTAAAGTACCTCCTTACTTAAAAGGAGTTAAATTTAAGACAGTGAAGATGGATAGAACTATTGAAGGATTATGACTTCTCAATCGAGTATCACCCTGAAAAGGCTAACGTAGTGGCAGACGCATTGAGTCGTAAGGTGATTTCGGATTTGAGAGTAATGTTCGCTCATCTCAGTCTGTATGATGATGGTAGTCTGCTAGCCGAACTTCAGTTAAGGCCTGCGTGGGTAGGTCAGATTAAGGAAAAGCAATTATCAGATAAAAAGTTGGGTTCATTGCTTCAATAAGTTGAAAGTGGTGTGAAAGGGGATTTTGGAATGAATAATGATGGAATGCTGTGTTTCCGCAGAAGAATTTGCATGCCCAAAGATTCGGAACTGAGACAAATGATTCTGAGTGAGGTGCATAGTAGCCCATATGCTATGAAACACCCCAAACCCGGCCCAAAAAGCCTGATCGGATTTGTTATGTTCCTCGAATCTAACTTTAGCAAATTCTCGTTTTATTTAAGAAAAGCTTGATGATTTTTGTAGAAAACAGATTAAATTAATATTTTAGGTTGAAATCAAATTGTAAAGTAAATTTATGTCATTTAAAACATTATTTTAGAAGGAGTTAATAAATTAAAAGAAAACCTAATTTATGGAAATTACTTTAAAACATATATATATTAGTGACAAAAACATTTTTAAATTATTTATCGAAAAACCATTTAGTTATTTAATAAATATTTGTCCATGGCAAAATAAAAGTCCAAACACAAAAATTAAAACAGTTTATAGTGGCCTTATTACAAAAATAGCAAACCCATAATAAAGTCTAAGTAATAAAATTTAATAAGTTTAAATTGGAAAAATCTTCAAAATACTTGATATGAGCATTGGCCACCACGGAGTCCTTGCTGACCCGATCCATCGCACTACGAATCATCTGAAAAGTTATCCCACAAAAATGGGTGAGTTATTAACTCAATGTGTAACACATACATTAAAAAGCCCATTTTATCATATGCCTTAAAGCCCAAAAATTACACATATGGCCATAGGCCCATTTAACTCATATTTTAGCCAAAAGCCCATTTTCATAGCAGATTAAATAATAATCAATTAAATCACATGGGTATGTACAAATAATGAAATGCAAACCCGGCCCACCTAATATCCATCCGCTACACACCACCGTACCAACCAACACACCGTGGGGATTACTAAATCGACCCTCCATCCGCTACACACCATCGAAGGCGATTCTTTGCATCAACATGCACATCGCCTTATAATTTTGTGGCAAGGCCACAGACAAAATTGTGACCAAGTCACTAGATTTCATATTTGTGACCAAGTCACCAAATTTCATATTTGTGACCAAGTCACCAGATTTCATATTTGTGACCGAAGTCACCTAAATGTGGTAAAACCACCGAATACTTCCCCTTTATCAAATATACCCGTATGCCCATGCACATACATATCATTTAGTTTTCATGCCATTTACCCCAAAATCATAATATAATCATACTTATTTCACATTTTATGCATATAGCAAAATTAACGAAATATTGGGGTAAACATACCTGAATATCGTATACCATCGAATGGTATCCAAAATCATTATTAAACACATTATCATAAAATCACATATAAAAATAGATCTATGAGTTTTTGATGTAGGGTTACACACCTTATGACAGTGAGAACGATACTCTCTCGCTCGTCAACACCTAGTTAATTAACACACTTGGTTAGTATACACTATTACTAATAGAATTACACTTATTGACGAGAGATCTAAATCCTTACCCTCGGATTCTCGAACAACCGTTATTTGTGGTTTTTCTCCGCTAGATGGATCAAAACCCGCAGATATCCCACCAACGTAAAGTGGTTCAATTGTACGTACTACTTCAAATAACCGATCTTCGTTAGCAGAGGGTCCACAACCAGGTGGAAAATCTCTTACACCGATCTGACCCTTCGTTTGAAGTTCGATGGTAAAAGCAAGTGCCTCCTCTCTTCCAAACACTCCATTTGCTCTTTTCTTACCTATCTTGTTAGTCTTAAATCACCCCTAAAAATAAAGTTGATTAGTGATCCATTCTAAAAGGATTAATATAACCAAAAAGGAATAATCTTACCTTGGATGATTTCACGAGTTACTTCTTAAAAGTTGGCTTCTACAAAGATCCTTAAAATCCTTTTCAAGTATTGGCCTAGGAGAGAAAATAAGAGATCATGATTCTAAATTTGCCAAAGTAAAAGAAAGAAATAATGAAAGCGATTGACGAAAAGTTTTACTTACCCACTTGAAGATTCGACCTAAAACAAAAGAAGAGAATAAAATGGATTTGGTAGTTTAGGTTTGTACAAAAGAAAAGGAAAAAAGATGGTGATTTATGGCCAAAATGGTCTCGGTTTTCAAAGAAAGAAAAGGAGAAAGGAGATCGAAATAGAATATGATTCAACTTGAACAAAAGAAGAAAAGGATTGATGATTATTGGTTTTAGTAGAAAGTAGTTTGGTTGAGAGAAGAAAGAAAGAAAATGAAATGAGAAGGAAAGAAAAAGGAAGAAAAGAGAAAAGAAAGAGATTAAAAGAAGATGATGATGATGAAAATGATTCTCAATGAGAAAAGAGATAGGTTTTGGGGCTTAGGTGCATTCGGCCAAGAGGGAGAAATGAAGAAAAATGGTGCTTGAACTTTGGTACTTTCGGCAATGAGAGAAAAAAAAAAAAAAGAAGAAAGGCTTTTCCAACTTTTGATGCTTTTGACAAGAATTTTGAGAGAATAGGAATTTTAATCGAAATGGTCAAAATGAGAGCCAAAACAAAGAGAAGTTTTTACCTAATGCCCATAGCAAGATTCGGCTAAGAGAAAAAATATTGGACAAAGGAAAAATGCACAAATGACAACCTTTTGGTCAACTAAAACCTCCCTAATCCCATACCAAAATTCGGCCAACACAATCGCCTACACAATCCCTTTTTTCCTCCTTAATTCTTCCCCATCATCCCTTAGATTGCTATCACCATTAACCACCCTCTTTAGCCCCTAAAACCAACTAGGTTCATGGTCAAATGACCATGAACAAGTTCCCAAAACATTGCCCATATATCAAGCCTTTTGTCCCCCCTATCTTATCATCCTATCTTGATTCCATGCCATAAGTCTTTAGCTTGCCTTTTTCATATGGTCAAATAGCCAAAATTAAAAGAATGCTCATCCATTCTAGAAGGGTCTTGGCCGACACTATAGGGAAGGAAACAAAAAATAAAATCCTCCCATTTGCTAGCTAGGGGATTCGAACCTCTCCCCTCAAGCACTCATCCATGTGTCCTTACCACTTTGCTAATTACTCATCTTATGCTTTAAACTCCTTGTCATTAATTCTTAAAGCCTAACATGCTTAGCTCCATCTTATTTATTAGAAATTAAAAGTTTCACTAAGCATTCACTTAATTAATGAAGTTCAAAAATAACTTCCAAAACATACTCAATCATAATTAAGCATGCAACATCATTAAATTAAGTAAAGATGCATAACCCCTAATTTTCAGGATGTTACAGTTCTACCCCCTTAAAATAATTTCGTCCTCGGAATTACCTGACTGGAATAAGTGAGGGCATTGCTATCGCATCGCTTCCTCCGGTTCCCACGAAGCTTCTTCTGATCCATGATAACACCATAATACTTTGACAAGAGGAACCGACTTTCTCCGTAAAACCTTTACATCTCGCTCCAGAATTTGAATTGGCTCCTCTTCATAGGACAAATCTGGTCTTACATGAGATGGATCCGATCGATAATGGCGTAACATTGAAACATGGAACACATCATGCATTTGCTTCAACTCCGAAGGTAATTCTAACTGATATGCCACAGATCAGGCCCGCTTCAAAACCCGATAAGGTCCAATAAACACAGGACTTAGCTTCCCTTTGCGACCAAATCTCATTACCTTTTTCCAAGGTGAAACTTTTAGGAAAACTTGGTCCCCCACAGCAAACTCTATTTCTTTTCGCTTTAGATCTGTGTACGACTTTTGCCTGTCAGATGCTTCTTTTAACAGAGCCCGGATTACTTTAACCTTTTCTTCAGATTCAGACACTATTTTTGGACCCAAAACATGTCGTTCCCCTAATTCTGTCCAACACGTAGGAGTGCGACACTTTCGCCCATATAGTGCTTCATATGGTGCCATCCGAATACTGGCTTGGTAATCTGTTATTGTCGCAAATTACGCTAATGGTAAGAATTCCTCCCAACTTCCTTGAAATCTATCACACAACCCCTTAACATATCTTCTAAAATTTGGATTACTCTTTCAGACTGACCGTCCGATTGAGGATGAAATGCCATACTGAAGTCCAATCTGGTGCCCAAAGCCTGATGCAATGCTTTCCAAAACCGAGACGTAAACCTCAGATCTCTATCTGAAATAATTGACAACGGCACTCCATGCAATCTCACAATCTCGACCACATATAACTTCGCCAATTTACGTAAGAGTAATCAATTGATTCGGGATAAAATGTGCAGATTTCGTCAATCGGTCCACTATCACCCATACAGAGTCTTTCTTAGTAGGCGTAAGAGGAAGCCCACTAACAAAGTCCATGGTGATTCTCTCCCACTTCCACTGTGAAATCTTTATCGGCTGAAGCAATCCCGAAGGTACTTGATGTTCAGCCTTGACTTGCTAACACGTTAAGCATTTTCCCACAAACTCCGTAACTTTCCGCTTAAGTCCAGGCCACTAAAACTGATCTCGCAAATCTCGGTATAACTTACTTCCTCCAGGATGCATAGCATAAGGGCTACTATGCGACTCCTGAAGAATCTTTTGCCTCAATTCCTGATTCTTTGACATACAGACTCTACCTTTGAAACATAATACCCCATCACTGTTAATACCAAAATCTTCTAATTCCCCATTCTGTACCTTCCGAAGTTTTACACTCAGATCTTCGTCTACTAACTGCCTCTCTTTTACTTGACTCAACCATGCCGGCCTAACTTGTAATTCTGCCAACAAGCTTAGTCATCGTAAAGACTAAGATGTGCAAACATCGCCTTAAATTGACACCACTTTACGACTTAGAGCGTACGCCACCACATTCGCCTTGCGGGTGGTACTCGATAGAAACGATCGTAGTCTTTCAACAACTCTATCCACCTTGACGCCTCAAATTCGGTTCTTTACGAGTCGGTAGATATTTCAGGACTTTTGTGGTCCGTGTATATCATGACTTTTCCCCATATAAATAATGTCTCCAAATTTTAAGAGCAAAGACTACAGCTGCCAACTCCAAATCATGCGTCGGGTAATTAACCTCGTGTGGTCTCAACTGTCGAGACGCATACGCAACTACCTTCCCGTCTTGCATCAGAACACATCCTAATCCCGTGTGAGAAGCGTCACAATACATGACAAAATCCTTTCCTACCTCAGGCTGAATCAAAACAGGAGCTTCAGTCAAATCCTTCTTGAGCTTCTCAAAACTCTCTTGTTGCTTATCAGCCCACACGAAAGATACTTCTTTTCTCAGCAATTTTGTTAAGGGTGCAGCTAACGATAAGAATCCTTCGACAAATCTTCTGTAGCATCCGGCTAATCCCAAGAAACTGTAAACTTCAGTTACGGACTTAGGTGGTTTCCAATCTAGCATAGCCTCAATCTTTCGAGGATCCACCCTTATCCCTTCTACAGACACCACATGGCCTAAAAACGCAACCTCTTTCAGCCAAAATTCACACTTACTGAATTTGGCATAAAGCTTCTTCTCCCTTAAAACTCGCAACACAATCCGAAGATGCTCATCATGTTCCATCTCGAACTTAGAATACACCAAGATGTCATCTATGAATACCACGACAAATTGATCTAAGTAGGGCTGGAAAATTCGGTTCATCATATCCATGAACGCAGCTGGGGCGTTCGTCAATCCGAATGGCATTACCAGAAATTCATAATGCCCATATCTAGTCTGGAAAGCCGTCTTATGGATATCCGCTTATTTCACTTTAAGCTGATGATACCCCGACCTTAGATCAATCTTTAAGAATACCGCAGCTCCCTTAAGCTGATCGAATAAGTCGTCAATCCTTGGCAAAGGATACTTGTTCTTGATGGTCAGCTTATTCAACTGCCGGTAATCTATACACATCCTCATCGATCCGTCCTTTTTCTTCACAAAAGGACCGGTGCTCCCATGGGGACACACTAGGTCGGATAAATCCACGATCAAGTAACTCCACGAATCGAGCCTTAAGCTCAACTAATTCCTTGATGCCATTCTATATGGAGCAATAGAAGCGCACCGTTCGAGCAATAAATTAATCCGAACTCTACCTCACGATCCGGAGGCAAACACGGAAGTTCTTACGAAAAACATCTACAAATTCATTCACGATTCGACTTCTTTATGATTGCCTCCTTAGCCTCCCAAGGCACTCACCAACATCGGAAGGCTACACATCCCTTTCTAACCATCTTTTACGCCTTAAGAGCGGGTACTACATTAGATAAGTAGTTCCGTCTCTAGCCCATCACTACAACTTCTTTGTCATCAAGAGTTCTTAGGACATTAAACTTAGCGGCACAATCCATATTTGCACGATACTTCACAAGCCGGTCCATGCCTAAGATCGGTCGAATTCTCAGAATGGCAAGCGCATTAAATCACCGAAAATTGCGTTCCTTGAACTTCTAAAGGCACTTCCTTAAAAGTTTGTCTATAACTCATCATCATCCTAAAGGACTAAATACGATCATCTTCCTAGGTACAGATCTCGAAGTCACATGCAAAGTTCCAGATACTTCACTAGCGATATATGAGTGAGTTGACCTATATCTATCAAAGCAATAAAGGGCAACCTGAAATTAGAAACGTGCAGTGATTACATCAAAAGCGTCACCGTCTTCTCTGATTTAACCGCATATACCGGACTGGTTGTCTCGCCTCGAGCTACCATCGACTCTGCTGAAGTCCCGCGACCTCTGCCGAACCATTACCCTTCCATTTGGACCACGGCCCCTTATCGGTTTGTTCACCTCTGCCACTGATTAACATCTGACTTCTTTGGCGGTTCTTGTCTGAATTCTTCGGGCAATCTTTGATCATATGGTCTTTAGATCCGCACTTGAAACATCCCCCGGTCTTTTTCCAACACTCTCCCGGGTGCATTTTTCCACATTGGGCACAAGCACAATGTTGTCCACCCGTAGCAGTCTACTGACCTCGTGGTCCTTCATTTCTTGGTTTCTTCTGAAAATTCCTGGATGACCCTTAAGACCCAAAGCTTCTCTTATTCTTATTCTGGCCTCTGTCCCGATTCTGTCTTTCAGTCCTCTTAACCTCTTCAGCTATTCTTGCTCTTTCCACTAAGATTGCAAAATCTCTTTCACGGTCTTGAGCAATCATCACTCATGATTCATCTCTAAGTCCATCTTCAAATCGACACCTTTGTTCATATTTCGTAGCCACTATCCCTCTGGCATAACGGCTAAGTCGCAAAAATTCTGCTTCATATTCAGCTATCGACTTACTGCCTTGCACTAGATTCAGAAATGTCTTCCTCTGGGAGTCAATGTAGCTAGCTCCAACATATTTTCCTTCGAATTTAATTTTAAAATACACCCAATCCAATCGATCCTCAAGGGTACTTTCCTTGATAGTGAGCCACCACTGGTAGGCTTCCTCACGGAGTAGTGAAATAGCACCTTTCAATTTTTCTTCAGCAGTGCAGTCTAAATTATCCATGATCCTCTCGACTGCCTCCAACCAATATTTCGCTACATTTGGAGCTACTCCAGATACTCCCCTGAAAACCTCAGCTCCATTCGATCTAAGTCTCTCAGCTACTGACTTTCGAGACCCATTTCCAGAGCTAGCTTCTACTACTCGTTCTAAAACTCACAGCACAGCTTGTGATACTGCGTCACCTCCTTTATTTTGCTCTTGAAAATCCACCCCAACAGCCGGTGGCGGAGCTTCATTTTCGAAACCCATTTTATCATATGCCTTAAAGCCCAAAAATTACACATATGGCCATAGGCCCATTTAACTCATATTTTAGCCAAAAGCCCATTTTCATAGCAGATTAAATAATAATCAATTAAATCACATGAGTATGTACAAATAATGAAATGCAAACCTGGCCCACCTAATATCCATCCGCTACACACCACCCGTACCAACCAACACACCGTGGGGATTACTAAATCGACCCTCCATCCGCTACACACCATCGAAGGCAGTTGCTGCAGTCAACATGCACATCGCCCTTATAATTTTGTGTCAAGGCCACCAGACAAAATTGTGACCGAAGTCACCAGATTTCATATTTGTGACCGAAGTCACCAGATTTCAAATATGTGACCGAAGTCACCGGAAATGTGGTAAAACCACCAGCATACTTCCTCCTTTATCAAATATACCCATATGCCCATGCACATACATATCATTTAGTTTTCATGCCATTTGCCCCAAAATCATAATATAATCATACTTATTTCACATTTTATGCATATAGCAAAATTAACGAAATATTGGGGTAAACATACCTGAATATCGTATACCACTGAATGGTATCCAAAAATCATTATTAAACACATTATCATAAAATCACATATAAAAATAGATCTATGAGTTTTTGATGTAGGGTTACACACCTTATGACAGTGAGAACCATACTCTCTCGCTCGTCAACACCTAGTTAATTAACACACTTGGTTAGTATACACTATTACTAATAGAATTACACTTATTGACGAGAGATCTAAATCCTTACCCTCGGTTCTCGAACAACGTTATTTGTGGTTTTCTCCGCTAGATGGATCAAAACCCGCAGATATCCCACCAACGTAAAGTGGTTCGGTTGTACGTACTACTTCAAATAATCGATCTTCGTTAGCAGAGGGTCCACAACCCGGTGGAAAATCTCTTACTGCCGATACATCCCTTCATTTGAAGTTCGATGGTAAAACAGTGCCTCCTCTCTTCCAAACACTCCGCACTACTCTTTTCTTACCTATCTTGTTAGTCTTAAATCACCCCTAAAAATAAAGTTGATTAGTGATCCATTCTAAAAGGATTAATATAACCAAAAAGGAATAATCTTACCTTGGATGATTTCAAAGGTTACTTCTTAAAAGTTGGCTTCTACAAAGATCCTTAAAAATCCTTTTCAAGTATTCGGCCTAGGAGAGAAAATAAGAGATCATGATTCTAAATTTGCCAAAGTAAAAAGAAAGAAATAATGAAAACGATTGACGAAAAGTTTTACTTACCCACTTGAAGATTCGGCCTAAAATAAAAAGAAGAGAATAAAAATGGATTTGGTAGTTTCGGTTTGTACAAAAAAAAAAGAGAAAAAGATGGTGATTTATGGCCAAAATGGTCTCGATTTTCAAAGAAAGAAAAGGAGAAAGGAGATCGAAATACAATATGATTTGGCTTGAACAAAAAGAAGAAAAGGATTGATGATTCTTGGTTTTAGTAGAAAGTAGTTTCGGTTGAGAGAAGAAAGAAAGAAAATGAAATGAGAAGGAAAGAGAAAAGGAAGAAAAAGAGAAAAAGAAAGAGAGATTAAAAGAAGATGATGATGATGAAAATGATTCTCAAAGAGAAAAGAGATAGGTTTTGGGGCTTAGGTGCATTCACCAAGAGGAGAAATGAAGAAAAATGGTGCTTGAACTTTGGTACTTTCGGCAATGAGAGAAAAAAAAAGAAAAGAAGAAAGGCTTTTCCAACTTTTGATGCTTTTGACAAGAATTTTGAGAGAATAGGAATTTTAATCGAAATGGTCAAAATGAGAGCCAAAACAAAGAGAAGTTTTTACCTAATGCCCATAGCAAGATTCGGCTAAGAGAAAAAAATATTGGACAAAGGAAAAATACACAAATGACAACCTTTTGGTCAACTAAAACCTCCCTAATCCCATACCAAAATTTGACCAACACAATAACCTACACAATCCCTTTTTTCCTCCTTAATTCTTCCCCATCATCCCTTAGATTGCTATCACCATTAACCACCCTCTTTAGCCCCTAAAATCGACTAAGTTCATGGTCAAATGACCATGAACAAGTTTCCAAAACATTGCCCATATATCAAGCCTTTTGTCCCCCTTATCTTATCATCCTATCTTGATTCCATGCCATAAGTCTTTAGCTTGCCTTTTTCATATGGTCAAATAGCCAAAATTAAAAGAATGCTCATCCATTCTAGAAGGGTCTTGGCCGACACTATAGGGAAGGAAACAAAAAATAAAATCCTCCCATTTGCTAGCTAGGGGATTCGAACCTCTCCCCTCAAGCACTCATCCATGTGTCCTTACCACTTTGCTAATTACTCATCTTATGCTTTAAACTCCTTGTCATTAATTCTTAAAGCCTAACATGCTTAGCTCCATCTTATTTATTAGAAATTAAAAGTTTCACTAAGCATTCACTTAATTAATGAAGTTCAAAAATAACTTCCAAAACATACTCAATCATAATTAAGCATGCAACATCATTAAATTAAGTAAAGATGCATAACCCCAAATTATCAGGATGTTACATGCTATGCACCCCGGGGGAAATAAAATGTATCGAGACCTTCGTGAACAGTATTGGTGGCCAGGGTTGAAGAGAGGTTACTGAATTTGTGAGTAGGTGCTTAACATGTCAGTAGGTGAAGGCAGAACATCAATTGTCGTCGGGATTGCTACAACCGGTGAAGATTCCATTATGGAAATGGGAATGGATAATGATGGACTTTGTTAGTGGTTTACCCTTATCGCCTACTAAGAAAGATTCTGTTTGGGTAATAGTGGATCGGTTGACGAAGACTGCCCATTTTCTACCTGTTCGTATGGATTACTCATTGCAGAAGTTGGCCAAGTTGTACATAGCTGAGATCGTGAGGTTACATGGGGTACCAGTGTCTATTATATCAGACAGGGACCCTAGGTTTACATCGCGATTTTGGAAAGCCTTACATGAAGCTTTGGGAACAAAGTTAAATTTCAGTACGGCTTTTCATCCTCAGTCAGATGGTCAGTCGAAAAGAGTAATTCAGATTTTAGAAGACATGTTAAGGGGTTGTGTGATTGACTTCAGGGGTAGTTGGGAGGAATTCCTACCATTGGTAGAGTTTGCTTATAACAATAGCTATCAATCCAGCATCCAGATGGCACCCTACGAGGCGTTGTATGGTTGTAGGTGTTGTACTCCTACTTATTGGACTAAATTGGGGGAGCGACAGTTATTGGGTCCTGAGCTGATATCAAAAACAGAGGAAAGGGTAAATGTAATTTGGGCACAATTAAAGGAAGCTTTGGATAGATAGAAATCTTATGCGGATCTGAAGTGTAAGGTTATTGGGTTTGCAGTGGGGGATCAAGTCTTTTTAAAGGTCTCACCCTGGAAGAAGGTCTTCAGATTTGGAAGAAAGGGCAAGTTGAGCCCTAGGTTTATCGGACCGTATCGTGTTTTAAAGTGTGTTAGACCAGTGGCTTATCAGCTAGAGTTGCCTCCGGAGTTGAGTCAGAAACCTAGTGTATGTCATGTCTCAATGTTAAGGCATTACCAATCGGATCCGTCTCATATAGTACCAATAGGAGAAGTTGAGATAAGGCCTGACTTGTCGTTCGATGAGGAGCCAGTGTAAATTTTAGATCGAGATGTTAAGATACTGAGAAGGAAGTCAGTACCATTAGTCAAGGTTCTTTGGTGTAATCACGGAGTGGAAGAAGCTACGTGGGAGCCTGAGGATATGATTCGACAACAATATCCTCATCTTTTAACCAGCTAAATTTCGAGGACGAAATTTTCTTTAAGGGGGTAGAATTGTAACATCCTAGAATTTAAATTTTTGTGTTGCAATATTTTGGTGCTAAGCTAGTTAGATTATTAATTCTGTATGTTGAGAAGGTCCTGAGAAGGCTCAGGATTTAATTGGACCTAGTGAAAATTTTTGGCATCTAGCATATGGAAATAATTGATTAAATAGCTAACATGATTGAGCTATTAGTAAAAAGGCTATGGCGTCACTTGTAGTACCTTGAGGGAAGGAATTCAAATCACTTTGTGTGCATCTTGACTTTTATTTTTTTCTTCCCTTCTTTAATATGTCAGTCAAGGAGTAATTATGGCAAGGGTGGACTTCATCATTTTTGGTAAGGTGGCTAAATGACTAAGGAAAGGTTGAAGTTAAGGAAAGGAATCAAAAGGAAAAGGGAATGTAGGGGGAACATGTGGCATCTTTCAAGGGGAAATGTTTTGGAAAGGATAGTTGGCAAAGTTTTTGACTTTTAGAGCATGTATGTGGACGGTTTTGGGGGCTATAGTGTGATAGCCGAAATTCGCTTAGTCTTTTGGCAGGATTTTTGATGTTGTTAGGCCAAAAAAAAAATCACTTTTTCACAATTTGGTGTTTTTCTCTCAATTCTTTCTTTTCCTTTGTGCCAAAATTACTAGCCTTGGTGACCATATTTTTCTTCTTTCATTTTACTTTGGCCAAATTCTCCTAGCACATTTGTGCATTTTCTTACTCTTTTGTTTGATCAAGATTTTCATCTCTTGTTTATCTCCCTCTTGATAGCCAAAACATTCATCATTCATCCAACCTCCCATCTTCTTTTTCTTTTAACCTTTTCTCTAATTCTCTCTTATCAAACCGACTTCATCTTTTAATCATTAACTTTTGTTTGATCATTTCACATAGCCAAATATTAATTTTCAATTTCTCTATAAACTGAACTCTCATTTCTTTTCTACCTTTCTTCTCATCCGTACTTACATTCAATCTTTGATTAATCGGTAAGCGTTCTTCCAACATTATATTTCGTTTTCTTTCTCGTACTGCCGAATATAAGTTTTGATTTGGAAGGGTCATATGAACCGAATCATCATATTTTTATACTCACTCCAATAAGATCATTCTCTTCTTCGTAGTGGTATAGCAGAGTGCCAATTACTACCACATCGCTTAATCGACCTTAGCCATAGGAAGATCGTGTGAAATGGGAATTTCATTGTTCAAGGTAAGGAAGCTCTCTCATAGTCTTTTTCAATAACTTCCTTGATTATTGTATTAATCGGATTGAAGGATGATTTATCGACCATATGTTTTAGGTACTTAATCCCTCGATTTATTATCTTTTGATTATACGGATGTTGTGGTTAGCCGATCTTGCTCTAGAGGTCAAACTTTCATAATAACATAATATTAGTTTGGACTAATATTTGTTTACAATGGAGGCAAACAATATCGAATCAAAAGATATAGTGATTGGTGATCGAAAAAGGAGCGGATTGACGATTACAACTCCTAAATTCAAACGAAAGGCTTTTTCGGCGATTCGAGACTTGCCACCGGGTTGTGGACCCTCATCCGGTGAGAATCAACTACTCGAGGTTGTTCATAATTGTGACGCATCAGCGATTCGAGATTTTCTACTAGCTTGTGGACCGTCAATCAGGGAAAACCGACAAATCGTAGTTGTTCACGATCCTGAGGGTAAAATCTTAGATCGTTTGTTTTAGAGTAGATTTATTAGATCGCGTTCATTTTCTAATCGATCGTTATAATATTTTAGGTGTCAACGATCAAGAAAACATAGTGCTTACCGTAATCAGGTGTGTAATCTCACTCCGTGTTTCATGGGTTAAAAATTTAGTGGTAAAATTATGAAGTCGGTATTAAGATCGTGAAAATTACAAAAATGCCCTTGTGGGCCAAATTAGTATATTTGATCTGTGGGCCAAATTAGTATATTTGATATGTGGGCCAAATTGGTATATTTGATATGTGGGCCAAATTGGTATATTTGATATGTGGGCCAAATTAATATATTTGAAATGTGGGCCAATTGAAATAAATTGCGAAAATGGGCCACAAAAATTGTAAGAAATATTTGTTTACATTGTTATGAATTATTAAGCATTATATACATGTTTTGCATGGGATGGGGATAATGATGAAGAGAAGTTCTGGTAGCTTTGCTACATAAATCTGGTGGCTCAGCCACAAATCTGAAAAAAATGGCAATGCCATGTAAATTCTATTAATATGGTGGCTTGACCACAAATTTGATATAAATGACTTAATGCTTACTTTTGGTGTGTTGGCGGGGTGGGTGACTAAAGCTCCCCATAGGTGTGTTGGTTGGTACAGGTGGTGTGTAGCGGATGGAAAACTAGGTTTGGTTTGGGAATTGTATATCATATGCATATTATATATATGATACTTTTAAATTATTGTAAATGGGCTTTGGCCCGAATAAATGCTTAATGGGATTTTGGCTAAGTGGGCAGTGGTAAGTGAGTTACACACTGAGTTATAGTAACTCACCCTGTTTTCCTTACCCTTTTCAGGTAATGATCAGTAATGAAGACTTGGGTTGGGGATGTCTCGGTGGAGGCCATACTTCAAAATGGTTAAATTTGGAGATTTGGATTTCTTTTAGTACTTTATATTTACTTTGTTATTTGAAATAAGGTTGTATAAGGCCTCTGAATTAATTTTTTTTTCTTTGTTTATGGTTTGACGAATTTATAAACTGTTTTAAGTATTTGAAATTTAAATTGTATTTTTCTAAAAACTATAACAAATATTTTCTTTAAAAAAATGAACATACAAAAGGATTTCATAAAGATTTTCATAAATTAACACTTAAAATTTTTATCGGTATTATTTTTCAAAATACTTTAATTTCTTATAAAATTTTCTTTAATTATTAACGATATTTTCAAAGTTACGAATTATAAGATCTTGTATCTCAAACTGACGATTTATCAATCAAATTTTTATTCAATAAATATTTTTTCAAAACTTTGAAATCTGTTTTACTTAAAATAGGACTCAAAAGATTATTTATTTTGTGTGACATGTCAAATCTAGCCTTAAACGCATAGGTCGAGTTTGGGGTGTTACATTTTATGGTATCAGAGCTCGATTCAAAACTCGACTGTGGTTTGGGTTTAAAAGCGTTTTCCAAAGTTGTTTTGAATTGTAAAGTTTAAATGCATGTTTCTAATAGGAAGTATGGCACCACGAGTATCCGGCACCAAGTCAAGTAAGTACATGTTATTAAAGAACCATTATGATTATTGTGATATAACCATAGGAACACTCTAGAACTTTTAGTTTTAGGTGTTAAAAACTATAGAGATTGAGACTATAGGATGCGATTGCGAAAACGACTTTGCTTCTTATGTTTCATAAAACATTGTTTAATACATATCGAAATAGTATACTAATTCATAAGACTTTTAATCAGATTAAATCGAATTAACCACTATGAGCGCTAGAGGACGTTGATATGGTAGACGTGGCCATGGTAGAGGCCGAGGTGCGAGGGTTGCATCTGAAGCAACAAGACACATACTGAAAATAGACGCACCTGCGTCACCCGGGATTGAGATTGAATCACATGACCACATGAGAGAGGATATTGCTCTGTCTCAAGCAATGTTGCGAGTCTTAGAAAGGGTTACTCGGGCTAGAATTAGGCCAGCAGCTCATGGATCAATTTTGGAATGACTTAGATCAAGTGGTGCCGAGGTTTTTAAGGGTGTCTCAAGTGTAGCCCCAAATGTAGCGGAGTATTGACTCGAGGCAGTGGAACGGATCATGGATGATTTAGAGCGCACCACCGATCAGAAACTGAGAGGAGCTGTGTCCATGTTGAGAGACGAGGCATATCAATGGTGGCTCACTGTTCGAGAGGGCACTCAGACCGATCGTGTTACTTGGGATTTCTTCAAAACTTCATTTCAAGGAAAGTATGTTGGGGCTAGCTATGTGGATGCCCGAAGGAAGGAATTCTTCAATCTGGTTCAAGGAAGTAAGACCCTGGCAGCTTATGAAGCGGAATTTATGTGTCTTAGTCGTTATGCCTGAGGTATTGTGCCAACTGACTATGAACACTGTGTGCATTTCGAGGATGGGCTAAGTGATGAATTGCGGGTACTGATAGCCCCACAACAAGAAAGGAATTTTTCCACACTGGTGGAGAAAGTGAAGATAGCCGAAGAGGCTAAGCACTCGGAGCAGGGAAACTAAGAAAAAGATAGAGGCAAGAGCAAAAGGGACTTTAAATACTCAGGTCCTACTAGAGGGTTTTAGAAGAGGCCCAGGAAGGATGAGGCAGCACGAGTTAGGGCACCAGCTGCTACCAATCAAATACAACCATGTGCTGACTATGGAAGACGGCACCCCGGTGAATGCTGGAAGAGAATCGGTGGTTGTTTGAAATGTGGTTCTAAGGACCACCAGCTTAAATATTGTCCTCAACGGACCGCTCCGAATCAAGAAGCTCATAACTATGACGCACAGCCAGCTAGAGGCGCTCAGCAGCAACAAAAAGGCCGTGGGCCAAGTCGAGGTGGTAATGGCGGAGGACGTGGTCGAGTAGAGGAAATGGCTTCAGGGGTAACGCAGAGGCGAGGCAGCCAGGGTTGGTTTATGCAGTCAGATGCCTAGAGGATAGTGATGCACCTGATGTGATAACCGGTACATTCTTCGTCTCTGATGTACCTGTTACTGCTTTGATAGATATCGGATCCACCCATTCAAATGTTGCCAGTGCTACATCCAGAAATTTGAGCATTAGATTTAAAATTACTACTAGAGAGATGACGGTAATTATTCCTTTAGGGCAGTCTATGATAGTGAATAAGGTGTTTAGAGATGTACCCTTAGAAGTTCAGGGAGGAACATTTTTGGCAGATTTGATAGAACTTCCTTTCGGCGAGTTTGACCTTATTTTGGGCATGGATTGGTTGGTGAAGCATCGTGCTAACTTGGATTGTGCTGCAAAACGGATGACGATAAGAACTTCGGTAGATAAAGAAGTAGTGATGATAGGTGAAAGAAGAAATTATCTATTGAATGTGGTAACTACTTTAAAGGCAGAAAAGTTGGTGCGAAAAGGGTGTGGAGCATTCCTAGCCTTCATTAGTACGTTGGATGACAAGGAATTATCGGTGGAAGGTGTTAGAACGGTGAAGGAATTTTCAGTGTCTTTCCTGAGGAACTTTCAAGTTTACCTCCGGACCGGGAGGTAGAGTTTGGCATTGAGCTATTGCCAGGAACGTCTTCGGTGTCCGTTGCTCCTTATAGAATGGCACCTAAGGAGTTAGCGAAGCTTAAAGCCCAAATTCAAGAGTTGTTGGATCAGGGATTTATTCGACTGAGTGTGTCACTGTGGGGAGCACCGGTCCTGTTCGTCAAGAAGAAGGATGGGTCGATGCGTATGTGCATCGATTATAGGCAGTTGAATAAGTTGACGATCAAGAATAGGTATTCGTTACCGAGAATCAATGATCTATTTGATCAATTGCGAGGAGCTTCGATTTTCTCCAAGATAGATTTGAGATCGGGTTATCACCAACTTAAGGTCAAAGAGGCGGATATTCATAAGACGGCGTTTCAAACTCGTTATGGACATTATGAGTTTTTGGTGATGCCATTTGGTTGACCAATGCACCAGCTGCATTCATGGACATGATGAACCGAGTCTTCCAACCCTATTTAGATTGGTTCGTTGTGGTGTTTATCGATGACATCTCGGTATACTCGAAGAATGAAGAAGAGCATGATTCACATCTACGGATAGTATTGCAAATATTGTGGGAAAAGTAACTTTATGCCAAATTCAGTAAGTGTGAATTTTGGCTGAAGGAAGTGACCTTTTTGGAACATGTTGTATAGGCCGAAGGAATTAGGGTTGATCCTCGGAAAGTAGAGGCAATGTTGGATTGGAGACCACCGAAGTCAGTGGCTAAAATTTAGAGTTTCTTAGGATTGGTTGGTTATTCTCGGCGTTTTGTTGAGGGGTTTTCGTTGATTGCTGCACCCCTAACTAAATTGTTGTGCAAAGGAGTACCTTTTGTGTGGTCAGATCAGCAGCAAGAAAGTTTCGAGAAATTGAAGAAGATTACATTGAAGCGCTTGATCTTGATTCAACTTTGAGGTGGAAAGGAGTTTGTTGTTTATTGAGGTGCGTCACACACGGGCTTAGGATGTATGTTGATGCAAAATGGAAAAGTGGTGGCTTATGCATCTCGTCAGTTAAGGCCGCATGAAGTGAATTATCCTACTCATGATTTGGAGTTGGTTGCAGTGGTGTTTGCTTTGAAGATTTGGAGGCACTATTTGTACGGAGAGAAATCGATCATTTATACGGATTATAAGAGTCTAAAGTACCTCCTTACTCAAAAGGAGTTAAATTTAAGACAACGAAGCTGGATAGAACTATTGAAGGATTATGACTTCTCAATCGAGTATCACCCCGGAAAGGCTAACGTGGTGGCAGACGCATTGAGTCGTAAGGTGATTTCAGACTTGAGAGCAATGTTCGCTCATCTCAGAATGTATGAAGATGATAGTCTGCTAGCCGAACTTCAAGTAAGGCCTGCGTGGGTAGGTCAGATTAAGGAAAAGCAGTTATCAGATGAAAAGTTGGGTTCATTGCTTCAACAAGTGGAAAGTGGTGTGAAAGGGGATTTTGGAATGAATAATGATGGAATACTGTGTTTCCGCGGAAGAATTTGCATGCCCAAAGATTCAGAACTGAGACAAATGATTCTGAGTGAGGCGCATAGTAGCCCATATGCTATGCACCCCGGGGGAAATAAAATGTATCGAGACCTTCGTGAGCAGTATTGGTGGCCAGGGTTGAAGCGAGAGGTTACTGAATTTGTGAGTAGGTACTTAACATGCCAGCAGGTGAAGGCAGAACATTAATTGTCGTTGGGATTGCTACAACCGATGAAGATTCCATTATGGAAATGGGAACGGATAACGATGGACTTTGTTAGTGGTTTACCCTTATCACCTACTAAGAAAGATTCCATTTGGGTAATAGTGGATCAGTTGACGAAGACTGCCCATTTTCTACCTGTTCGTATGGATTACTCATTGCAGAAGTTGGCCAAGTTGTACGTAGCTGAGATCGTGAGGTTACATGGGGTACCAATGTCTATTATATCAGAAAGGGGCCCTAGGTTTACATCGCGATTTTGGAAAGCCTTACATGAAGCTTTGGGAACAAAGTTAAATTTCAGTACGGCTTTTCATCCTCAGTCAGATGGTCAGTCGAAAAGAGTAATTCAGATTTTAGAAGACATGTTAAGGGGTTGTGTGATTGACTTCAGGGGTAGTTGGGAGGATTTCCTACCATTGGTAGAGTTTGCTTATAACAATAGCTATCAATCCAGCATTCAGATGGCACTCTACGAGGCGTTGTATGGTCGTAGGTGTCGTACTCCTACTTGTTGGACTGAATTGGGGGAGCGACAGTTATTGGGTCCTGAGCTGATATCAAAAATAGAGGAAAAGGTAAAGGTAATTCGGGCACGATTAAAGGAAGCTTCGGATAGACGAAAATCTTATACGGATTCGAAGCGTAAGGATATTGAGTTTGCGATGGTTGATCAAGTCTTTTTCAAGGTCTCACCCTGAAAGAAGGTCTTCAGATTTGGAAGAAAGGGCAAGTTGAGCCCTAGGCTCATCGGACCGTATCGTGTTTTAAAGCGTGTTGGACCAGTGGCTTATCAGCTAGAGTTGCCTCCGGAGTTGAGTCAGATACATAGTGTATTTCATGTCTCAATGTTAAGGCGTTACCGATCAGATCTGTCTCATATAGTACCAATAGGAGAAGTTGAGATAAGGCCTAACTTGTCATTCGAGGAGGACCCAGTACAAATTTTAGATCGAGAAGTTAAGATACTGAGAAAGAAGTCAGTACCGTTAGTCAAGGTTTTTTGGCGTAATCACGGAGTGGAAGAAGCTAAGTGGGAGCCTAAGGATACGATTCGGCAACAATATCCTCATCTTTTAACCAACTAAATTTTGAGGACGAAATTTTCTTTAAGGGGGTAGAATAGTAACACCCTAGAATTTGAATTTTTGTGTTGCAATATTTTGGTGCTAAGCTAGTTAGATTATTAATTCTGTATGTTGAGAAGGTCCTGAGAAGGCTAGGGATTTAATTGGACCTAGTGAAAATTTTTGGCATCTAGCACTTTAGGGAGATGGAGTAATTGACCTTAAAGCATATGGAAATAATTGATTAAATAGCTAACATGATTGAGCTATTAGTAAAAAGGCTATGGCGTCACTTGTAGTACCTTGAGGGAAGGAATTCGAATCACTTTGTGTGCATCTTGACTTTTATTTTTTTCTTCCCTTCTTTAATATGTCGGTCAAGGAGTAATTATGGCAAGGGTGGACTTCATCATTTTTGGTAAGGTGGCTAAATGAGTAAGGCAAGGTTGAAGTTAGGGAAAGGAATCAAAAGGAAAAGGGAATGTAGGGGGAACATGTGGCATCTTTCGAGGGGAAATGTTTTGGAAAGGATAGTTGGCAAAGTTTTTGAATTTTAGAGCATGTATGTGGACAGTTTTGGGGGCTATAGTGTGATAGCTAAAATTCTCTTAGTCTTTTGGTAGGATTTTTTATGTTGTTAGGCCAAAAAAAATCACTTTTTCACAATTTGGTGTTTTTCTCTCAAATCTTTCTTTTGCTTTGTGCCGAAATTACTAGCCTTGGTGACCATATTTTTCTTCTTTCATTTTACTTTGGTCGAATTCTCCTAGCACATTTGTGCATTTTCTTACTCTTTTGTTTGATCAAGATTTTCATCTCTTGTTTATCTCTCTCTTGATTGCCGAAACATTCATCATTCATACAACCTCCCATCTTCTTTTTCTTTTAACCATTTCTCTAATTCTTTCTCTTCTCAAACCGACATTATCTTTTAATCACTAACTTTTGTTTGATCATTTCACATAGCCGAATATTAATTTTCATTTTCTCTATAAACTGAACTCTCATTTCTTTTCCACCTTTCTTCTCATCCATACTTACATTCAATCTTTGATTAATCTGTAAGCATTCTTCCAACATTATATTTCATTTTCTTTCTCTTACTACTGAATATAAGTTTTGATTTGGGAGGGTCATATGAATCGAATCATCATATTTTTATACTCACTCCAATAAGATCATTCTCTTCTTTGTAGTGGTATAGCGGAGTGCCAATTACTACCACATCGCTTAATCGACCTTAGCCATAGGAAGATCGTGTGAAACGGGAATTTCATTGTTCAAGGTAAGGAAGCTCTCTCATAGTCTTTTTCAATAACTTCCTTGGTTATTGTATTAATTGGATTGAAGGATGATTTGTCGACCATATGTTTTAGGTACTTAATCACTCAATTTATTATGTTGCGATTATACGGATGTTGTGGTAAGCCAATCTTACTCTTGAGATCAAACTTTCATAATAACATAATATTAGTTTGGGCTAATATTTGTTTACAATGGAGGCAAACAATATTGAATCAAAAGGTGTAGTGATTGGTGATTAAAAAAGGAGCAGATTGACGATTCCAACTCCTAAATTCAAACAAAAGGCTGTTTCGGCGATTCGAGACTTTCCACCGGGTTGTGGACCCTCATCCAATGAGAATCAACTATTCGAGGTTGTTCGTAATTGTGATGCATCACGGATTTGGGATTTTCCACCAGCTTGTGGACCGTCAATCGGGGAACACCAAAAGATCGTAGTTGTTCGCGATTCTGAGGGTAAAATCTTAGATCGTTTGTTTTAGAGTAGATTTATTAGATCGCGTTCATTTTCTAATCGAGCGTTATAATATTTTAGGTGTCAACGATCAAGAAAACATAGTGCTTACCATAATCAGGTGTGTAATCTCACACTGTGTTTCATGAGTTAAAAATGTATATCGTATTAGTGTTAAAATTATGAAATCGGTATTAAAATCGTGAAAATTACGAAAATGCCCTTGTGGGCCAAATTGGTATATTTGATATGTGGGCCAAATTGGTATATTTGATATGTGGGCCAAATTAGTATATTTGAAATGTGGGCCAAATTAAAATAAATTATGAAAATGGGCCACAAAAATTGTAAGAAATATTTGTTTACATTGTTGTGAATTGTTAAGCATTATATACATGTTTTGCATGGGATGGGGATAATGATGAAGAGAAGTTCTGGTAGATTTGTTACATAAATATGGTGGCTCTGCCACAAATCTGAAAAAAATGGCAATGCCATGTACATTCTGTTAATATGGTGGCTTGACCACAAATTTGATATAAATGGCATAATGCCTACTTTTGGTGTGTTGGCGGGGTGGGTGACTAAAGCTCCCCACAGGTGTGTTGGTTAGTACGGGTGGTGTGTAGCGGATGGAAAACTAGGTTTGGTTTGGGAATTGCATATCATATGCATATTATATATATGATACTTTTAAATTATTGTAAATGGGCTTTGGCCCAAATAAATGCTTAATGGGATTTTGGCTCAGTGGAATGTGGTAAGTGAGTTACACACTGAGTTCTAGTAACTCACCCTGTTTTCCTTACCCTTTTCAGGTAATGATCAGTAATGGAGACTTGGGCTGGGGATGTCTTGGTGGAGGCCATACTTCAAAATGGTTAAATTTGGAGATTTGGATTTCTTTTAGTACTTTATATTTACTTCGTTATTTGTAATAAGGTTGTATAAGGCCTCTAAATTAATTTTTTTGCTTTGTTTATGGTTTGACGAATTTATAAACTGCTTTAAGTACTTGAAATTTAAATTGTATTTTTCTAAAAACTATAACAAATATTTTCTTTAAAAATGAACATATAAAAAGTATTTCATAAAGATTTTCATAAATTAACACTTAAAAATTTTTATCAGTATTATTTTTTCAAAAATACTTTAATTTCTTTTAAAACTTTCTTTAATTGTTAACGATATTTTCAAAGTTACGAATTATAAGATCTTACATCTCAAACTGACGATTTATCAATCAAATTTTTATTCAATAAATATTTCTTCAAAACTTTGAAATCTGTTTTACTTAAAATAGGACTCAAAAGATTATTTATTTTGTGTGACATGTCAAATCTAGCCTTAAACGCATAGGCCGGGTTTGGGGTGTTACAGACTCCGAGAAAGAAAAATACAATTTCTGTAATATCCCGGGTTAAGGGCTATTTTGTATTGGCATTGTTTGCATGATTAATGGCTTGCTATGATGTTGTTTGTGTAGTTTCGGGGCTTAGTTGTAGGCTAGGAGTGAGCCTGAGTGGGTGGAAAATTTTAGTTTTGGGCTTTAGGTGATAGGAGCTGAAGGAGTTGGGGGTTATATATTTTATTTGTTGAATTGTGGCATGACAAAGGAGTTGGTGGAGTGGCAAGGCATGCGCCACATGGAGAGTGGGGTTGGCGTCAACTGCAGGAGGAGGAGGTCCTGAGTTCAAGCTGCGAAAATCCCACACTTTTGCATCCATTTTGACGGCAGGAAGGGAAGAGTTGTGGCAAGTTTAAACTCTACCTTGGACTTGGTCAACACATTCAAACGATGGGTGGAGAGCATATTGTGGAGGAAGACTTGGTAAAGGATTTGAATTAGTGGCTTGGGAGAGATTGGGGAAGTTGGCGGATTTGGAGAGAGTTTGGGGAGGGAAAAGAGTGGCGGTTGTTGTTGTGGGAGAGTGCGAAATTTTTTCTTTCTCTTAGGCAACTTGTGCACTTTCGGCTTTAGCTAGTATCAACAAGTCTAGCTTTTGGTCATTTTTTGGTAAGTCAATGTCAAAGAAAACTCTCCCATTTCATTTTTGCATTCTTGAAACCGAAACCAGCCTTTTGTTCTCTTCAACTTGAGCCGAAACTAGCTCCTTTGACTCTCCTTCTCTACTCATATTTTCTTTTCTTGGAACCGAAAACCCAAAACATTGGTGTTGCCGATTTTGCCTTGTTTTTCTCTTCTTTTTTTCGGTTGAACAATCAACCTAGCATCCCTTTTCAACTCTTTTCTCTTTCAAACTTTTGTTAGCTGAAAGTCTCCCCAAAACTTTCTTCTCTATTTCCTATTCTTTGTCCAAGAATTCATTGGCCGAATATCCACCCATTTCCTCTCATTTACTCTCTTTTCTTTCACACAAAATCGAAAGCACCCCTCTATTCATCCATTCATCTTTCTTGATTTTCTTTCTTTTCCAAAACCTGTTAGCCGAACCTACTCCTCTTGTGGGAGTCTTGTTGCAATCGGTCTACCAAGAGGGTAAGTGTTGGCGAATGGCCATTTCTTCTTCTCTCGGTACTTTGCCAATTTTGGTATATTTAAGGTGACTTGGTATCTATCGGAAGGAGTTAACGTTGGTTTGGTAATCATTTTATAGGGCCTTTGGATTTTGAAGCAGCCGATTGGAGAAGTCAAGTGGTAAGTAGGGGTAAGAGGTTATTTGTGTTAGTATTTTCTTTTAGAATTCTTTAAGCCAAAGTTTCAGAAGAATTAACCACTTTCTTTCTAGGGTGAAGCCGATTTCTGAAAGAACCATTGTTGGTTTCGGATTTGGTAGGAAACCAAATCAAGTCTAAGGTAAGGCTAACGCAACCCCTTGAGTTACCTATTTTTGGCCGAATGGTATAGTGACTAATCCACTGTTGGCCGATTGTAGGATCGGGGTTGTCGAGGCGATCAAGGGGCTTAGATCGGTTCTTAGGAGTTAATCTTCGCTATTTCAGGTGTGTAAACCAACACACTATCTTAACTAAGTAATGTGATAACCTGTTTGTGTAAATGAAACAGTGTGGTTGACTATGTTGATACCCATTGAGGTATGGATACGGATTCGGGTAAGTCCGTTTCGTTATGAAATATGTGATGACATACGATATCATGATTATGGGTGTATATTCATTGAGATGCCATATTGAGCATGTGAGCATGATAGCATGATTGCACGAGTTTGCATCTAGTATGATATGTGATTGGGTGATATGAGAGGAGGGGGAGTATGATATCCGTGTCTTTGGGACACTTGTGTCTTTGGGACACGGAGGTTTGGCACCTCCAAAGGTTTGGTACCACAATGATATTTTATGACTTTGGGTCACCAGAGCTTTGGCACCTCAGCGTCTCGTCCCAGTGGCTTAGTACCACAGTGGGTTGGCCCCACAGTTGATTATACGGGATTGACGCCAGTGATTTGGTATCACACGATGGGTTGGCCCCATCACCGGATTTGTGACTGCGGTCACCAGTGATTTGGTATCACATTGTGTCTTTGGGACACCAGAGGTTTGGCACCTCATTGCGACTCGTCCCTGTGGTTTGGCACCACCGTGGGTTGGCCCCACTTATGAGATATGGGATCGTCGCTAGTGATTTGGTATCACACGATGGGTTGGCCCCATCATTGGATTATTTGTGACTTGGTCACGGTGGTTTTGGTACCACAAGATGGATATCGTGACTTTGGGTCACGGTGGTTTAGCACCACCGGTGGTTTGGTACCACACTTGGTAGAAAAGGTGATATGGTTGGTTAGGATCGGGTGCGTTGCTTGCATTATTCAGTTATGATATGTGTGTTGGCATGTTATACCGGGAGAGGGAATTATACACTGAGTCTTGCGACTCACTCTCTCCTTTGACTATTTCAGGTGACACTTAGACGCGACGGGGGCCGGGATGGACTCGAGGTGCTCATGCCATGCTAATAAAGGATTTGCTCGGACTTTTATAAAATTTGGTACATTAGTTATTTATTTCTATGTGGTTTTATTTTGGGTTGTAAAAGGCCTTTTAAAATTATGGTTTGCTTATTTATGCTTAAAGTAAATGTTTAATATGCCTTATGAATTAATGGGTTAAAATGTGCTAAAATTTGGAAAGATAACGATTTCAAAACTACAAAACGATATTTTAAACTATACCATCGGGTATCACACTAAGATTTGGAATAGAGAAGAACTCAAATGTTTTCTAACTTGAACACGATTTTCTACTAAGACAAGAATGTTTTTGTAACAATGATAAACAACTCAAACTTCTTAACGAGATAAACCTGTTTTGTCTACCCATCGGAGTAAGTTTTAAAATTTTCCCGGGTTTTCAAATACATCATCAGATTTCAATCTAACCTACTCAAGTTTTTCTTCAAATACAAAACTTTAGCGGAGTGTTTTCCTCAAACATTTAAACTCAAACCTAAACCTCTCAAAAACCTTTTTCCCTGTAACATACCAGATTCAGTCGTGGTGTATTGACCGGGTTTGGGGTGTTACATTTGTGGTATCAGAGCCAAGTTCAAAGGCTCGGCTGTGGGCCTGAGGCCCAAAATGTTTTCAAGAGTCTGATTAAGAGTTTTGTTTTGAAAAGCATGGTTTGAAAGGCATGGCACCGAGTCACCGGCACCAATCTGCCCAGGTAAGTACCCCGTACTATTGGTTGTGATATTAATTGATATGATTGGATGGCTAGTAAGACTATCTTAGAGACTGAAACTGATAGGACTCTGTGGACTCGCGAAAACAAAACTTCTTTAATAAGCAATATACATAAGACTTTGCTTTAAAAACAGTGGAATAATGACTGATACATAAAATTCTTTAATCAGACGAGATTTAGTCATGAGTACCCGAGGTGGACGTGGTCGTGGACGTGGTCGCGGTAGGATGACAGTTTCTGAGCCCGTGGGTTCAGTCGGGGTTCGAGAGAATGAGATCTGGGCTTCGCCACCAATGGAGGTGGTGAGTTTCAAGACCGATCGGGATGACGCAGATGTCACAACGATGCTACGGGTTTTAAAGCGGGTAGTGGAGTAGGTGGAGGCGTAGGAGCTAGAAAATCGTGCTGGCGACTTGAACAAGCAAACGGGTGAATTCTTTTGGGGTGTCTCGGTGTTGCTCCTAGCCTTCTTGAAATCTTGGTGGAAGCGACGAGCGGATCATGGACGATTTGGACCTAATGCTGAAGAGAAATTAAAGGGATCGTATCACTTCTCGAGATGAGTCATACCGGTGGTGGCTCACTATTCGGACAAATACCGCGGTGAAGATCGACTTGGGACTATTTTCGAGCCGCTTATCGAGAAAAAAATGCGTGGGGCTAATTACATTAATGAGCGTGAAAAGCATTTTTGAGGTTAGTTCGAGAGCAAATCGTGTCAAAATCGAGGCGAGTTTACGAGGTGAGTCGGTATGCCAGGGGCATGGTGGCTACTGAACATGAGAGGTGTGTTCGTTTCGAGGATGGCCTGCGGGACGAATTAAGGTTGATAATTGTGCCCCAGCAGGAGCGTGAATTCGTACTGTCCTAGTTGAAAAGGCGAAGGTAGCCGAGGGCATTAAGGAATCTGTGGCGGGGTATGGATAGGAACCGACACAAGAGGAGTTTTGGATCTTACGGGTCATCGAAATCGCAGAAAAGGGCTAGACCGAGTGGGCGAATCAATCGGGTAGGTTTGTTCTTTGCTAGTCAGGGACCGCCGCAGTGTAACCGTTGTGGGAAGGCTCATTGGGGAGGATGTTGGCTGATGGTAGAGGCTGTTTTGAGTGTGGCTCGCTGGACCACCGTGTGAGGGACTGTCCGCAAGTTAGCTAGGATTCATCAGAGAATCGGGGCGTACTCAAGACACAAAATAATGGACCACCAGAGGGGGCCGAGGTAATGGCGAGAGGAGGAATAGTTCAGTCGGGGCCATGGAGCACCGGCGGAGGTGCAGTAGTTACGAGGCGGATAGCGGGGCTAGTGTATCTTCTGAGGCGCCGAGAGGAGAGGCTGACGCCCGGACGTCATTACTGGTACATTTTAATCTTTGGTTCTCCATTTATGCTTTGATTGATGTGGGTTCAACACATTCATATGTTGCAAGTAGCATAGTGAAGACCATGGATCTAGACTCGAAATATCTTCTAGGCGGATGACCGTAATAAGCCCTCTAGGTCACTCAGTAGTGGTAGATAAACCGTATAGAGACGCACCTCTAGAACTCAAGGGGTAGTATTTGAGGTCGATCGATGGAACCGCCGTTTGGGGAGTTCGATCGATTACGGGATGGACCGGTGGTTAAGTACCGAGCAAAGTTAGATCAAGACTAAGCGCATGGTTCGAAACATAGTGAGGGTGATGAGGTAGTTCTGATCGGTAATAGGAGGAATTATCTGTCCAATGTGGTATCTGCTCTGAAAGCCGAGAAGATGGTCAGAAAGGGCTGTGAAGCATATGTGGTTCATGTGTATGCCTTGGAGGCTAAGGAGCCTGCTGTGGAGTCGGTTCGGACAGTTAGGGAATTTGTGGATGTGTTTCCTGAGGAGCTTCCGGGTTTGCCACCAGATCGGGAGGTAGAGTTCGGGATAGATCTGTTACCCGAAACCGCGCCCGTATCTATTGCTCCGTACAGGATGGCACCTAAAGAGCTAGTGGAGCTTAAGGCTCAGATCCAGGAGTTATTGGATCGAGGCTTTATCAGGCTAAGTATTTCACCATGAGGAGCGCCAGTACTCTTTGTAAAGAAGAAAGATGGTACTATACGGATGTGTATAGACTATCGCCAACTGAATAAGCTGACGATCAAAAACAAGTATCCACTGCCTCGGATAGATGACTTGTTTGATTAGCTGAAGGGTGCGTCGGTTTTCTCGAAGATCGACTTAAGGTGCAGGTATCACCGATTAAGGGTGAAGGAGGCGGATATCGTAAGACGGCATTTCATTTTCGGTATGGGCACTTTGAGTTCTTGGTTATGCTGTTCGGGTTGACTAACGCACGGCACCTTCATGGATCGATGAATAGGGTGTTCCAACGATTATCTAGACCGATTCGTAGTGGTTTTATCGGCGACATCTTGGTATATTCAAGGACCGAGGAGGAACATGATGCGCATTTATGGGTGGTATTGCAGATTTTGAGAGAAAGCGACTTTATGCGAAGTTCAAGAAATGCGAGTTACGGCTTAGGAGGTGACGTTCTTGGGTCATATAGTATCTGGCGAGGGATTAGAGTGGACCCCGTAAGATAGAGGCCGTTTTGGATTGGAAGCCGCCTAAGTCGATGGCGGAGATTCGAGTTTTCGGGCTTGGCGGGATACTACCAAGATTTGTAGAGGTTTCTCATTGATCGCAAAGACCGATGACTAAATTATTGAGAAAAGGGTTCCGTTTATTTGGACCGAGAAGCGGCGGAGAGCTTCGATAAGTTGAAGAAGATTCGATCAAGCTCGGTTCGATTCAACCTGAGACCGGTAAGGAATTCACAGTGTACTGCGATGCATCACATACGGGATTGGGTTGTGTGCTGATACAAGAAGGGAAGGTTGTGGCTTACGCATCTCAGCAGTTGAGGCCACATGAGGTGAATTATCCAACACACGATCTGGAGTTAGCAGCTGTAGTATTTGCCTTAAAGATATGGAGCCATTACTTGTATAGAGAGAGATCGATAGTCTACACGGACCATAAGAGTCTGAAGTACCTTCTGACTCAGAAAGACTGAATCTGAGGTAGCGCCGATGGATAGAGCTGCTGAAAGACTACGATTGCTCAATTGAGTATCATCCGGGCAAGGCTAACGTTGTGGCAGACGCGTTGAGCCGTAAGGTTGTTTCGGATTTGAGAGCGTTGTTTGCCCACTTGAGTTTGTATGACGACGGGAGTATTCTGGCAGAGCTGCAGGTTAAGCCTACTTGGGTTGAGCAGATCAGAAAAAAATAGTTGTTGGATGAGGTTCTGAGTACGCAGAGGACACAAGTGCAGAACGATGGTTTGGAGGGTTACAGTGTGTCGGGTGATGGAGTGCTGTGTTTTCAGGGGAAGGCTTGTATGCCGAGAGATTCTGAGTTAAGGCAAAAGATTCTTCAGGATGCACATAGCAGCCCCTACGCTATGCATCCTGGAGGTAGCAAAATGTATAGAGATCTCGAGAACAGCTCGTACGGTGGTAAAAGCGAAAAGAACCAAGTTTGTGGGGAAGTGTCGACATGTCGGCAGTCAAGGTGAGCATCGCTTGCCATCTGGGTTGCTTGACCGGTGAAGATCCCACAATGGAAGTGGGAAAGGATAACTATGGATTTCGCGGTGGATTATCGCTACACCGAGCAAGAAGGATTGATCTGGTAATTGTGGATCGATCGACTAAATCACTCACTTTATTCCGGTGAGGGTGGACTACTCACTTGAGAGGTTGGCGAAGTCAGATGTGTCGAGATTGTGAGATCGCACGGTGCCAGATCGATCATCTCGAGATAGGGATCCGAGGTTCACGTCAAGGTTCGGAAGGCGTTGCATCGAGCTCGGGTACACGGTTAGATTTCAAAGACGGCATTTCATCCATGATCGATGGGCGATCGAAAAGGGTTATCTGATCTTGGAGGACATGTTACGAGGTTGTGTATTGGACTTGAGGGTAGTTGGGAGGAGTATCTACCGTTAGCGAGTTTGCCTATAACAACAGCTACCAGCGAGCATCAAGATGGCACCATACTGAAGCGTTATGCGGTAGGAAGTGTCGCTCACCTACTTGTTGGACGAGTTAAGTGAACATCGGTTGTTGGGACCAGAGTTGGTTCTTTGAGACCGAAGACAAGGTTAAGTTGATTGAGCTCGGTTGAAAGAAGTTTGGATGACGAAGTCCTATGCCGATCTTAAGCGGAGAGATATTGAATTTGCTGTGGGAGATCGGGTTTTCCTGAAGGTCTCACCGTGGAAGAAAGTATTAAGGTTCAGGAGGAAAGGCAAGCTAAGTCCGAGGTTTATTGGGCCGTATAAGGTACTGAGACAAGTGGGACTAGTTGCTTATCAACTCGAGTTGCCAGCAGAGCTAAATCAGATTCACGATGTGTTCCACGTTTCGATGCTTCGGCGTTATCGCTCAGATCCATCGCACGTGGTGGCAGTAGAAGAGATCGAGGTAAACCCAGATATGACCATGGAGGAAGAGCCTGTACAGATTTTAGATCGGGATGTGAAGGTTCTGCGCAGGAAGTCTGTGCCTTTGGTCAAGGTACTATGGCGGAATCATGGTGTGGAAGAAGCGACATGGGAACCCGAGGATACGATGAGACAGCAATACCCGCAACTCTTCTGATCAGGCAATTTCGAGGTCGAAATTATTTTAAGGGGGTAAAACTGTAATATCCCGGATTAAGGGCTATTTTGTATTGGCATTGTTTGCATGATTAATGGCTTGCTATGATGTTGTTTGTGTAGTTTCGGGGCTTAGTTGTAGGCTAGGAGTGAGCCTGAGTGGGTGGAAAATTTTAGTTTTGGGCTTTAGGTGATAGGAGCTGAAGGAGTTGGGGGTTATATATTTTATTTGTTGAATTGTGGCATGACAAAGGAGTTGGTGGAGTGGCAAGGCATGCGCCACATGGAGAGTGGGGTTGGCATCAACTGCAGGAGGAGGAGGTCCTGAGTTCAAGCTGTGAAAATCCCACACTTTTGCATCCATTTTGACGGCAGGAAGGGAAGAGTTGTGGCAAGTTTAAACTCTACCTTGGACTTGGTCAACACATTCAAACGATGGGTGGAGAGCATATTGTGGAGGAAGACTTGGTAAAAGGGATTTGAATTAGTGGCTTGGGAGAGATTGGGGGAAGTTGGCCGGATTTGGAGAGAGTTTGGGGGAGGGAAAAGAGTGGCCGATTGTTGTTGTGGGAGAGTGCCGAAATTTTTTCTTTCTCTTAGGCAACTTGTGCACTTTCGGCTTTAGCTAGTATCAACAAGTCTAGCTTTTGGTCATTTTTTTTGGTAAGCCGAATGTCAAAGAAAACTCTCCCATTTCATTTTTGCATTCTTGAAACCGAAACCAGCCTTTTGTTCTCTTCAACTTGAGCCGAAACTAGCTCCTTTGACTCTCCTTCTCTACTCATATTTTCTTTTCTTGGAACCGAAAACCCAAAACATTGGTGTTGCCGATTTTGCCTTGTTTCTTCTCTTCTTTTTTCTCAGTTGAACAAGCCGAACCTAGCATCCCTTTTCAACTCTTTTCTCTTTCAAACTTTTGTTAGCCGAAAGTCTCCCCAAAACTTTCTTCTCTATTTCCTATTCTTTGTCCAAGAATTCATTGGCCGAATATCCACCCATTTCCTCTCATTTACTCTCTTTTCTTTCACACAAAACCGAAAGCACCCCTCTATTCATCCATTCATCTTTCTTGATTTTCTTTCTTTTCCAAAACCTGTTAGTCGAACCTACTCCTCTTGTGGGAGTCTTGTTGCAATCGGTCTACCAAGAGGGTAAGTGTTGGCCGAATGGCCATTTCTTCTTTCTCTGGTACTTTGCCGATTTTTGGTATATTTAAGGGCTGACTTCGGTATCTATCAGAAGGAGTTAACGTTGGTTTGGTAATCATTTTATAGGGCCTTTGGATTTTGAAGCAGCCGATTGGAGAAGTCAAGTGGTAAGTAGGGGTAAGAGGTTATTTGTGTTAGTCTTTTCTTTTAGAATTCTTTAAGCCAAAGTTTCAGAAGAATTAACCACTTTCTTTCTAGGGTGAAGCCGATTTCTGAAAGAACCATTGTTGGGTTCGGATTTGGTAGGAAACCAAATCAAGTCTAAGGTAAGGCTAACGCAACCCCTTGAGTTACCTATTTTTGGCCGAATGGTATAGTGACTAATCCACTATTGGTCGATTGTAGGATCGGGGTTGTCGAGGCGATCAAGGGGCTTAGATCAGTTCTTAGGAGTTAATCTTCGCTATTTCAGGTGTGTAAACCAACACACTATCTTAACTAAGTAATGTGATAACTTTGTTTGTGTAAATGAAACAGTGTGGTTGACTATGTTGATACCCATTGAGGTATGGATACGGATTCGGGTAAGTCCGTTTCGTTATGAAATATGTGATGACATACGATATCATGATTATGGGTGTATATTCATTGAGATGCCATATTGAGCATGTGAGCATGATAGCATGATTGCACGAGTTTGCATCTAGTATGATATGTGATTGGGTGATATGAGAGGAGGGGGAGTATGATATCCGTGTCTTTGGGACACTGTGTCTTTGGGACACCAGAGGTTTGGCACCTCCAGTGGTTTGGTACCACAATGATATTTTGTGACTTTGGGTCACCAGAGGTTTGGCACCTCAGCGTCTCGTCCCAGTGGCTTAGTACCACAGTGGGTTGGCCCTACAGTTGATTATACGGGATTGACGCCATGATTTGGTATCACACGATGGGTTGGCCCCATCACGGATTTGTGGATTGCGGTCACCGGTGATTTAGTATCACATTGTGTCTTTGGGACACGGAGGTTTGGCACCTCATTGCGACTCGTCCACGTGGTTTGGCACCACCGTGGGTTGGCCCCACTTATGAGATATGGGATCGTCGCTAGTGATTTGGTATCACACGATGGGTTGGCCCCATCATTGGATTATTTGTGACTTGGTCACCAAAGGTTTGGTACCACAAGATGGATATCGTGACTTTGGGTCACCGGTGGTTTAGCACCACCGGTGGTTTGGTACCACACGGGTAGAAAAGGTGATATGGTTGGTTAGGATCGGTGCATTACTTGTATTATTCATTATGATATGTGTGTTGGCATGTTATACCGGGAGAGGGAATTATACACTGAGTCTTGCGACTCACTCTCTCCTTTGACTATTTCAGGTGACACTTAGATGCGGACAGGGAGCCGGGATGGACTCGAGGTGCTCATGCCATGCTAATAAAGGATTTGCTCGGACTTTTATAAAATTTGGTACATTAGTTATTTATTTCTATGTGGTTTTATTTTGGGTTGTAAAAGGCCTTTTAAAAATTATGGTTTGCTTATTTATGCTTAAAGTAAATGTTTAATATGCCTTAACGAATTAACTGGGTTAAAATGTGCTAAAATTTGGAAAGATAACGATTTCAAAACTACAAAAGCGATATTTTAAACTATACCATCGGGTATCACACTAAGATTTGGAATAGAGAAGAACTCAAATGTTTTCTAACTTGAACACGATTTTCTACTAAGACAAGCATGTTTTTGTAACAATGATAAACAACTCAAACTTCTTAACGAGATAAACCTGTTTTGTCTACCCATCGGAGTAAGTTTTAAAATTTTCCCGGGTTTTCAAATACATCATCAGATTTCAATCTAACCTACTCAAGTTTTTCTTCAAATACAAAACTTTAGCGGAGTGTTTTCCTCAAACATTTAAACTCAAACCTAAACCTCTCAAAAACCTTTTTCCCTGTAACATACCAGATTCGGTCGTGGTGTATTGACCGGGTTTGGGGTGTTACAATTTGGGTCGTAATTATCGATTGATGAAATCCGCCCATTTTATTCCGGTACGATCTGATTACTCACTTGATAGATTAGCTGAGCTATATATTTTAGATATTGTGGGATTGCACGGAGTGTCATTGTCTATTATGTCTGACAGAGATCCGAGATTTACATCACGATTTTGGAAGAAATTGCAAGAAGCTTTGGGTACTAAATTACATTTCAGTACGACTTTTCACCCGTAAAATGATGGTCAATTTGAGCGAATCATTCAGATACTCGAGGATATGTTGAGATGTTACATTCCTGAGTTTACTGGTACGTGGGAACAATAGTTGCCATTGATTGAATTTGCGTATAATTTTCAGTTGAGCATCAAAATGGCACTTTATGAGGCTTTGTACGGACGCAAATGTCAAACACCTCTGTATTGGAATGAGCTCAGTGAAAATAAGATACACGGGGTCGATTTGATAAAAGATACAGAACAGAAAGTGAAAGTGATCCGTGATAGTTTGAAAGCAGTGTCAAATCGTTAGAAATCTTATGCAGATTTGAAACGCAAAGATATTGAATTTAATATCGGTGATAAAGTGTTCTTGAAAGTGTCTCTGTGGAAGAAAGTACTCTGATTTGGACGTAAAGGCAAATTGAGTCTGAGGTTCATCAGGCCGTATGAGATCATCGAACGTATTGGACCTGTAGCATATAAATTGTTGTTGCCACCTGAGTTGGAAAAGATTCATAATGTGTTTCACGTGTCAATGCTTAGATGATACAGATTTGATCCATCACATGTGATTACTCCGTCTGAGATTTAAATCCGATCTGATATGACTTGTGAAGAGGAATTGATCCGTATCTTAGATCGTGAAGTGAAAGTATTGAGAAATAAGAAAATGTCGTTAGTGAAAGTGTTATGGCATCGACATGGGGTTGAAGAGGCTATGTGGGAGCCTGATGATTCAATGAGACAACAATATCCGAATATGTTTAACGGTAAGATTTTTGGGGACGAAAATCCCTAAGATGGGGGAATTGTAACAGTCCGGTTTAGACCCTAGTTGGAATAGTGGTTTCGGGACCACAAATTTGAGTTAAAAAATATTTTAATATTATTTTCTGCATCTACAATATATGATTAAGCATGTGTGAAATTTCTATGAATTAATTTTCCGTTTGTTTGTTTAATTTGAGAAAATGACTAAATCGCATAAAATGTAAAAGTGGCCTTCTAATTGATTAAGTGTTAATTTGATATGGCTTAATATCTATGAAGTCCTTAAGTGGATAATATACCTTTGTTATGGCTAGTGGACATTTATGTCCATATTTTGCATGATTTTATATAGTTTTATAAAGGTTAAATTTGTAAAATAGTTAATAAGTTATATTAATTAAAAGATAAAGCGAAATTATGTTTTATTTTCATCATCTTTGTGCTGAATTTGAAGAAAAACAAAAGAAAAGAAAAGAAAAGAAACTAAGCTAGGTTTTGGCTTTCATCTGAATTCAAGGTTAGTTTTTGTTTAGTTTTTGATAATTTGTTTTTGTGATTGTTGGTTCGTGTTCTTCAAAACCCATGCTTTAATTTTGTGAATTAATGAAGATTTTGAAAAGTTCCATTGATGAATTCATGAGCTTTGTGATATTTGATGATGAAATATGAAATATATGTGTTAGATTAACATGTTTTGTCTTTGGATTTTTGGTAATTTTGAGTAATTTGGACTTAATTGAGAAAATAATATTTTGGAGGACTAAATTGTGAAATAAATGAAATGTATTGTGTAACACCCCAAACCCGGTCGAAACGCTACAACCGAATCTGGCATGCCACGGGGAAGAAAAATGTTTTGAAAATTGATTTGTCAATTTGTTTAAGGAGAAAACTTTTGGATAATTTTAGAGAAAACAAAGTTGGATCTTGTGACGTTTAAAACATGTTAAAACTTGTTTTAGAAAAAAAACTTAGTTGTCTTATTGTTACTCCGCATTTATTACTTAATCAGTGCACATTTCAGAAAACAAGTACTCATCGACGTTTTGAAAACAACCAGTTCATATTTACCAGGTATGCTTAACGAAAGTTATAGAAAAAACCAAATAAAGCGTCCCAGAAATAAAAGTTAAGCGGCCTTATTACAACGCTGAAAACCCAAAGCAAATAAACAACTATGTCCAAATGAAAACTTTATAATAAAATGAATGTTAAGCATGGCCACCTCGAGTCCACTCCGGCTCCAATTCCACGATCTAAGGTTTATCTGCAAAATATAAAGGAAGGGGTGAATCACCTAGACTCAGAGTGTAAACCCCCATCCCAAAAGACGTTATGCTCTTACACAATTTCATATACAAATATGTATGTCATGCAACCCATCAACCTAGATATCCATCCACATCTCCCAAATCTACCCCTTGTGGTACCAAACCACTGGTGGTGCCAAACCACTGGTGACCAAAGTCACAAATAAACATATGTGGTACCAAACCACTGGTGGTGCCCAACCATTGAGACATAGTCACAATATTATAATATGTGGGGCCAACCCACTGTGTGATACCAAATCACTGGTGACAGTCTGATAGATCATACTCCCCTCCTCTCATTACCCATAACATATAGTCATGCGAACAATATCAGTATGATCATGCTTAACATACATAATTATGTATACAGAATATCATGCTCTCATAGATCACAATCAACACAAGAAACATAACCACTTACCCGGCATCCTCGCCTGTTACCTACAAGGGTATCTTGGTAACCACAACCATCACTCTTGCTTTTATCAACACATAACAATTAACATATTAAGTAAAGAAAGTGTGTAAGAGTTACACACCTGGTTCTCATACTAGCGTTTTTACTGCTTCTACGCTACTGTCACTTGAGACTACGACTATCGGCCTACGATTTACTTTCGATGTTAGCCCGCACCCGGATGGCCAATCTTGCACTCTCGATACTAATCGTTTCTTGTACTTTAGCATTGCGTTTACAGATCCAACCCCTCCTATCGCTTGACTGTTATTAGTGTCCATAATAACTCATTGGTCACTAAACCAATAAAACGATGAGATCCAATTAATTAAATTAATCGTATACTTAAAATGAACCCTTACCTAATCTGTCGAATCCCGAAAAGCCCTTAAGAAATTGTCGCCTTCCTACCTACATTCGGCCAAGCCCAAAAGATTAAACCAAATCGTTGATCACAACCAATCGAGTACCATACAACATTCAGCCAAAGAGGAAAGAACACGAAAGTGGCCATTTGGCCGAACCTACCACCAACCTACCTTCGGTTTTTCTAAAAATCGATAATACAAGGCACAGCAAGACAGGATTCGGCTACCAATAGTAGAGAGTGAAACCGATAGAGCCTTAGGAAAAATATGATTCGAGTTAGAGACTAATTGAAGTAGAGAGAAATCGCAGAGAAGAAAATCACGAAAACTTACCAAACTAAAGAGGTGTATTCGGCTATGGTGTACCTTTGGGAAAAATATACTACCCAGGAGAGGTTCGGCTATGGGAGAAGAAGATGGGAAGTAAGGTATTCGGCTTTAGAAGAATTTTGGAAAGGAGAATAAGGCTAGGGAATATCGGTTTTGTCAAGAAGCAGAGAGAAAAGGAAGAAAAGAATTTCGGCTTGAGAGAAAAGATGAGAAAGAAAAGAGGAAAAATGAAAGAAAAGATGGACACTTTGGTTACTAAATTTCGGCAATACACACACACACACACACAGAGTTGGAGTTTCGGCCAACTCTCTCTCTCCTGATAGCCCTTATCTCACCTGATAACTTAATCATTATCTTACCTTTAAAAGAGACCACCTTAAAACCAACTCTTCCCTTCCCTATTATAATCTTTTAATTATCCAAAAAAAAAGAATTCAAGCTCCTAAATTATAGCACATGCTGTCCTCCCCCTTCCCCTAGGAGTGCCAAATTTTGACCCATCAATTTGGGCCCCAAGCGGCCACACTAGGCCTAAGCTCCTCCCCCTTGTGACGCCACCTACATGCCCACTTATAGCACCTCCAAACATTGGGCCACAAGCCCAACTTGCTACTAAACATACTTACTTAACTTAATTCATAAACTAACACTATTTATAATCAATTTAACCCAGGTTTAAGCCCAAACCTGAGCCCAATACACACCTCAAGGCCTTAACCTACTAATTTAGCCATGCAACATACCAAATGCACAGACCCCTAAAATCAGGATATTGCATATTGTAACAGCCTGATTTAGGGTCTAGTCAGGATAGTGGTGCGAGGCCACGAACCCGAGGTGAAATTATGAGTTTTTCTAGGTTTATGCCATGTTTGCATGCTAGTATGAAAGTTTTGTAAAGCAATTTTATTAAGTTGAGGTCAATTGGTCCAAAAAAGGACTAAATTGCAAAAGTTGCAATATATGAGTTTCTAGAAGCTTTTTGCATGAAATAGCTTTAGAATAATAATTATGAGCCCTTAAATAGCAAATTTCCCAAAAATAAAATTTTGGACAAAATTGGCCTTAAGATGGTAAATAGAAAGGCATTTTGGTCATTTGGCCTAATTAGTGTTTTAAGTGGGAAAAAGATGAGAAAAATCCACTCATCTTCTTCCTTGGGCTGCCGAAAATTTGGAGACACCATAGCTAGGGATTCTTCATTTTTTTTCAAGCTCATAGTAAGTTCATCTTAGCCCTGTTTTTAATGTTCTTCGTATTTTTGAAGTTCTCGTATTATGAATTAGCTGATTTTAGCTATAAAATGAGCTAAGATGCTTGTTCAAAAATCTACCCTTGAATGACATACTTGTTAAATGATGTTTTATGGAAGTTTAAGAGAGTTTGATGTTAGATAAGCATCTTTTCCTTAATGAATTTCATGAAAAAGGTAGTAGGGACCATTTGGTAATAGTTATAAAATTTGGTCATACCTACTAGAAAGCGAGAGAATTGATGATTGTTATAGTAGAGAAAATGATTCAGCTAAGCATGAAGTTTAAGAAAGTTGCATGAAAATCATATTATGAGCCTAGGGGCAAAAGTGCAACTATTAGAAAGTATAGGGGTAAAATAGTAATTTTACCAAAGTATGAGTCATGAGTCAATTTAGTCAATATGGTTTTTAAATGATCCATTTATGATTATAGATCAAGAAAAATGGAGCCCGGATCAAAACCGAGGCAAGAACAAAGTCGAGGACTAAATTACACATCTACATACATTTTGTATATTGAGGTAAGTTTGTATGATTTCTAAGTTTTATGATTTTTATCATTAATTTGCTTAGTATAATGTACAATAATTGTATGAAATGATCATGTTATGTTCAAGCAAGAAACCATGATAATATGTACAAGCAAGTCCCGATTGAAGATGAATTTTCCTAGGATACTCGATCTACCACACAAGATATCATGTAAGTCCAAGGCAAGCTTGGCATTGATCAAGTTAGCAAGCAAGTTATCATGTAAGTCCAAGGAAAGCTTGGCATTGATCAAGTTATCATGTAAGTCCAAGGCAAGCTTGGCATTGATCAAGTTAGCAAGCAAGTTATCATGTAAGTTCAAGGCAAGCTTGGCATTGAGTATGCTAACAAGAGCAAGACTTCATATAAGTCCATGTTAAGACATGGCCGTGAAACCAAGATGAGATAACCCATGTAAGACCATGTCTAGGAATGAGAAAGTTAAAAATTGATAGCAAGAAAACTAAAAATTAAAGTTAGTATCAAGATGAAGTTAGATGAAGTTGAGTATTATTCATGTTGTGAATGAGAAAGTAGATATCATGTTTATTGTTATTATAGTATACTGATCAGTGTGATCAAGTGATACAGGTATCATGATTACCTTACAAGTATGATAATAGTAAGTGTCATGAGACATGTAAGAATTTATATGAGTAAGTAAGTTCTTTAGCTGAAATCCATGATACCATTGTTTATGTGAAATGGTTTAAATTAAGCAATGATGATGCTATGAGTTGTTACATGCAAACTTACTAAGCTATATGCTTATGTTATGATTCTTTCTTTCTATGCAGTCCCGCCAAGCTAACTCGTGGATCATTAAAGTCGGAGCTCGTAACACACTATCAACTATTATTTTGGTATAGCCAAGTTACTTTACTAAGTATGGCATGTATAGGAAACATTCATTTTATGGACATGTTTTAAGAAGGGCTTTTGTAAAGGCTATCAAGTTTATTATTCTTTTGTATATGGCTAAGTGATTGGCCGAATTTGATTAAGCATGTATGTTTATTGAGATCAATGCAGCATCTAGTATTATTCATAAAATTGGGTTGTTATTGCATCGTTGAATTGGGTATGAATATGATCTTCATTTCAGGGTGGTTAACGGCTTGGTAAATAGTCTGTAAGTGCCCACACATTTGGACACACGGGCATGTGTCAAGACCATGTTAACCCTGCATCTTAGTATTATTAATCATAATAGGCCACGGGCAAATCCCACGGCCGTGTGTGTGTGTGTCGTGTAAGACACACGGTTTGGACATGGGTGTGTTCCCAGACCGTGTTGATTTAGTCAGTATATCAAGGATTAGCACACGGTCTAAGCCCACGGGCGTGTCATGGCCGTGTGAAATTAGTCAGTAACCTCCCACAGTTGGTAGAGATGGGCGTGTCTAAGCCGTATGGAAATAGTCAGTAGCCCTACACGGTTTGAGGGCATGGGCATGCTTAAGGGTATACGAGCGTGTTCCCAAGTTACAGGGACGTGTGAACCCTGCTAAAAAAAAGAGTTATTTGATTTTGTTCCCGAAAGTTTTCTTACATGAGTTAAAGGCCTCGTAGGCCCTTGTTATATGTGTTGACTAAGAAAGTGAAGTTTTTAAGTTGGAACGAAATTTTATAGCCCGTAAGTACATGTTTCAGTGAGTTCAAGCATAGTAATGTCTCGTATCCAGACCTAGTATCGGTCTTGGGTGAGGGGTGTTACATGTATGGATTGGTATGATCATAGTGAACATTCGGCTAAGCATGGGTGATATGAAATTATGTGTATTTTGTGAATTTATGAAATAGGGACTAAAATGTCAAAATGTAAAAATGTGAGGGCTAAATTTTAAATTGCCCTAAATATGTGTTTTTGGATTGAATTGAATGAATTGGTGAATAAATTGGTTAAATTTGAATATGTATAGATGAAGAACTAAAGAAAATGGATTTAGATTGAGGAAAATTGAAAGTAATTGAGTAGCCGAGTTTCTTTCTATTTATCTGAATTTGAGGTAAGTCGATATACAAATAAATGCATTTAAATTGAGTTATTTACGCATCTATGAAATTTAGATTGCGATGAATATGTTCGAGACATTATGTACATGAAATCGAGGAAGTATCGACAATGAATCAGTATCCGAGAAGTCCCCGTACGAACCTAGGAATAGATAGGATTACATATGTCATGACATAGGTTTCCGATATGTGATACCGTGTAAGACCACGTCTGGGATGTTGGCATTGATTTGAGATTTACATGTCATATCTGGGACATAGGCATCGTATCTAATTTGATGTAAGACCTTGTCTGGGACAGTGGCATCGATATTTGAGCACCTGTAAGACCACGTCTGGGACGTTGGCATTGTACGACTATTCCGAGTATTCTGAGTACCCTATCTGATTTCGAATGGTTTAACGGGCAAGTTTTGAGAAAACGAAAGGCTATGTGAAATGTATAAATGAATTAGGTACGTTTGAATTGTACACTATGTATGTGTATGGAAGGTAAGTATATATATGTGAACTTAGCTAAGTGAGATATGCGCATATATTTGTGGATATAAAATGTGATATATGTATGATTATAAAATGAGTAAAATAGATGTTGGTAAACTTTGGTTAAACAAATGAGCCAAAGAAAATGTTATGAATTTTCCATTGGAAAATATTGATGACATTGTATTAATGTGTTTACATGCATTTATGATAAGTTTAATTGTATATGGTTTACTAAGCTTTTGAAAGCTTACTTTGTGTGTTTTTGATTTGTTTTATAGATCGTTAAAGCTACAAAAGGCTCGGGGATTGTTGAGGATTGTCATCAAACTACTCAAATCACATTTTGGTACCTTATGATCATGTATATATTAAGTATGGCATGTATAGTCTAGTTGAAATGGATTATGTTTGAGATGTGTGTATAGCCATGTGATATGGCTAGATAATTGTATGTAAAATGAATGAGTAGTCATGTTTATGATGCTTAGTTTTGGCATGGTTTGATGGTTAGTGAAATGGTCAAAATAATTGCAAGTTTATTGATGCAAAGTTGGTTTATCATTGATGAGAAGAGATCTTATTATTGTGGTAAGTTGTGGATGAATCATGTTTGGATTTACTTGTGATTTAGTTGAGCTAAATGGCATATAAGATGTTGTAATGAAATGTTCTTGAATGAGTAAAATAGATGGTCTATTTGGTATGTTTTGGTTGCTATAAGTGTTGAAATGATGATTGTATGTGCTCGTAGGGATGACCTGAAGTGTGGGTGCCATTTTGGCCTTGCAAATGGCCTATAATTGCCCACACGATTGAGCACACGAGCGTGTGGCTCAATCGTGTCCCTCGTGGTTGCATTTCAAAACAAGTTAGACTTGACCACGGGCTGGACACACCGGCATGAGACTAGCCGTGTGGTGCAAGTCAGTACCGACCATGGGTGAGGCACACAGGCATGTCCACGGCCGTGTGGACAAGTCAGTATGTATGCCCTGTTTTGACACGGATTAGACACATGAACATGTCTGAGGCCGTGAGAGGAATACGGCCTGCCCACACGGGCGTGTGACCTCTGTAACTTTGAAAATTTTTTAAATTTTTGAGATTTTTATATGTGTTCAGTTTAGTCCCAGCCCTTTTCTAAAGCATGTTTAAGCTCTCGTAGACCTATTCCAGAGACACTTGGATTGGATTCTTTGAATTAAATTATGAAATGTCTGTTTAAGGTTCTAGTTTGTTCGGTAATGCCTTTAACCCTAGACTGGCGATTGTTACGGGTTAGGGGTGTTACAAGACTAGATTCATATTTTGTAAATAAATTCCAGGTTTAATATGGCATCGACTTTGTAAGAATTTAATTTTTTACACATCATATGAGTTGCAATTGGAGTTACCTTCTAATCTCGATTTGGTACCCATATCTCGTGATCGGATCGGTAGAAAGTGTTACAAGAAACCCTTTTTTCGAATCGGGATGATCCATATCACCGTCGAAGATGAACTTCCAACTAGTTCTCGACACTTTGATCTATCATTTGTTTTTCCATCGAGATATGCAAACCAACACCATAGGTCGATTCCTTTGATGTTATTTTATCTTTGACCAACACGACAACCACATTACAAGCCATTTGACACCAAATTCAAGCCAACCCCAAATTATTTTTTTGAGGTATTATTATCTTAAGCATTTTAGCCTCAATGTCTCGTGAGGATTTATTAGCCCAAGCTTTAAATTAATTGTTAAACGAAAGCAAGATGTATTCGTCAACTTTTACAATTGGCATCTCCTTGGTTTTGGCCTGAAAGTGTATTGGCTCTTCCATACCTTCATTCAGGACCAGTTTGAGCTTAATGTCGGTGGTTAGTTTTACCTCTATGTATACTGCTACATCTAATTTTACATCTATATTAATTGGATCGGAGACATCTTTATCTATATTCAATTTGTCCTCTTGGCTTTCGATTCCAAACCCTTGTTAATTTTTACAATTTAATTCTAGATGATTGACAACAATGCAGTGGTTTTCGTAATTAGAGTTGGCCATGTCAAGCACGTCTTCCAATAGGGTCATCGCTTCGTTTCTTCGTTGGAGTAGCTCTATCATGAATAATCTCTGGTTCTCTATAATCTCCCATTGTTCATATACCCCCTCTTCTTATACTTAGTCATTGTACCATGCAAACATCTCGTGTTCTTCGTCCTAATTGCTATCATCGTCAAAGTCATCATCAACTAAATCCATGATTTAATTAAATAGTCAACAAGGTATCTAAAAATATTTAAATAAATAAAAATAATTAAAAATCAACACATTATCTAACTCATTTATCTTTTGACTAGTATTATTTTACAAAGTAATTAAATTAATAACAATTTTCACCGTCGCAATCCTCGGCAATAGCATCAACAACTTGACTGCTTCCAAACGTACGAACGTTTAGAGTAAAAATCATGAAAATAAAAGTATATAAATTAGTGTGGTATCTGCAAGCGAACAAGTCAAATTGTAATACTTAGTGTTACAATGGAATACAAGAAAGTGTTCTGTGGATCTTACCTAAGGGATTGCAGATTGGAGAAATTTATTATTAAATTAATTATAGAAAATAATTACTAATCTAATCAATTTACAAGTTAGTAATGTGAATCCAAAATAAAAAATTAATTAAATTAATTGCCCTAAATTAACCTAATGGAATTTTCTATTCCTAGTACCGACAATGCGAACTCTTGGCCTATGATCGATTAACAGATAAAATATTAACTAATCTTCGTGGTTGCAATTAACTTCAAGACTCGAATTTTTATTAGAGAAATAGTTATTACCTAGAAAATATTACCTCTTAGCCTCTACTACCTAACTAATCAACCAGTACACGCTTACCTCTTGACCTCACTTTCCTGACTAGGATAAAAACACGGTTTCTTCGGTAACCTCGTCTCTCGATCTGTTTACCTATATTACTTCCTAGGGTCATCAAGATTAGGGTTTAAAAAGACATGCATTCACACTAACTAATCTTATGGTTTTTCTGTTAATTAGTCCCGAAGTAGTAAATCAGTTTCATAACCGAAGCATGCTAGATATAAATAAAACATAAGATTTTATCACAAGATTTATACAAACATTAGTTGATTAGGATAATGAAGTATAGATAAAGGAATAAAAGTAAGAGATAAAAAAATTACTCATTGATAAATCATTGAAGTGCAGCTCTGGAACAATCTCCACTTGCAAACGTCTTCACATCCGAATAGAAAATTTTTGACTAAGTGAATATAAAAATAAATCTAAAGTAAAATAAAATTGTCTGTCTAACTAGGTTTAGCTCTAACCCCCATTGTTAGGGTTATAATGTGTAACACCCCAAACCCATATTCACGGTCAGAATAGGGTTACGAGGTATTACCGATCAATACATACCATTTAACATACATAACTCATAAATTTATGCATCCATTCTAATACACCATTCAATCATAATCACATTGTACCTTATAAAGGCCTACGAGGCCTTAAATATGCTTTAGAAGTGGTTCGGGACTAAACCAATAACATACGTAAATTTTGAAAAACTTAGAAATTTTTCAAACATACAAGGGTCACACATCTGTGTGGATAGGCCGTGTGCCTCACACAACTCTAGACATGCCCGTGTCCCAGGCCGTGTGAAAACAGGGCATCATGATGACTTGGGTCACACGGCTGACCACACAACCATGTGTCTAGGCCGTGTGCCCTTCAAAATGGCCACACACGCCTATGTGTCAGGCCATGTGCTAGGTCGTGCCAATCCTGTAAGGTATACTGACTTATGCAACACGGCCAAGTCACACGCCCGTGTGCCATTTAGGGGAGTCTACTGACTTGTGCCACACTGCCAATCACACGGCCGTGTGTGAGGTCGTGTGGAGCATATTGACTTTAATTCAATTTCAACACCAGGGGACACACGGCCGTGTAACATGACCGTGTGTCGCACACGGCTGAGACACACACCCGTGTCTCTGCCCATGTGGACAAAAATAGGCCATTTGCAAGGCCAATTTGCCACCCTTTTCTCATGCACACCTAACAACAAAAAATGGTACCATTTCATCATACAATAGGCAACCAAAATCATCATTCAAATGCATAATTTATACCATATCCAATTCAACCAAATTCAATACTCAAGTAAATGCCAAATACCAAATCAAAATTTATATCATCAAGCATTCATTCACAAGCACATGACTTCTCAAATTATCAACTTCAATCACACCATATAGATCATTTACCAAACTCAAAATATAACCATTTGAACATCTATAATACCTTAGCCACATTTATACTAAAACATACCAAATAAGCCATCATTCATGGCTATATATACAAAGCAAATATATTCATTTACAAGCTAATTCTCATGGATATATTCACAACCTAAGTACTACAACTAGTCTATACATGCGATATACCATATATACATAGCTTCAAAAGTACCAAAATAGATGATCAATAGTGCGATGAAGTCTCTGACGATTCCCGGATTCGAGCTAGTTTCGATTGTCTATAAGACAAGGAAAGAACACACAAAGTAAGCTTTAAAAGCTTAGTAAGCCATATACAAATAAAATTACCACATGAATCAACATCATTTCCATCAATAGGCAAACTATGAGTAAGCACATATAAGCTCACAAACCTTTCCCAATTTATACATATTCAATATCATAAGTGAATTCATCAAATACTTCTCTTTTCAATACTTGTATGAATCTCGTACGTTCCTGAGTCAATTAACTCAATCACACATTCTTTCTCGACTTGACTTTGCCCGTTGGACCTTTTGGAATTGTTAAGGATCTCGAAAATCACATATAGCTCGTACAATGCCATATCCCAGATATGGTCTTACATGTTATCATTTATCAATGCCGATAGCCTAGCTATGGTCTTACTCAAAATCAAATAACAATGCTAATGTCCCAAAAATGGTCTTACACGTAATCACATAATGATGCCAATGGGTCTTACATATAATCACATCTCGTTAATCCTAATGTCATGACGTTCGTATCCTATACTATTCCTAAGGTTCGTACGGGACTTTCAGATATTGTAACCTTGTTGATTCTTGCTTGTATTTGATCATTCAACATTCATAACAGTTCAATGTCAATTAAACATAAATAATTCAATTTAAAGACATTTATTTGCATATGAACTTACCTTGTATTCGGGATAAACTGACTGGATCGACTATTCAATAACCTTTGATTTTCCCTGATCTAAATCTGATTTCTTTTGTTCTTGATCTATATACATTCAAAATTAACTCATTCATTCATCAAATCATTCAATTCAATCCACAAAAATATTTGGGCAGTTTTACACTTTAGCCCTTAAAGTTTCGCATTTTTATAATTTAGTCACTATTTCACAAATACACAAAATTCATGAAATTTCATTAAACCCAAGCCAAGCCAAATTTCATATAGGTCCCTAGAAGCCAAAAAATTTCATTTATCTCACATTTGAACCCCTCAATTTACACCTTTCACAATTAAACCCCTAACAAGCATTTTTACTCAAAATCACTTAACAAAACTTGTATAACTATCAACAAATATTAATTTTTCAACATAAAACATTCAAAAGCTCAAGAATTCATCAATTGAACTTCAAAAAGTCAGTAACAACTTCAAAAATTAAGGCATGGACTAGCTAGAATACAAAAACATAGAAATCATTAAAAACCGAGCTAAAACCGTACCTTAATTGCTTAAATTAATCTAACCGAATGAAAAACTATATTTTACCTTTCCTTCAAGCTTCATTTAGCCATAAAAGATGAACATAAAGATGGCTTTATGTTTTGTTTTATTTAATATATCTTTTATAACTAAATTACTATATTAACCTTTAATAAAAACCATTTAAATCATCTAATATAAGGCCATCTATGTCAAATTCCACTATCAATGGTCTAATAACATCACAAGGACCTTTCATTTAATAAATCATATCAATTAGATACCTTTAACAAATAGAATGCAACATTTGCATTTTATGCGATTTAGTCTTTTTTTTCTCAAATTGAGCTATTAAGCGATAAAATTAGCTCACGAAATTTTCACACATACATGCTGTCATGCTATAAACACATAAAATAATATTAAAATAATTTTTTGACGTTAGATTTTTTATTTTGAAACCACTGTTCTGATTTAGCTAAAATTAGGTTGTTACATAATGGCCTACTTATATAGGCTAAATTAGGGTTACTTGGTGCCTACACATCTCTAGATACACTTAAAGTCTAATTAGTACAAGAGATATAAAAAAATATGCCAAAACACAACTACTTGCATCAGCATCTATCAGCATGACGCAATAACTTCAAGCGCAAGAATTTTTGGTTGTCTAGAAGCTGTGTCACCCTATGTTGCAACACGCACCCTTGTGTCGCGACACAACCTACTTTGTGTCACAACACGCACCCTATTTCGTCCTAAGATTTCATTTTTGCTTTCAAACTTTGGTGTGGTGACATTGCATTCTTGTGTCACGACACGACTATTGCCCTTTGTGTTTTTGGGCCTAAAACTATAAACTTAAGTAATCTATTAATCATTCCCGATGCCCGAGTTGACCTCATCGATTATCGAAACACTAAAAAATGCGTAAAAAACTTATTTTGCAATAAAATGAATCTAAGCTAAGAAATGCAAAAAACACAATAAAAGATATTAAAATGCCTAAAAAATAAGCTCTTTTAGTGCCGAAAAGTACTTAAATTGTCACTACGATTTGTGGCATATTAGTAGACCTCTCAACTGAAGGTGAGTTAGAGTTTCCAGAACTCCCTCACAAAAGACTGAGTCATGCGAGTTCTTTTTTAGATGTGGGTGATTTACAAGTGAGGATGAAGTTTTCCTTGAAAGTTACTTTTGACATTGTAGTGAAGCGATACAACATAAAGCATGGCGTAAACTTCTATGTAGTTAAATCCCAACCAGAAAAATTCGAGGCTAAGTACACAATCCGTGATAATAGATGTCCATGGAAAATAATGGCATTTGTGTTAAAGAAGACGGGGTCCTGGACAATCAATAAATATAACACCTGACATACTTATGTTTTCACAGGTACGTGACAAGACTGTTCAATATGATTGCATAGTGGCCTCATATATTATATTGAATTCTTAATTTTCAAATACTCGTGTTGTTACAGGTATGACACGGGATCATTCAAAGTTGGATCCGGACATGATCTTGAACATTATATTACCTATGGCGAAAGCTAGTTTCAAGATTCCTATGTCGGTTATAATTGCAAATATCCATAATTAGTTCGATTACACGCCACCGTACCGCAAGAAGTGGATAGAAAAATAGAAGGTCATGAAGAAGATGCATAATGGGTGGGACAAATCATATAATGATTTGTGACAATGGTGTTAGGTACTGCATAAGTACGTACCAAGTTTTAATGAAATGTTGGAGAAATTGCGACCCATTAACGATCGTGGTACGGCGTACCTCGGTAACATACCCTTCAAGTTGTGGACTCAATTGTATAATGGGGATCTATGATATGGGCACATGACAATGAACCTAGCCGAATACATCAAGTCCATATTGAATCACTACAGCCAAATAGGTTTTTTGCGGCGCTTAGACAAAAAAATGCCTCTATAGATCGAGCATTATCGGTGCATTTTGAGAAACGCCGCTATAGGTCAACCATTAGCGACGCTTTTTGAAAAATGCCGCAAAAAATTAAGCACAACGCCATCATTTTATATTGAGCTTTAAGGCATTAGCGGTGCTTTTTGAAAAAACGCTGCTATAGCTCGACCATTAGCAGCGCTTTTTGAATAATGCCGAAAAAAATTAAACACAACGCCGTCATTTTATGTTGAGCTTTAAGGCATTAGCGGCGCTTTTTGAAAAACGCCGCTATAGGTCAACCATTAGCGACGCTTTTTGAAAAATGCCGCAAAAATTAAGCACAACGCAGCTTTAAGGCATTAGCGACGCTTTTTAAAAAACGCTGCTATAGATCGAGAATTAGCGGCACTTTTTGAAAAATGCCGCAAAAAAATTAAGCACAACGCCATGTTGAGCTTTAAGGGCATTAGCGGCGCTTTTTGAAAAACGCCGCTGTAGATTGAGCATTAGCGGCGCCTTTTGTAAAACGCCGCTATAAATCAAGCATTAGTGGCGCTTTTTGAAAAACACCACAAAAAATTAAGCTTAACAACTTGGTCTTTTCCTTTCTACGTGCTAATACTTGTGGCCATGGGACACTTGGATGTTTTTGCTTCTTCCTTTTTTTTTTCCCCTTCATTTGTAATAAAAAAAATTATTCTAATGGATCAATGATATTTTTGCAAAATATTTTAAAATAATGTAGTTTAATATTTTCTAAAATATATATTTAAATTTACTTGATTAAAAAGTTTATAGTATCAATGAAGGTTTGCAAAAAATATTTTATTTTAAAATATAAATTTAATATTTTAGTCAATATATTTTTAAAAATATTAAAATTTAAGATACTTGTTAAATTCAACCAATGAGATAACTAATGCGATAAACTTTTAAAACTTTACTCATTTTTCACAAAAATATATATGGTATTAATGAAGTTTTTCTTTTAAAAATATTGTAGAATTTATATATTTTTAAAGATATCTTATGTAAACACTCTTTAATTCTTGGAATGTTTTTTTCAATAAAGTTATCTTTAAATTCCAACTTAGGTTTTCTCTAAACATTTGTTGTTAGTTAGTACAATATTATGATACAGAAAGAAAGCTTTTCAATTTTAGAATAAATTATATTTAAAGTTATTAAATTATTAGTAAATTTACGTTTTGATCACTTAACTTTAAAAGTTATAAAATGATTATTTAATTATTTGAAAGTTTTCATTTAAGTTATTGAACTATTTTAAAGTTTTTATTTAATCATTGGGTTTTTAAGTTTTTTCTTAAAAAGTTCGGATAATAAGCTTCAAACAATGGTTCGACAATCGGTACGGTGAAGAACCTATCGATGAGTAAAAATATATATTTTAGATCTAAGTTGATTTGACGATTAATATTCGGTGATCAAAGAAAAAAGTTGTTTGGAGTTTGATTTGCAAATTTGTAACATTCAATATTGTTTCAAGAAAAAAGTTAAACTATAGAAGAGAAATGGAATGAGAGCCTTCGATTGGTGCAAAAAATCTGAATAATCTTTAGCGGCGCTTTATCAAAAATGCCGCAAGAAACATTTTATCTATCTATTTATTATTTAACTGGTTTATTTATATTAATTAAAATACAACTTATTTTTAATTGAATATTTAAATTTAAAATATTATTATTTAAAATAATTTTAAAGTTTTTCGGATATATGACTGATTTTTTAATTTATATATTAAATAATTTCTTATATAATCGTACAAGAGATAGTATTAATTTTAAAATATTGAATTAATTATCATTATAGTTTAGGGTTTATGGTTTAGGTTTTAAGGTTTAAGAGTTACTATTTTAAGGTTTAAGGATTATGGTTTATGATTTAAGGTTTGGGGTTTAAAGTTTAGGGGTTAGTGGTTACGAGTTTAGGGTTTATGTTTTATGATTTAGGGTTTAAGGGATATGGTCTAAGGATTTAGGGATTAAATTAATTAGTGTCTTTTAAATTATATATTAAATAATTTCTTATATAATTGTAAAGATATAATTTTAATTTTAATATATTAAAATTATGATTATAGTTTAAATTATTTAAGAGATAATAGATAAACTTTATATATATTAAATGGTTTAAGATTTAAGGTTTACTTTAGATAAATAAGTTTTGAAAGTATTTAAAAGAAAAAATATTTAATAAGAATTTTAAAATTGATTACAACTTTCTAAAGAAATTATTAAGGAAACATATTTAATAAAAATTTGAAAGGAAATGAAATATTTAGAGGAAAAATATTTAAGTTGATGTCATGGCATCGAGGAATTTTATTTTCAGATATAAATTTTACTTCGCTAATTTTAATAATTAATTAATTAAATTGAGTTATTTAAAAAAAGAGTCAGAAGATGAGAAAGTGAAAAACCCTAGAGTAGACACAAAATCAAATAAGCCAAATCCCTCCAAAAAACCCCAAAGACAAACCAAATTCCCTCCCTTTCTTTTTCTTTCCAAACCCAAAATAAAAAAAGCAAGGGAAAAAGCGTAAGAAAATATCTAATGCCCCAAAAATCGCCCTCTCTGCCTCAGGCATGTAAATTTTCCTCTCTTTTCTCTGTCCTAGGTTTTTTCTTCTAATTTTTTGTAGTTATTATTACTTACAAATTGAGAGAAAATTTAAAATAAAGGGATCTTTCTTTTCATGCTCGATCAATGTTTTTGTTGGCATTGGCATGTAATATGCTGGGGACAGAGGTAGCTCAAAAAACACTCCTATAGAAGGTTGAAGAAAGGCACGGTGGTGCATAGTGTGGTGCTCGTGTAAAAAATACGGGGTTAGTGAAAGCACTAGAATAAGTCTCGTCATACTGGTCGGGAGGTGGTGCAGGTGCCTCTTCTTTGGTTGGAGCTGATAATGAACCCGTCTCAATACCTACGCCAGACCTTGGATTTTAGTATAATTTTTGTGGCCTCCTCGTACAACGTTGCCTACCACTTACCTCCTCTAACTGTAGATATGACTTGCCCTGGTGTCTAAACTATGGCATGTACTCTGGAGCAGTGGCCAATTCTCGAGCTATAATTGGTTGCGAATAGGTATGAAATCATACCTATGCTCCCAAATGTTGATATACTCCTCATGGAATTTAGGCCAATATTCGTTGGTTCTCCCCCACAGGTCGACCTTGTGTAGTGCTTCGATGTCTTGGGGTGACAGTAGAATAGTTTTCCTAAACTCAAATTGTTGCATTACTCGATAAGATTCATGCATGTCCACTGTGGCGTAAACTATCAATGGCACCTTCACATCCCAGATATTGAGGTTGACCAACAATTCAAATGTGATGCATTTTTGAATTCTTGGATCAGATTATGACATCCATTCAAACTATAGTACGAAATAGTAAAGTTCATTATCTACTTAATATTAATTTTGAATTCCTTACATAAATATTATATAATTACAAATTTTAAAAAACTAACCTTGACTTCCAATTGTTGATGTAACAATAGCCAAATATCTTTGAGCTCTTCGGGTAGTCCCACATAACTAACGATGTGGTTCCACCTATTAAAATAATATGTTTTTTTCAAAAATATAATAATGAAATAATATTATGATAACTATATTATTGGATTAATTTTACCTTATTACAAGTGGAAAAGTATAAGGGTAGTCGGCTTGGAGACGTAAAAATAGTAGCCGGAACCATGCCAATGACTGTAGAAGGAATACGCAACCACCAATTTTATTTTTTTGTGGTTGCATTGTTTGACACAATTCTCGATACAATGTCGCCAGCACGACTAATCCCTAACTAAGCCGGCCTGCTTCTTTCAGGTCGACAAGTTGTTGTAGTCACCTTAAATGTACAAGAGTTCGAGATTTATCAGTCATTAGAGCAACTCTGATTAACCTTAGAATGTATGCTTGGGTGTGTTGTTCTCTTTTAAGAGGACTCGAACTCTCTTGGAGATATTGGAAATTTTCTTACAACCATTTCATCTCTATTCGGCTACCTAAAAACTTGTCCGACACCTTGCCTAACAGTTGCTTGCAAATGTTGTTCCAATCACCAATGATCACTGGTTCCGTAACGGTTGACCCATCCACTGGTAAATCGAGCTGTAATTGAATATCCTCGATTGTGATTGTACACTCACCGTATGGAAGATGAAATGTGTGTCTCGGATCTCCATCTTTCGACCAATGCGTTGATAAGTGTAGGGTCCAATTTAAACTCCACGGGCATATGTAACACGTGCAAGAATCATGCATCTTCCAAATAGGGTTCAAATATAGGCTATGACCTCGAAGATAGATTGACTATATATGTCTCCAAAATCTAATCTTCAGCCTGATTATAAAAAACCAAATTAATTTAATTTTTTTAACAACTTAATAATGAACTTAAATAAAATTAGAAATATTAGAAATATTTTCTTACCATTTGCAATTGAACCACGAAAATGTGGTTGTCATCGTGGTTGTCATCCAAAAGTATAAGAGTATTTGCCATTACAAAATTCAATTAAAACGAATAAAAATTGAAATACAAAATTAAATCAAGATGAACTTGAAATAATTTTAATTAAAATATTAGAACTAAAATCTTGAGAGAATTGTAAGAATTGATGGTGTAACACCCCTAACCCGTATCCGTCGCCAGAACAGGGTTACAGAGCGTTACCGGCACTTTTTAGAATATTTTCAAATAAATCATGTAAATCACTAATCATTAACCGAGATTGTTCATGACATCCCTTAAACGGACCTTTGAGGCCTAATACAGACATTAGAATCGAGTTGGGACTTAATCAGAAACTCTAAGATTTTTTTGTGACATTTAAAAAATTTTCCAAGGTGTAGGGTTCACACGCACGTGTGGTCCAAGGGGCACGCCCGTGTGACCCTTAGACACGCCCGTGCCTCAAGCCGTGTCTGATTTAAGTTTCTCTCTGACTTGCGCCACACGGCCATGCCACACACCCGTGTGCTATATGTGTGGTTAATTAATTTAATTTGAATTAGGTGTAGGTTTCACACGGTCATGACACACGCCGTGTTCAAGGCTGTGTCACCCAAACGGCTGAGACACACACCTGTGTCTCTGCCCGTGTACTCAATTCTGAGCATTCTGTTTCTCAAAATTAAAATGCAGGGGACACATAGCCAGACTACATGTCCATGTGACACACGGCATAAACACACACCCATGTGGACAAAATAAGGCCATTTCCTAGCCTCATTTCTCACCCAAATTTACCATTTTCTTGCATCAATACTTACAAATATAATCCAACCATTCACAATTATAATTCAAGTCAATTTCTATCATCCAAATTAATACATTTCATCATATATTTGTGTTTAATGACTTACCTTTATGTAACTGACATAAATTGCAAAATTAGATGTTCATACTTATCATTTTAGTTAATGTATTGACTCAATCACAACATATATTAAAACATAAGTATATTAGCCATTCTAATGACTAAGTTTCATTCATCATTTACATACGATCATTTGATTTAGTTAGCTTATACATGCCATTAACAAAATAAGATTTTCATTTATACCAAAACGACAGATTGATAGTGTGACGATTTGCTCTGACCAATCTCCAACCTTCACGAGCTTTGAGCACCATAAAACAGGGAAAATAAAACCTAGTAAACATATTATGCTTAGTAAGCTCGTATAACATAAATTAATCATACCCATTCCATGCAATAAATTAACCATGCAAAACATGATTTTCCAACTATTTGGAAATTTACTTATTCACACATACTCAACCAACATGCTAGTCATAATATACCAATATACATAGATGAGCTCATCATACCATATTCATACTCCATCTCATGCTTAGTAAGTTTCATTCATATATGTATTTTTTCTGTTGAATTATTGAATGTCCGATTGATATTTCAAGTAGTACACTCGAGGTGTACTGTTCTATTATCCGTCAATTCATGTACAGTAGTACCTTATAGGTACACTCTGAAGCCACATATCATACAGCAGAATTACCAGTTCAGGCTAAACTCTAGCTGTAACATATACTTTAATGGCTTTTTCGGATTACCAATCTAGGATAAATCCTTTATATGACAAAGAATTCCATATAGAGTCCAATCTGGATTACCATTCCAGGCTAAATCCAGTCAATTAAGATTACTAGTCCAGGCTAAATCCTAATTGAAACATATACTCGAGAGGCTCATTTCAGATTACCCGTTCGGGCTAAATCCATTCTGCAACACATGCTGTTTTATCAGAGAAATCACATTTATCCATCGGAATTCATTATTCATATGGAATTTTACCTTTTAACAATAAATTTTCCATCATATACCATTCCTTCCATTAAAATTTCATACACTTCATACATACAATTTCATACAACATATTTAATGTAATATAGCATTCAAAACAACACATTTTTATGCTAATTAAAGTTATACAAACTTACCTTGATATTTTTTCGTAATTAAAAATCTACTAATCCGAAATATTTTCCTTTCTTCGATCTAGCTCTTTGTTTGGTACTTTCGGATCTATATAAATGAATTTAATCATCAATTCAATCCATTTCATATTCTATTGAACTCAATTTACAATCTAGGTAAAAGTATCATTTTACCCCTATACTTTTGATTAATTCTATTTCGTCCCTAGGCTCGGAAATTAAAATTCATGCAATTTAATCCTTGTTCTAAGCCTAATCAAAATTCTAATATAACTTTCACAGCACATATATTCTCAAAATTTTAGAATTTTCTGTGGGTTTTACCATTTTTTAATTTAGTCCCTAAATCAAGTTTCCATCAATTTCCCTTTGTAAAAGTTGTTTATCTATCAATAACTTCTCATTTTCTACCATAAAATTTTAAATTTTAGCATTTTCATCCATGGAAATTTTCTATACTTTGATATCTATTCAAATTACCCCTCAAATAGAGAAATTAAGCTTTCTCTATCTCAATAATATAAAAATTACTAAAAACGGGACATAGGATCTTACCAATTTATGCTTGGAAAGCCTGTTTTCTCTCCCCTAGGGTTTCCATGGATTTTAGGTTGAAGAAGATGATATAAAATGATGGTATTTCATTTTAATTTAATTATCATCTTTATAATTTTTCCATTTTCAATTTAATCCTTAACCTTTTCTAATTTTTCCATGGATGATTCACCAAAAATATCTACATATTTTTCATCAATGGTCTAATTACCATTTAAGGATCTCAAGTTTTGAATTTCATAGCTATTTAATCCTTATAGCTACTAGAATTCAAATTTGACATTTTATGCAATTTAGTCCTTTCTACAATTAAGCACCTAATTGATAAAATTTTCTTATCAAAATTCTCATGCAATCTTCTATCACATTAATAATCATTTTATAATATTAAAATATTTTATCTTTATGACTCGAATTTGTGGTTACGAAACCACTATTTTGACTTCACTGAAATTGGGCTGTTATAGGTAGAAATGGATTTGACTGAAAAAATGAGGAAAAGACTTGGGTTTATGTAGCAATAAAACTAGTTGTTTTTATGGCCGTTGGGGAATTCAACTATTGGGGAAAAACGCGTCTAGCGAGTGGCACTTTTTGGCCTCATTAGATTGAAAACACATCCAACAGAGCCTATTTTATTGACTGTGTAGGAAAGCGCGCCCCGCTGCATGCATTTTCCTACAAAATCAGCTACTGGGCGCATTTTCAACTTCTCTCTCCAAAATCGACTTATTTTAGTAAATATCACATAAGTCAACCTATTCCGTTAATTTCTTTTAAAACTAGCCTTTTTGGCTAATTTAGCTGAGAAATTATACTAGTACCCTATAAAAAACAACTTTTTGACCTTGCCCTTAATGTAATGGAGATGATAGGGATGAGTTTTGACCTTGCCCTTGATACAATGAAAATGATAGGGATGAGTTTGTTTTAGTTCGACTAGATTTTTATATATGTTTCGAACCTTCCATAATATTTCAGATTAATTTGATTCTCAATATTTGCATACTAATTGGTTTTTAACTTTATTTTAAAAGAGTTTTATTTTATGGTTTTGGAAATTATTTGGTAAATTTTAATGACTTCATAAATATTTTTGAAAAATTAATGTTTTTAAGCAAATAGAAAATCATTAGTAACTCTTATGTAGTATTTTTTAAAATATTTTTATATAGTATTTTGTTTTATTTTTACTATTTTAAATATAAAATATTTATTTCCACACCATTAAAAATTTGAATTAATTATAGATTAAATAAAAATTAGAGTTTAGTTTGGTTTGATTAATTGTGATTCTTTAACTTGTGAACCAAAACCGTCTAAATTCCACCATTTAAATTGGTTTTCAATCTCTTTCTTTCTTCTCTTACTCGAACTAGTGGAGGATATTTGTGGTGTAAGATATATTTGAGACTGATAAGGTACATCATAACAGGGAATAGTGGATAATAATTGTAACAGCCCGATTTTGGGGCTAGTCAAAATAGTGGTCTCGGGACCACTAATCTGAGGTCGAGGAAAATTATTTTATTATTATTTTATGTGTTATGGTATTAATATATGGCTGTATGAGAATTTTGGTGCTTTAATTTTAGCAATAGCATGCTTAATTGTGAAAAAAGGGCTAAATCGCATAAGATGCGAAAGTTCTATTTTATAAGGTAGGGGCACCTAATAGCTATAGAATATATTTTGGAGGATTTTAAAGTGCAAATATGTCATTTATCTAGTGATTGCCGGCCATAGGAATGAAGGGGGACAATAGCATTAAATGTTGGTCAAATTTGATGGAGATTAGGTGATAAAAAAATGACTAAAATAAAATAAAAAGATGAGATATCATCTTTTACTATTCATGCATCTTCTCCACCGAAACTTGAAGAGAGAATAGGGGCTTTTTAAGTTCAAAATTTCAGCTACAATTCATCCTTGCTAGTAAGTCAATTTGATGGTTATTTTTGATAATTTTTGTACTTTAGGAGTCCCCAAAACTTAAGTTAGCTATTGAAGGGACTAGTTTGTGATATGGTTGAAAGTTGAAGGACTTGCCATGAGAGTTTTCATGTTTCTAGCCGAATTTTATGGAAGAAAATGAATGTTAGGGAGATGAGAAACAACTTTTGTGAAAGGTATTAGCATGAAAACACCTAGATAGGACTTAAATGCAAAGAATGAAATTGTGTCATAAATGCATGAAATGGTGAGAATGGTGAGTATTTGTAAGAGAAATAAATGTTTAGCTATGCTTATTTATTTAGAAAATGTGTTGAAAAATGAATAACGAGCCCAGGGGCAAAATCATAATTTTTGCCAATACACAAGGGCAAAATGGTCATTTTTGCCCTAGTGTAGAATTTGATGTATTATGATCATAGAATGATCTAAATGAATGAATTTTGTTGTTATAGATCAAGAAGAGTACGATATTAACCTTGACCATGGGAAAGGCAAGGTGATCGAGTAAATCGCTAGATAACACGTTTTGCACCAAGGTCAGTTTATGTGTAACAATGCATATTTTTGTGAACATTATATTGCTAATTAGAGTATGGTATGATTGAGAACATATGTGTTACTAGTAGCTTGAAAGTGGTAGTCATTGAATAATTATCGTATGAATGATGACACAATCATGTGAATGTGTAGTGTAATAGCCCGATTTAGGGCCTAGTCAGAATAGTGGTGTGAGGCCACAAATCTGAGGTGAATTTATGAGCTTTTAAGTTTTATGTCATGTTTGCATGCTAGTGTGAAAGTTTCATGAAGCAATTTTGTTAAATTAAGGTTGAATGGTCCAAAAGGACTAAATTACAAAAATTGCAAAATATGAGTTTCTAGAAGCTTTTTGTATGAGATAGCTTTAGAATATCAATTAGAAGTCCTTAAGTAGCAATTTGCCCAAATTATAATTTTTGGACAAAATTGGACATGAGATAGTAAATTGTAAAAATTTATAGAGAAGGGCATTTTAGTCATTTAATCAATTTAAATGATTAAAATGGGAAAAAGATGATAAAAATCTATTCATCTTCTTCCCCTTATTTCTGAAAATTTGAAGACTCCATAGCTAGGGTTCTTCATTTTTTTTTTTCAAGCTTGCTAGTAAGTTCATTTTAGCCCCGTTTTTAATATTCTTCGTATTTTTAAAGTTCTCGTATTATGAATTAGCTATTTTTAGCTATAAAATGAGCTAGGATGCATGTTCAAAAATTTACCCATGAATGGCATACATGTTATATGATGTTTTATGGAAGTTTATGAGATTTTGATGTTAGATAAACATCTTTTTCTAAGTGAATTTCATGAAAAATGATAGTATGGACTAATTTGTAATAGTTATGAAAATTGGTCATACATACTAGAAATAGTGAGAATTGATAATGAATCAACTAAGCATGAAGTTTAAGAAAGTTTAATGAGAATTATTTTACGAGCCTTTGGGCCAAAGTGTAAATATGAGAAAGTATAGGGATAAAATAATATTTTTGCCAAAGTATGAGTAATGAGTCAATTTAGTCAATGTGATTATTAAATGATCTATTTATGATTATAAATCAAGAAAATGAAGCCCGGATCGAAACCGAGGCAAGAACAAAGTCGAGGACTAAATTGCATATCTACATACATTTTGTATATTGAGGTAAGTTTGTATGATTTCTAAGCTTTATGATTTCTATCGTTAAATTGCTTAGTATAATGTACATTATTATCATGGAATGCCTATTGTTTTGTTAAACAAAGAAATTAATGCGATTAAGTATGAGCAAGTCCCGATTAAAGATGAATTTCTCAGGATACTCGATCTACCACATGAGATAAGAAAGTTTGTATAAGACCAAGCCAAGGCATGGCATCGGTATTGAATAAGTTATCATGTAAGTCCAAGGAAAGGTTGGCATTGAACAAGTTATCATGTAAGTCCAAGGCAAGCTTGGCATTGAACAAGTTATCATGTAAGTCCAAGGAAAGCTTAGCATTAAAAAGTTATCATGTAAGTCGAAGGCAAGCTTGGCATTGAACAAGTTATCATGTAAGTCCAATGCAAGCTTTGCATTGAAAATCTATCAAGAGAAAGAAATCCCATGTAAGCCCACGCCAAGGCATGGCATTGGTGAGAACAAGAAAGACTTCATATAAGTCTATGTCAAGACATGGCCTTGAAACCAAGATGAGATATTCCATGTAAGACCGTATCTAGGATATGGCTTTGGCATCAAGATATGTGGGATGCGATTTAGTATCCTCAGTTATTCGCATAAATTCATCAGGAAAATGGGTAAAGTTAAAATGAGTTAACAAGAAAGCTAGGTAAGTAAAGCTATTACCAAGTTGAAATTGAGTATCATTTATGTTATGAATGATGAATTAGAGATCATGATTATTTTGTTAAAGTATGTTGATCAATGTGATCAAGTGATACAGGTACCATGTTTACCTTACAAGTATGAGAATAGTAAGTATCATGAGACATGTAAGAATTAGTATGAGTAAGTAAACTCTATAGCTGAAATTTATGATACCATTGTTATGTCAAATGGTTTATATTAAGCAAGTTTATTAACATGTGTTTTACATGCAAACTTACTAAGCTAAATGCTTACGTCTTTTATTACTTCTTTGTATGTAGTCCCGCCAAGCTAACTTGTGGATCGTTGGAGTCGGAGCTCGTAGCATACTATTAATCTCTATTTTGGTATAGCCAAGTTATTTTACTAAATATGGCATGTATGGGAAGCATTTCATTTTGAGAATATGTTTAAAGAAGGGTCATTGTCTAGATTATCAAGTTTATTATTCTTTTGTATATGGCAAAGTGATTGGCCAAAATTAACTAAGTATGTATGCTTATGGATGAAGTATGTAGTAATGTTTATGAAAAATGTACTGAATTGAGCATGAGTTTGGTCTCGATTTTAGGGTGGCAATAGGCTTGGTAAATAGCCTCTAAGTGCCCACACGGTTAGACACACGGGCGTGTGGCTAGGCCGTCCGTACCCTGCACCTTAGTGTTTTAAGTCAAAATAGGCCACGGGCAAATCCCAATGTCGTTTGTTTAGGCCGTGTGTGATACACGGTCAGAACATGGGCGTCTGCCCTAAACCGTGTGAATAAGTTAGTATATCAAGGTATAGCACACGGTTTACATCTACGGGCGTGTCAAGGCCGTGTGTAATTAGTCAGTGTCGACCACGAGTAGAGGACACGGGCATGTGTTAGGGGTACACGGGCATGTTCTAAGTCACATGGGCGTAGACCCCTATTTTAAGGAAAAGTTTTCATTTGAGTTTCGACAGTTTCCAGATACGTGTTTAAGGCCTCATAGGCCCATGAAATGTATGATTAGACTAAGAAAGAGAAGTTTTTAATTTAGAACAAAATTTTATAGCCCGTAAGTACATGTTTTAAATGAGTTCAAACATGGTAATGTCTCGTATCCAATCTTAGCATCGGACTCGGGTATGGAGTGTTACATGTAGTAACTAATCTTTTGGTGGGCTGTGTGCGATACCACCATAACTAATCTTTTGGTGGGCTGTGTGCGATACCACCGTAACTAATCTTTTGGTGGGCTATGTGCGATACCACTCTAATGAAGACTGATGGTGGGCTAAGTGTGAAACCACCGAGTAATTCGACTATGAGTAATGGATTTGGATGTAGTGATGTGTTGTATTGTGTGACCTTGTGATGCTAAGTGAAGGGGAACCGTTAATGAATGTATGCAATATGCTTGTGATATGGATGGAATGTGTGAATGGAGGAAATGAGTAAGCATGATCATTAATGTAGATTGTTTCTTGCTTAGTGTATAATGTTATGAAATTGTTTAATGCATGTTAAAATGCTTATATTGTTTACACGTAAACTTACTAAGCTTAAAGGTTACTCCCTTTTCATTCCCTTATTTTATAGAGCTTAAGAGCAGAGCCGGGATACGTCGAAAACCAGGGGATCGTCCACACTATCAGCTTATATCGGTATATTTAGTCTTAATGAATTTGTAAATGGAATGTATAGGGGCTAGACTAGTTAAATTATTTTGTTATTTTTGCCAAAGGTGTATTGACTCTTGTTAAAACAATTATTTAGTAAATTTCCAAGATTGATGGCTCATCTTACCTTTTATGAATTATAAAATACCTATGGGAGTTCATATTGAAATCATGAATTGTTTATTAGTATGATGAATAGAATTATGTGGTATGAGTTAGGGGAGTGTAAAGAACTTGGCAAACAGTCTCATTCCTGTCCACATAAGTAGGCATACGGGCGTGTGTCCAGACCATGTGTGACACACGGTCAGCCCACGGGCGTGCAACCTGGCCGTGTGTCCCCTGCATGTTAGCATTTTAAGTCAAGATAGACCACGGACTAACCACACAGGCGTGTTTAGGCCGTGTGAAATTAATCAGTGTCGACCACGGGTGGAAGACATAGGCATGTCTTGAGGGTACACGGGCGTGCCTTATTCCACATAGGCGTGCACCCTAGTCGTGGGACTTTGGCAGAATGATGGGGTTTTTAGCCACGGTTTGGGTACATGGGCGTGTGAGACTACACACGGGTGTGTGTGTCTTCTAACAGGGGCGTGTACTCCTTGTTTAGTTAAGAAAAAAATTTTATGGATCGTAGGAGTTTTTGATATAGTCTCGAGAGCCCTCGTAGTTACGAGTGAGGTCTCGTAAGTCGATAATGAAGTCGTTATAGAGACTCAAGTAGAGTAGTCACGTTGAGCCTAAGTGGCGATCAAATAGTTTTGTACGGTAATGCCTCGTGCCTGGTTCTGACGGGGATTACGGGTAAGGGGTGTTACATTTAGTGGTATCAGAGCTATGGTTTAGTCGGTTCTAAGACTACCGTAGCGTGTGTAGGAGTCTAGTTATACATGCCATAAGCATATAATGATAGTGTGGTAGCTTCTGATGATTTTAAATTTTTTCTATGTAGTATATGAATCCCGATCAATCAATTTGTTGATGGCGCAGACTAATGTCTGTGGCTCTCTGGAAGGACCGCGCCTTTGTAGAGTGAACCCGAGACTAGGGGTCAAGGAGAAGAGGTTCGGGAAGCCTTTCTTCAAATAATGAGTAACTGGTACACTGAGTATGTACGGGCAAACCCCAACACTCAACCTCCTCCGCCTCTTCCTATACCTCAGCCAGTTCCTGGGGTTCCCCAAGGTATCAAAATGGTGAGGACAACTAAGCCCCCGGTAGACAAAATTCGGAAGCAAGGGGCTAAAGATTTTTGAGCTAATATAGATGATGACCCTGAGCGGGTGGAGTTCTGGCTTGAGAACTCAATGAGGGTTTTTGATGAACTCTCCTGTACACCTAAGGAAAGCTTAAAGTGCGATGTGTCTTTGCTGAGGGACTCGGCATACCATTGGTGGAAAACATTGACCTCAGTGGTTCCTAAGGAGAGGGTAACGTGGGAATTCTTTTTGGAAGAGTTCTAAAATAAGTATATAAGTCAATGGTTTGTGGATCAGTAGCGGAAGGAATTCCTTGAGCTGAAGCAAGGAAAAATGACTGTGGCAGAATATGAGTGTGAATTTGTTTGGCTCAGTAAGTACACACAAGAATGTGTGTCCACGAAAGCTATCCTATGCAAGAGATTTGAAGATGGGTTGAATGAAGATATTAGACTTTTAGTCAGGATTTTAGAGCTAAAGGAGTTTGTGGTGTTGGTGGATAGGGCCAGTGAGGCCGAAGAATTGAGTAAGGAAAAGAGAAAGGCTGTGAGTGAGGCCCGGGACGCGAGAAAAAGACCGATAAGTAAATCTTATCAAGCTCAATTTAAGAGGTCCAAGAAAGTGAATCCTCGGGCGACTGCATCAGTCGAGTATTCGCAAAGGGAGCGAGGTAATAATTACTCGGGTTTAAGAGTTTAGGCCACTTCGATGGCATGTGTGGGAAAATCGAAGCCTAGACCGGAGTGCCCAAGTTGTGGTAGACATCACACCGGGGAGTGTTCCGGAAACAATCAAAATTGTTACAAATGTGGGTCCCCTAACCATTTCATCTGAAACTGCCTTGAAAGAGATGATAAAGGGAAAAAGCAAAAGGTGAGATCAAGTAATGTATCCTCCAGAGGTAGGCCACAAAAGAACCCTGGAGGTAGGACTAGTAGTAGAGGTGTATCATGAGACTCTACTGTGAGGTCAGAGGGCCGGGCGCCAGTAAGAACCTATGCTATTCGCGCTTGAGAAGAGGCATCATCGCCAGATGTAATAACGGGTACTTTTTCTCTTTATGACAAATTTGTTACTGCTTTGGTTGACCCGGGGTCGACCCATTCTTATATTTGTATGAGATTGGCATCTAGTTTGAATATGACTATGGAGTCTACTAAATTTGTGGTAAAGGTGTCCAACACGTTAGGAAAACATGTGTTAGTGGACAAGGTGTGTAGGGACTGTCCCTTGACAATTAGGGTTCATTATTTTCCGGCAAACCTTATGTTGCTGCCGTTTGATATTTTGATTTGATTCTTGGTATGGATTGGTTGAATACCTATAGTGTTTTAGTAAATTGTGGGAGTAAATTCATTGAATTTAAATGTGAAAATAGAGATGTTGTTCGGGTTGAATTAGGTGAGTCAGATAATTTACCGGTGATGATCTCTTCCTTAGTGGCTGAGAAATATTTGAGAAAAAGATGTGAGTTATATCTCGCTTTTGTACTGAACACTCAAGGGTCTGAAGCAAAGATTGAAATAGTGCCGGTTGTATGTGAGTATTTGGATGTATTCCTAAGAGAGTTACCCAGATTGCCCCCAGTTAGAGAGGTCGAGTTTGGAATTGAGTTGGTTTCGGGAATGACATCTATTTCCACTACTTCGTATAGGATGGCCCCACTAGAGTTGAAAGAATTGAAGGTTAAGTTGCAAGAGTTGATGGATAAGGGTTTTGCAAGACCGAGCTATTCACCGTGGGGTGCCCCAGTACTCTTTATAAAAAAGAAAGATGGGCCGATAAGATTGTGCATAGACTATAGACAGCTCAACAAAGTAACTTTGAAGAACAAGTATCCTTTACCAAGGATAGATGATCTATTTGATCAACTGAAGGGAGCTACGGTGTTCTCCAAGATTGACTTGAGATCCAATTATTACCAGTTGAGGGTTAAGGAGCAAGATGTTCCAAAAACAGCATTTCGGACGAGGGATGGCCATTATGAGTTTCTAGTCATGCCGTTCAGTTGAATGAATGCTCCTACAATTTTTATGGACTTCATGAATCGTGTCTTTCGACCGTATTTGGACAAGTTCATAGTTGTTTTTACTGATGACATATTGGTTTACTCTCGAGATAAGAGTTATCATGCGGATCACCTAAGGATTATCTTACAGATTTTGAGAGACAAGCTGTTGTATGCTAAATTTAGTAAGAGCGAGTTTTGGCTTCGAGAGGTTGGATTCTTAAGACACATTGTGTCGAGTGAGGGTATTAGAGTTGATCCGAGAAAGGTCTCGGCTATTATAGAGTGGAAACCACCGAGGAAGTGTCAGAAGTCAGAAGCTTTTTGGGTTTAGCGGGGTATTATAGGCGATTCGTGAAAGGATTCTCTATGATTTCTACTCCGATGATGAAACTATTGCACAAGGATGTTAAGTTTGAATGGATTGAAAAATGCCAACAGAGTTTCGAATGATTGAAAATGTTGTTGACAGAGGCACCAGTTTTGGTACAACCTAAGTCGGGAAAAGAGTTTGTGGTCTACAGTGATGCATCGTTAAATGGTCTCGATTGTGTGTTGATGCAAGAAGGTAAGGTGGTCGCTTACGCCTCGAGACAGCTAAAACCACATGAGAAGAATTACCCGACTCATGATTTGGAGTTGGCCGCGATTGTTTTCGCGTTGAAGATTTGGCGACATTACTTATATGGTGAGAAGTGCCGAATCTTCACGGATCATATGAGTTTGAAGTATTTTATGAATCAAAAAGATTTAAATTTACGATAACGACGGTGGCTCGAATTATTGAAGGACTATGAACTAGTAATCGATTATCATCTGGGAAAAGTGAATGTGGTTACGGATGCTCTGAGTAGGAAATCCTTATATGCTTTGAGAGCTATGATTACGAGTTTGTCATTGTCTGATGATGGTGCTATACTGGCCGAGTTGAGAGCTAGACCACTATTTGTTCAATGAATATGTAAGGCTCAAAGGAATAATAGTGAAATACTAGCTTAAAGAGCTATGTGTGAATTAGAAGCTAATTATGAATTTTGGGTGAGTTCGGATGGTTGCTTAATGTTTCATGACAAAATTTGTGTACCCAAAGATGATGAGTTGATCCGAGAAATTTTACAAGAAACACATAGTAGTTATTTGTCAGTACACCCGGGCAGTACGAAAATGTACAATGATCTAAAAAAATTCTATTGGTGGTCGGGAATAAGAAAAGACATCTCGGAGTATGTAACAAAATGTCTAATCTGTCAACAAGTGAAAGATGAGCATCAAGTGCCTTCGAGATTACTTTAGCCAGTGATGGTTCCCGAGTGGAAGTGGGATCAGATTACCATGGATTTTGTTACGGGCTTGCCTATGACTCCGAAGAAGAGAGATGTTGTGTGGGTTATTGTTGATAGATTAACAAAATCGACTCACTTTATACCTGTGCGTATTGATTATTCACTAGAGAAGTTAGCCGAGGTGTATATTGTAGAGGTAGTAAGGTTACATAGAGTGCCTGAATCTATTATCTCGGATAGAGACCCGAGATTTATTTCGAGATTTTGGAAGAAGTTGCAGGAAGCCTTGGGTACAAGATTGAACTTTAGCACTGCATTCCATCCTCAGATTGATGGTCAATCTGAGAGAGTGATCCAAGTTCTTGAGGATATGCTCCGATGCTGTGTATTAGAGTTCGGAGGTATTTGGGAAAGATACCTACCCTTAGTTGAATTTGCTTACAACAACTGTAACAGCCCGATTTTGGGGCTAGTCAGAACAGTGGTCTCGGGACCACTAATCTGAGGATGAAGAAATTATTTTAGTATTATTTTATGTGTTCTGGTATTAATATATGGCTATGTGAAAATTTTGGTGCTTTAATTTGAGTGATAGCATGCTTAATTGTGAAAAAGGACTAAATCGCATAAAGTACGAAAGTTCTATTTTTCAAGGTAGAGGAGTCCAATAGTCATAGATTACTAATTTGGAGGTCCTTAGAGTGCAATTAGGCCCTAGAGGATGTTTTGGCCGGCCGTAGATAGAAAAAGGGGACAAGAGCCTTAATTGTAGTCAAATTGAGTGAAATTAGGTGAGAAAAGATGAATAAAATAAAGGGAAGAGAAAAACTATCATCTTTTACTATTCATTCATCTCTTTCTATCGAAAATTGAAGAGGAAATAGGGCATTTGGGAGTTCAAAATTTTAGCCAAGCCATCTTTTGCTAGTAAGTAATTTAGGTGGTTTTAATTGATGATTTTGTGTTTTTGGAGTCCCCAAAGCTTAAGCTAGCTAATGAGGGGACTAATTTGAGATATGGTTGAAATTCTAGAGACTTTCCATGAGAGTATTTATGTTGTTAGCTGAGTTTTTATAGAAGAAAATGAATGGTAGGGAGGTGAGAAACAACTTTTATGAATGGTGTTAGCATGAAAACACCTAAATAGGGCTTGAATGCAAAGATTCAATTTGTGTCATAAATGCATGAAATAGTTGGAATGGTGAGTAGTTGTAAGTGAAATAAATTTTCATTTAGGTTTGATTATTTAGAAAATATGGTTAAAAATGATTCACGAGCTTAGGGGTAAAATCGTAATTTTGCCATGGTATAAGGGTAAAATAGTCATTTTTGCCCAAGTGTAGAATTTGATGTATATTAATCATAGCTTCCCACGGTTAGGAGACACGGGTGTGACCAGGTAGTGCTCAGTTAATCAGTAACTCCTCACGGGCAGAAGACACAAGTATGTTGTATGGGTACACGGGCGTGCCCCCATTTCACATGGGCGTGCCCTAGCCGTGTGAGTTTTGGCAAAATGTTAGGGTTTTTTGGGCACGGTGGGAGCACATGGGCGTGTGTGTCATCTAGCATGGGCGTGCACTCCCTGTTTAGATTAAAAGAAATTTTATGGACCGTAAAACTTCCAATATGATCTCGAGAGTTCTCATAGGTACGATTGAGATCTCATAGGTTGAGTGTGAAGTAGTTGAAGCGATTCGCGAAGAGTAGTCACGTTGAGCCTAAGTGGCGGTCAGGTAAATTGTTCGGTAATGTCTCGTGCCTGATTCTGGCGGGAATTACGGGTAAGGGGTGTTACAACAACAATTATCAGTCGAGCATACGTATGGCACCATATGAAGTTTTATATGGTCGTAAGTGTTGGACTCCCTTGTAATGGACCGAGCTGAGTGATAAGCAAATTCATGGGATTGATTTAGTCAAAGAAACTGAGGAGAAGGTGCAAGTGATCCGGGATAGTCTAAAGGCTGCTTCCGACCGGCAAAAGCCGTACGCAGATTTGAAAAGAAAAGAAATTGAGTTCCAAGTGAGTGACAAGGTATTTCTGAAAGTGTCGCCATGGAAGAAAATATTAAGATTTGGTCAAAAGGGTAAATTGAGTTCGAGATTCATAGGGCTGTATGAGATTACCGAGAGGATTGGGCCTGTGGCATATCAGTTGGCTTTACCGGTAGAGTTAGAGAAAATCCATAATGTATTCCATGTGTCGATGTTAAGGCGTTATCGCTCCGATCCTTCGCATGGGATTTCTCCAACAGAAATTGAGATACGACCGGATATGACATATGAGAAAGAGCCAATTAAAATCTTAGCTCGAGAAATGAAACAATTGAGGAATAATTAGTAAAAGTGTTATGGAAAAGACATGGTGTAGAAGAGGCTACGTGGGAACTGAAAGAAGCCATGAGAGAGCAATATCCAAACCTCTTTACCGGTAAGATTTTCGAGGGTGAAAATCCCTAAAGGGGGAGAGTTGTAACAGCCTAATTTTGGGGCTAGTTGGAATAGTGGTCTCGAGACCACTAATCTGAGGATGAGAAAATTTATTTTATTATTATTTTATGTGTTATGGTATTGATATATGGCTATATGAGAATTTTGGTGCTTTAATTTTAGCAATAACATGCTTAATTGTGAAAAAAAGGCTCAATCGCACAAGATGCGAAAGTTCTATTTTATAAGGTAGGGGCATCAAATAGCTATAGAATATAATTTGGAGGATTTTAAAGTGCAAATAGGCTACTTATCTAGTGATGGCCGGCCATAGGAATGAAGGGGGACAATAGCATTAAATGTTGGTCAAATTTGATGGAGATTAGGTGAAAAAAAATGACTAAAATAAAATAAAAAGATGAGATATCATCTTTTACTATTCATGCATCTTCTCCACCAAAATTTGAAGAGAGAATAGGGGCTTTTGAAGTTCAAAATTTTAGCTACAATTCATCCTTGCTAGTAAGTCAATTTGATGGTTATTTTTGATAATTTTTGTACTTTAGGAGTCCCCAATGCTTAAGCTAGCTATTGAGGGGACTAGTTTGTGATATGGTTGAAAGTCTAACGACTTTCCATTAGATTTTTCATGTTTCTAGCTGAGTTTTATGGAAGAAAATGAATGTTAGGGAGATAAGAAACAACTTTTGTGAAAGGTATTAGCATGAAAACACCTAGATAGGACTAAAATGCAAAGAATCAAATTGTGTCATAAATGCATGAAATGGTGAGAATGGTAAGTAGTTGTAAGAGAAATAAATGTTTAGCTATACTTATTTATTGAGAAAATGTGTTGAAAATTGAATTACGAGCCCAAGGGCAAAATTGTAATTTTTGCCAATACATAAGGGCAAAATGGTCATTTTTGCCCTAGTGTAGAATTTGATGTATTATGATCATAGAATGATCTAAACGACTGAAACTTTTTGTTATAGATCAAGAAGAGCGCGGAATTAACCTTGACTGTGGGTAAGGCAAGGTGATCGAGTAAATCGCTAGATAACACATTTTGCACCGAGGTAAGTTTATGTGTAACAATGCATATTTTTGTGAACATTATATTGCTAATTAGAGTATGGTATGATTGAGAATATATGTGGTACTAGTAGCTTGAAAATGGTAGTTATTAAATAATTATCGTATGAATGATGACACAATCATGTGAATGTGTAGTAACTAATCTTTTGGTGGGCTGTGTACGATACCACCGTAACTAATCTTTTGGTGGGCTGTGTACGATACCACCGTAACTAATCTTTTGGTGGGTTATGTACGATACCACCCTAATAAAGACTGATGGTGGGCTAAGTGTGAAACCACCGAGTAATTCGACTATGAGTAATGAATTTAGATATAGTGATGTGTTGTATTGTGTGACCTTGTGATGCTAAGTGCAGGGGAACCGTTAATGAATGTATGCAATGTGCTTGTGATGTGGATGGAATGTGTGAATGGAGGAAATGAGTAAGCATGATCATTAATGTAGATTGTTTCTTGCTTAGTATATAATGTTACGAAATTGTTTAATACATGTTAAAATTCTTATATTGTTTACACGTAAACTTACTAAGCTTAAAGCTTACTCCATTTTCTTTCTCTTGTTTTATAGAGCTTAACAGCCGAGTCGAGATACGCCGAAAACTAGGGTATCGCCCTTAATGAATTTGTAAATGGCATGTATAGGGGCTAGACTAGTTAAATTATTTTGTTATTTTGGCCAAAGGTGTATTGGCTCTTGTTAAAACAATTATTTTGTAAATTGCCAAGATTGATGGCTCATCTTACCTTTTATGAATTATAAAATACCTATGGGAGTTCATATTGAAATCATGAATTGTTTATTAGTATGATGAATGGAATTATGTGGTATGAGTTAGGGGAGTGTAAAGAACTTGGCAAACAGTCTCATTCTTGTCCATATGGGTAGGCACACGGGCGTGTGTCCAAAACATGTGTGACACACGATCAGCCCACGGGCGTGCAACCTAGCCGTGTATCCCCTACATGTTAGCATTTTTAAGTTAGGATAGACCACGGACTAACCACACGGGCGTGTTCAGGCCGTGTGAAATTAGTCAGGACCACGGGTGGAAGACACGGGCATGTCTTGAGGGTACACGGACGTGCCTTATTCCACATGGGCGTGTGCCCTAGCTGTGGGACTTTGGCAGAATGATGGGGTTTTTAGGCACGGTTTGGGTACATGGGCGTGTGAGACTACACACGGGCGTGTGTGTCTTCTAACACGGGCGTGTACTCCTTATTTAGTTGAGAAAAAAATTTTATGGATCGTAGGAGTTTTTGATATAGTCTCGAGAGTCCTCGTAGTTACGAGTAAGGTCTCGTAAGTCGATAATGAAGTCATTTTAAAGACTCAAGTAGAGTAGTCGCGTTGAACCTAAGTGGCGATCAAATAGTTTTGTACGGTAACGCCTCGTGCCCGATTCCGGCGAGGATTACAGGTAAGGGGTGCTACAATAATCATGTGGTTAAGAATATAAAAGTTGTTCCAATGGATAATAACATTGAGTATTAGCTGATTAATCATTATACCCAAAGTTGCTAGAACTCAATCTCTTACTAGATAAAATTTTCAGAAGTATGCTTCATCCTTTTCCTTTTGATTGAGTTTTATGTTCACTTCTACCTCTCTTAGGTTCATTTGACATATTTCCTTCAAATTTTGATATATTATAAAAATATTCATTAGTGGTACCAAGCCCAAATTCTCCAAATTCATTGAACGACCTATCACCACTAAAATCAACACCAATATTATCACCGCCATCTTCATGGAGTGGACTTAAATCCCTACCATTGTTGTACTTTGGCTTAGTCTTGCACTTGAATGAGACACCTCTTATTATTGAGATAGAATGAGACACCTCTTATTATTGTAATCATCCAAAGGCAACCTACCAACATTGTCACCATGTAATAAAAAAATTTCTTTATTTTATAGCTATGCTGATAATGGATCATATATTATTAAAGTTTTTAGGAATACAATTAGCATTTATCTCATCAATACTCATTCTTTTCTCTATCTTATCTTAAGCCTCATATTGTAATTGGTAAATACTAGTTTTTGGATATTCTAAAATAGTAACTCATTTCTTGCCTTGGTGTGAATGTAACTAAATATGCTCCAAATTGTTCTTAATTTGATGCCGAATTTGTTTGACTAAGCACTTAACTGCCAATCTATGTAACTCATGAATAAATGTTTTAGGTTTAAAAAAAACACTTCCATATGTAAGATATATTAAATAATTAATTATCAATTTACTCAAATTTATTGGATTCCAAGCTCCTTGTGCTTGAAGAGTAATAAATGTCTCATGCTTATTTAATAACAATTGCATAGTAAGAGATAGAATAAAAATTACGAAAAGTAAATAGAATAAAAATTATGAAAAGTAAGTAAATATAAATAAATATTTATCATTTTGATTTTATTATTTACGAATGTTGTAATATTACTCTTACCTTCTAATTTTTCTTTAAATAGAATGTTCATCCCCAAATAAAAATCACCATTAAGAAACTAAACTAAACATGATTTATAACAATATCATCAAATAATAATCATCTAAAGTTCAAGGTAATAAAATATATAAAAAAATAGCTCTTAATTATACAAAACATTTTATCTTACCGGTTGAATGCAATTCAATATACATAAGAATTCATCTATTGTCAATAATCTTCTTCGTTTTGGTGAAATATCCTACAATCTTATTGAATTACTCGTTTAGAAATATCAACGACTTCATGAATACATCCACTACCAAGGGACAAAATGAAATTTTCAACAATTTATTTAATTAATTTTAGTGTTTTGAAATTTAAAATTTTAATATTAAAAAATTTTAGAATTTTCGGTAATGAAATAAACAAGTACCATTTGATAATTTTTTCAATACATTATTTTAGTGCAACACCCCAAACCCGGTCTAGATGTTATAGCCAAATCCGGAGATGTCACAAAGAATGGGTTTTTGAAAACGGTTACGTTAAATTATTTTGGTTCAGACAACTCATATTCGTTTATATCTATTGTTGAAAACGTTAATTAATTGCTTTATTTGCCGAAACGAAATTTTGCAGCGGATGTTATAGTAAATGTTATTTTCTTAAAACCCCATTCGTAAGTTTAGAAACCTTTGTTTTAATAAAAACCATGTTTTTAGCTAGTTGTCCCAATAAAATATTAAACGAAAAATCAAAATCCCAAAATTTAAATCAACAGTCCAGAGAGTCCAATTAATACAAAACTCCCAGAAATAACACTCGGATAATAAAACCTTTAATTAAAATCAGTTCGTAGACTAGTGGTCACCGCAAGACTCCACTGCACCGATCCGCCTAAGTCTGTGGATTACTTGTACAGACTGAACAAACAGAAGTGAGTTTACGAAAACTCAATGTGTAACCTAACAGAAATAGACATGCAAAACATACAGTAAACTCATATGCAGTCAGATGCAGATTCAGACTTATGTCCATTTCAGATACAGATATCAGAAATAGATATGCGAATATACAGGACAGATACAGTGAGTCCTACCCCCATCCTCTACACACCATCTCCGTCCATCCCATCACATAATGTGGGGTTAAAAACACCCACCTATCCCTACACAACATATAGTGTCGATGCAACACATATCAGATAATGTGCAGCCAAGTTGCCAGATGATAGGCAATGATCGCCATACAGAACACTTCCTCCTCATATGCAAATTTGACCCCAAAATAGATATAGAAAATAGATATAGAAATAAGAGATTTGGCATGCTCAACATGCTTATATACAGATAACATACATACAAACAGTATCCTACTCAGATCAATCTATCAGAACATCATAACATATCAAATAGGGTTTGGTTAACCTTTACCGGCCCTACGGTAGGCCCACAGTTGATCGAAACAACCCGTGTGACCCTAGGGAAAATTTCAAAATTTTAGACCCACATGCCCGTGTGGGCCCACCCAGATTGGCCTTACTCGTATGGCCAACACGACCTAGCCCAATACCTACACACCCGTGTGGCACGCCCACATCACTACACGACTGTGTCTTGCGCACGGCCATGCGCTGACCATACGCCCGCGTGGCGTCGGTAGTAAGTAGTTTTGGCTTTCACCAAAACTTCGTTTTTCGCAATTTAGGAACAAACCTGGTATCGTTTTGATACGTAAGCACTCCCAAAACCACCCAAACCTAAGAAATAGTATCCAAATGCCCAAATTCAGCACACACCTATGAAACTCAAACCGAAAATATTCCATAAACAGAGCATTACAACATCAAACAGTGAATTTGAATACTTACTGTCAACGAACCGAAACCCCTAACACTCAAATCACTGCAGGAGCACCAATAGATTCTTATCCTTTGCCTAAATTGAGAATAACAAAAACGACCCCCTTATTAAACACTTAGCCAAAGCATTAAGATTCTAACAATACAAGACTTACCGAACATTCGAAAGAAGACAGAACAGCAAGATGCAAGGATTCATTGATAGATCTAAAAATAGAAGAAGGTAACAAAATAGATGAAGAACAAAAGAGCGGAGAAAAGCAAAAGAAAAATTGAAGTTAGTTTTTTTCCTAGAAAGAAAGAGGAATTTTTTTTTTTTGAAAAACAAAAACAAAAATAAAATCAAAGAGATATCAAAATCCCACAAATTCCTCCCCACTATCCCACTAACAACAACTAACTCAGAATTCCAACTCTACCGAAACTCTCACATGCAACTGAGCAAAAATATCATCCCCACTTGTGCAAGGATTCAAACACAGGACCTCTAACACACCAACGCCTTTGCCACTCAAACCAACAAGCTCATTCTGATATGAATTAACAGACAATTTTATAAAAGCCCACTCAACAAAGGTAAGGATTGGATCAAAAATGACAAAATTAACAAATCTGGAACTTAAACCCAAAACCTCTCACACACACCCCCAGAAAACTTAACCACTGAAGCAGATACACATTTAAATAAGATATTTACAGAAATAGAAATAAATTAGTCAGTGCGTTACATTTTAGTTTCTACTTTTTCTTTTTAATCCTTAATTTTTTTTACCTCGATCAATACATAAAAGAAGAAGAAGATATTTTTAAGGGTGGTAAAAATGAAAGCTATCTGAAAGTTGGGTGACCAAAATAAAAATGTAAACATGATGTGGTGTGTATAATTAACCACCATTAGAGATTTAATGATAGGGTGACTAAAATAAAAGCGTCCTAAAAGTTAGGTGATAAAATTGCAAGGATTTCATTTTGGGTGACTAAAATGAAAGCGCTTTAAAAATTAGGTGACCAACTGAGTAATTTACCCTAAAATAAATTTAAAATAAAATGAAGTTAAACCCAATTTAGAACGCATAATTTTCAAATAATTCAATCTGGCCCCTCTATGAAGAGGAACATTTAATTTATTTAAGGCTTAATGTCAAATTTGGTCATTAACGTTTATATATTTTGTTAAAATGACCCTAATTGTATTTTTAAGCCTTTTTAGCCATCAACTTTATTCTTTTTCAAAATTTTTTAACAAATTTGATCAAAGTACTATTAAAAAGTTAACGTTGATGTGAAATTTCATATGTGAAATATTTTTAATGAGATGTAATATATTACTTAGGCAACCCAATAATATAATTACATGAGAAAATAATAAAATAAATAAATCATACATGAATTTAAAATAACTCTTAATTTAAAGAAAATAAATATAATTATCTATTAAGAGTTATTTTGAAACATTTTAGATAATTATGTTTATTTTCTTTAAATTAAGAGTTATTTTTTAATTTCATGATTTATTTATTTATTTTATTATTTTCCACATGTAATTATTTTATTAGGTTATCTAAGTAATAAAATTATATCTTATTAAAAATATTCCACATAAATTCCACATCATCCTCGTTAACTTTTTACTTGATATTTTCATTAAATTTGTTTAATAAAAGCAATTTGAAAAAAATTAAGGTTGATAACAAAAAAGCTCAAAAATACAATTAGAGTCATTTTGACAAAATATTAAACGTTAATAGTCAAATTTATCATTAATCTTTTATTTAATTTAATTCTCAAAGTAAATCAAAATTTAACTCGGTGCCAAAATAAAACTAAAAGTTCATTTAATTCCAAACTCAATCCAACCACACAATTTCAATGAATTGAAGTCCAAAATATAATAAAATTCATATTAAATCATTCAAAAAATTGAGTGTCCACATATATTATAAATTAAGTTGGTGCCACGCATTATTCGCACAAGTTTAATTGAATAACAATGAAAATATTATTTTATAAAGTAAATTGTATAATTTTAAAAGTATATTTATTATTTCATACCTTCTATATATTAAGCATCTATGGTTTAAACATTTATATTTCACCATTTTAAACAACGCCTAACTTATTATTTATATCAATTTTTAAAATATAATTATTACATGATTTTGTTTTTTACTCCGTTATCTAATATATATTAAATAAATAATATTTACTCACATGTGACTCCAATTTTACCACCGCAAAGTAAAAGACGGAAAAGAAAAAAGGATCATCCCTAAGTGAAAGAGAAGAGAGCAGCACTTTCAGTGGTCGAAATGTCTGAAATATTTTTTTAGTCTTATGTTAGGTACCTAACACAATTCACCTAAAAAAATCAAGTATTTTAAATAATCATTCAATTAGTTCACTTACATTTTAAAATATTAAAACAGAATTTTAATAATAAATAATTAATAAACCATATGTTTAATTAATTTAATAATATGATCTTTATTGTATATATCCATCATCTATACTATTATTTAAATTTATAATTGATCAGACACTAACTTAATTAAAAATTTATAAAAATATTTTTCCATATTTAAAATAACTTATATTATTCCATAGTACATAAGTCAATAAAAATTGCATTTAGTAGGAATTAAATTCATACCATTTACATTAAAAAACCTTAATTTTAACGTTCAACCAAAACTTTATTTTATTGTAATTTATACATTTTAATTTTATTATAAATATTTCATTATCTCCACCAATTATTTAATATTGATAAAGTTGTTGATTGATTTGATTAACAACACCGACTAAAGATTGATAACAACATTATGATAAAGCAGCGATTGTAATATATTTAGTATTTTTAATATGATGTATTTACATGTTCATATGATGTTTTAAGTGTTTAAATTCCATTTTACTCCTAATTTAATATTTTTTTATTTCATGTATTATTACTACTTAATTCGGATCATACATTTTATTTTTTGTTCTCGTTACTTTTAAATATACCTCTATATTTTAAGTATTTCTACACACATTAGAGGTGATCATGGACTGGGACGGGTTCGAGTTGGGTCCAAGCAAAAATTTAGGCCCGTTTGCTAGGCCCGGGCCCGACCCAACCCGAAAAATGGGTCAAAAAATTTATCCAAGCCCTGTTCGGATAAAATTGCTAAAACCTAAGCTTGACCCAGTCGGCCCATATTGAATTTTTTATATTATATTATTTTTTACATAATTTTTAAAAATATATAATACATCAAAAATACTAAAAACATTAAAACAAATGTTTCCTAACCAATTGAAAATAAATTTTAAAAAGTATTTATACTTAAATAACGCTAATATAAGTGCAACTTAACAAACAAATGCCTCTAAAATAGTAACAAAATTAATAATAAAATAAATGTTATACAATATCCAAACAATAACAATAAAATAGTAACAACATAATAGTGAAATGGTAGCAAAATAGGGAGAAAACAACAAGAAAATATCATTAAAATAACAAAAAATAGCATTTTTTTGTCATTTAATTTAGTGATTTCGGGCCGAGCTCAGGCAAAAAATCTTACCCGAGGCCTGGCCTATTTTTACAGTAGGTCTTATTTTTTTTTGTCCAAGCCCATTTTTTCGACCTATATTTTTGTCCAGACCCTCTCATTTTTTGGGCGGGTCTTCAAATCGAGCTGAGTGGCCCAACTTATGAGCAAGTCTAACACACATCGATATAATTTCTTATAAGTTAAATTGTAGTCTTAAAATAAGTGATGATGACCTTTCTTTTTCATGTGTATATATATATAAAATATTTGCTACACTGATAGTAGAGTTTTTAAACTTCAGTTAAAAGATTATCAATTGTTCGATAAAGATATAGTAAAATATTAGAAATATATATATTTAAAAATATATATTAAAGGTTATGTAAAGATATTTAAATTCCACTTCATCATCAATGCCTAGAATCATCCTCAAGACGCTTTTTCTTTCCATGATAGTATAAAATATGTATGCTTGCTACGTTTAGTAAGGTTATATTTAGTGGAGTAAAAAAAATATTTTAGGAGGTTGAAATTAAATTGTATATTTTATGATAGTAAAAATATAATTTTATTATTTTAACAATTTATATTTTATAATTTTAAAGGATTAAATTAATTTTTATTATTTTTGGAGTCAAAGTGTAATTTTACTATTATTAATTTAAATTTTATAAATTACAAAAAGCGTAAATAAAAATTTTTCATTTTATGAGAAACCGAGGCCCTACTTGACTTTGGACTCCACTAGTTATATTAACTTTTAAATATGATATATAATAATTTAATATTAAAAAATAAATTCATAAATAGAATATTTAATTATTTGACCAAAATTATGTGGACTATGAAAATTGCAATATGGCAAAAAAATCATTTTATGAAAAAATAAAAAATAAAAACGAATATATTAAAAATTATGTAAAACAAAATATTAATCTCTAAAATATATAAATTTATAATACTTTACACATAAAAGAAGAACAACATAATATAAACGCGATTTTAAAAATAAATAAATTAATATGATAAATTGTACAAATATATTATAAATTAGGACATGACATGAATAAACAAATTATTCATTAAATTAATTTATAATAATAAACTAAATAAAAATAATATAAAATGAAAAAGTAACTAAAACATGCACAAACGTGTCAAAATTTACGTAAAATAAAATATAAATGTACATATAAATCTGTAACACTCTAGATATAAAATTATAATGTATAATAAATTATAATATAAAATTATAAATTTCTAAATATAAAAAAATCAAACATTATAGAAAAATAACACAATGCATTTATAAAAACGTTTTTCCTAACTTCATCTTGATGAAGCAAAATGATAAAAGAAAATTACAAAATAGATAATATCATACTTAAAATAATTTGATTGACACATCGCACATCTAACTTAAAATTAATCATCCCAAATGTTAAATTGAATTATTGATCCATGTGGGATAGATTTTATTTATTTGTTGTGGTCAAATTTTTTTATTATTATAGATGTCAATTTATAGCACATGAATTAATTTAACTTTTAAGTTTATAAAATTAGAATCATTATGATAAATAATACAAATATTATATGTGTTAAGTTTGATATAAATATAAAATAAACTTCAAAAAAAGAAAGAAAGAAAGACATAATAATATGAGAAAATAATTAAAATATAACATGGCTCAAAAAAAAAAATCAATATAACAAAAATACACGAAAAGTATTGTGAAAATTTGTATAAATTGATAAAACTATGAACACTAAACATAATATTTCTCTAAATTCAACATAAATTGTTTAATTGACAGTAAAATTGAGCTATAGGATTGAGGGCAATATTCAGTTTTACAATGGGAAACGGAAGAGATAAAAAAGTGTTTACGGACATCTAAACAAGGACAAGGAACAGCTAATTGGGTAGCTAGTTGCATTGTGTTTCCCACATTCAATTCTCATTTAAAATTTAACTTTACCAACAGATGCTGTAGAATATTCATACGAACCGTAAAATTTTATGGTGTAATGGGTATAATTCTGAACCAGGGTTCTTCAGTTTAAACAAAATGGGTGGGTGCCTTTATTCTTTTTAGTAATGAAAGAAAGATTAAAAGAGTGGTGGACAGTGCTTATCATTTTCCATTAACATAATGAGACCCACTTTCTTTGCCTTCTGATAATGGACAAGAAAAGAGGAAACAAACAAATTGAAGATTGAGGGGTGGGCTTATCATATATGTGGAATCTCATTTCATAAAGTTAGTTGCCAAAGCACTTACTTATACACTGCAACCTGCATCTTGCTGACCTAACTTCTCACCCTTCACCACCCCCCAACAGCTTTAGCTTGGAATAATAACTTTTTCACCCTCTAATTTAATAAAAAAAATTATTTTAGCCTTTTATTTATTTTTCACTTTTTTTAGCACTTGAACTTGTATTTTTTGTTAAACCATCTTAAAATTTTCCATTTAATTTAAGATAATTTGACGAACAATACAAGTTTAAAGATTAAAAAAGGCAAAAAATTAAATGAGGACTAAAATGATTTCTTTATAAAATTTAAAGGACTAAATAAGTCATTATATCTTTTAACTTTTAAATGAACTAATTCAAGATTCCTTGACGATGGACGACGTTTTTGTTTAGACATATAGTAAGTGTTATTTTCGGCACTTGTTTGTTCTTGAACATTGGTTAGGTAATGTACATTTCACATATTCTAAGTAACATTTGTTTTGAGTTTTTTAACATTGGAATGACACTAACAAGACAAGTTGCAGCCATAAACTTTCACTTCAAAATGGGTTCTTAAAATCATGTCAAATTTACACATTCGACAAAAACATAATGAGATTATTATTCTTCTTTTAATTAAATTTAGTCTTTAATCTTTTAAAAAAGAAGTAGATTGATTTTTAATGAAAAGAAGACTAAAACATTAATTTTTAATATTGTTGGTGTAACAATTTACATGAAAGTCAATGTGTACATTACTAACATAATATTACTTGTCTTATATATTATGTCAATAAATAATTTAAAAATTATAAAAATTAAAATCAAAACTAAAAATATAAAAAGTTCATAAAATTCAAAAAAGTTACACGTAAATTGTCATATAAATTATCGTGTTTAAAAATTTTAAATTTTAATTAACATTGTCATTAAAATAAATATCATTTTAATTCTTTTTAAAAGATTGATAGAATAAAGTTAATAGCTAAATTTAATTTGAGATATGAGAAGGGACTAGAAACAACGGTCAATGGGCAGAGACGCACACTGTATTATTCTAATATATTGTAGTTATTTAATCTTTTTTCCGTAGGGGAGAAGGCAAAGAGGGGCTTATAAGTTTGACCCTGCAGCAACCAAACAAGTACTGTTGGCACTTTATGTGAAAATCGAAGTTCTCACTAAAGCCCTTGGATTTATTGCCTTTCTGCTTGAGATTAAATAAACAATGCCCACTTGCACGACATTTCAAGTGGTGAACAACTCAAGCTTCAGAACAAACAAATTTTAAGTACGATTGCTAGTTGTAGTGGAGATGTTTGATCACGTGGTTAATGCTTCTTCATGGCTTACGCACTAATCCCTAAACTCTAACATCCTCAATTAGAATTAGTGCACTTAATATTTTTAAATACAATAAGAAATGTTAATTAATGTGTTATGTTTGTTTTTCTTCGAGGAAAAAAGCGTGATGGTTTTAGTTAAAAGTTAATATGTTAAAAAGATAAAAAGAGAAATTTGTAATTAGTACACTTTCAAAATTTAATAAAATACTATATTGAATGTATTATTTATTTCAATTAGTTACTTTTTAATTCTTAAACCAATAAGTATTATTAATAAGGGTGTTTGGGAGTTCGTGAATTTCTACCTGTTTGATATTTGTTCAATTGTAACTTGATAAAATAATTATTAATAAAAATAAAATGAATATTAAAAAAGTGTTTGCGTAGTAATCTAAGAATGAATTACACAGGTTATTGTAATAAGACCCTATATGTGCAGAGATAGTGACTTGAGGTTTTGCCCCTGAAAGGGGTAGGCCACTTTAGGAGTCTTTCGCACAGTGAGTTAATTAAGATTTTTGCCACGACATTATTGCCAGTAAAGTTGATTTTGAGTAATCCCAACCTTTCACATAAATATCGTAGACACTATACTTGATTCTCTACCAAAATATCTTCGCCTTTGCATTCTTAGTTGATTATTTGTTCATTTATATATTATTCATGTAATAGTTCCCATATTTACATTTCTATTATCACCTTTGCCATAGTAATTCTAGTTATTCATCCATCATCGCATATTTAACTTAGTTTTTTCCATAACATTTCCTTCTATCATTTTACTATAGCATTAACTTGACCTTATTAAGATAACTTGACCAATTTTAGGCCTCAATCTGATCCTCGCGGGAATGATACTCACTTACCTCTTTATTCCTACGTGTATACTTGCACAAAAATCGCACACCATTTTACACTCGACAAGTTTTTGGTGCCATTGTTAGGGATCAACAATTTGGTGAAATTTGGTTTGGTTATTTTACTTAGTAGTTTTATTTAATTTAGTTTAATTTAATTTTTACAGGTTTGCCATTAGTGCCTGAGAAGAGGCATTCCTGCTAACATAGAATACCTTTTTGATCTAGAGATTGACAGAACTTTGTGAAGAAAGAGAAAAGAATTGAAAAAAATGGTTGGAAACAAGAATGATCTCAATGGCAGTCCAAATGATCACAATGAGAATCCTCACATGGGGCGTGTTGTGGATGATCGAGATAGGCCAATTAGAGAGCATGTTGCCCTGATGCTAGATGACTTGAATCCAGGAATAGCCAGACTGGCTATACAAGCTCAACAATTCGAGTTGAAACCGGTGATGTTTCAGATGTTACAAACTGTAGGGCAATTTGGTGGTTTACCCAATGAAGACCCACGACTACATTTAAGATTTTTTCTAGAAGCCCATGACTCATTCAAACAAGAGGGTGTTCCTGAAGACGCGTTAAGACTTAAGCTATTCCCGTATTCTTTAAGAGATCGTGCCAAGGCATGGTTAAATGCTTTACCATCAGGAACAATGGCATCATGGAATGACTTTTGCTAAAGACTTTTGTTAATGTATAATCCTCCCACTATGAATGCCAAGTTGAGAAATGATATTACATCCTTTCGAAAATTTGAAGATGAAACGCTATATGAAACGTGGGAGCGATTGAAGGAGTTAATTAGGAAATGTTCGATGCATGGATACCAACACTAGACTCAAATGTAGATGATTTACAATGGGCTAAATGTGTATACACGAACGGTAGTTGATGCCTCAGCAAATGGTATTTTGTTGGATAAGACATATAATGAAGCATACGAAATTTTGGAAAAAATTGCCAACAATGATTACCGGTATCCAACTACACGAGTTGGGACGAGTAAGAGAGTTGTCGGTACCATCGAGCTTAATGCAATCACTTCATTGATGGACCATATATATTATCTAGCTAATATAATTAAAACCATGAAACCTTCAAATACTGTGCAGGAAATAAAAGCAATTGAATCATCATATGTTTATTGTGGTGAAAGTTACATGTTTGATGAATGTCCATCCAATCCAATATCAGTATACTATATGGGGAACTCTAATCGAAACAATAATTCATACTCCAATACTTACAATTTGGGGTGGAGACTACATCCGAATTTTAGTTGGAATAATCAAAGTGCAGGAAATTTCAATACTGTCGCAAGGTAGAATGTCAACAATGCGCCACTACGACATGTTCAATCAATTCCCCGACAAAATAATTAGTATGGTCAGACGTCATCATCTACTTCTATGGAAGCTTTGTTAATGGAGTATATGGCTAAGAATGATGTTGTGATCCAAAGTCAGGCTGCATCCCTCTAAGCCCTTGAGAATCAAGTGGGACAAATAACCAATGCTTTGAACACGAGACTGCAGAGAGCATTACCCAGCGGCACCAAAAATTTGAGGACATAAGGCAAGGAGCAATGCAACGCTATTACTCTCAAAAGCGGGACTTGGCTGGATGATGTTCAAAATGCTGCGACAGAAAAGGACGACTCAAGACGTGACCAGGTAAAGATCCCAGAGACATCTGAAAAACATACTGCACTTGAAAAGGTTCAGTTTAACAGATTTTTAAATGTCTTGTAACAATCCCATATCAACGCACCATTAGTCGAATCATTAGAACAAATGCCCAACTACGTAAAATTTAAGAAGGATATATTGTCGAAGAAACGTAGATTGGGAGAATTTGAGACCATTGCTTTGACTAAAGGGTGCACAACAATGCTGATGAATAGGTTATCTCCAAAGTTAAAAGACCTAAAGAGTTTCACTATCCCATGTTCAATTGGAAATCACTATGTAGGTAAGACATTGTACGATTTAGACGCAAATATAAATCTAATGCCTATGTCTATTTTTAGGAAGCTAGGAATTGGGAAGGCAATACCTACCATAGTGACGTTGCAATTAGCTGACAGATCTTATATCCATCTGGAAGGTAAAATCGAAGGTGTATTGGTAAGGGTAGATAAATTTATCTTTCACACAGTTTTTCTTATTTTAGAATGTGAAGCTGACCATGATGTTCCAATTATTCTTGGAAGACCATTTCTTGCTACTGGCAGGACTCTAATTGATGTATAGAAAGGTAGGCTAACTATGAGAGTGAATGATCAGCATGTCACTTTCAATTTGTTGAAGTGTGTGAATGAGAATAAGGAATGCCACATGGTTGATATGATAGAAACAACAGTAGACAAATTTGCAAAATTTTGCTACAATAGTGCTGACAATGAAGATTACTTGATGGAGTAAGGTGAAGAATTAAGATTCGAAGAGCTTGATTAATTTAGGGAAGCTCAGCAAATTGTGGAGAGGCCAGGGAGGAAATTTAAGACCCTAGATGTAACAACCCATTTTCGGTGAGATTAGAACAGTGGTTTCGGGACCACAAATCCGATCCAAAAATAAAATTTTATTTGATTTTATTTTATGGTTGGTATCATGATAGGAAGGTCACATGAAACTTTTGATACGAAAATTTTACCGATTGCGTGTTTAATTAGGGAAAGGATTAAATTGCATAAAATGCAAAAGTTGGGTTCTAGTAGCTATAGGTATCAAATAGCTATGGAATTCAAAACTTAAGGTCCTTATATTGTAATTAGACCATTGAAGAGTAGTTAGTAGATATTTTAATGACACATCCAAGGAAAAATTAGAAAAGGATAGGGACTAAATTGGAAATCAATAAAATTAATAGATGATAATTAATTAAAAAGAAATAAATCATCTATTTTCATATCATCTTCCCAAAAATTTCTATGAAAACCCTAGGAGAGAGGAAGACAACTTTTCAAGCTTAAAAATGTAAGAAATCAAGTCCCGTTTTTAATGATTTTTATATTTTTAAAACCGGGATAGTCAAATTTTTCTATTTAGGGGATTAATTTGAAAAGTTATCAAGATATGAAATTTGGTTCATGGATGAATATGCAGAAAATTAGAAATTTATAGTAGAAAATGAAAGGTTGTTCATGGATAAAAAACTTTTACAAATCAATTTTTTATGAAAACTTGATTTAGAGACTAAAATGAAAAAGTGATAAAACCCACGGAAAATTCAAAAAATTGTGAAATGTATGTGCTGTAAACGTAGTTTATAAATTTTGGCTAGGCTTGGAAAGAGGGTTAAATTTCATGAATTTCATTTTTCGAGCCTAAGGACGAAATCAAAATTTTTGAAAAGGATAGGGGCAAAATGTTAATTTTGCCTAGGAAGTAATAGAATGCAAATGTATATGAAATGTGATAGATTAATAGTTAAATTTATCCATATAGATCCAGAAAGACCAACTACGGAACTAGATCGAGGAAAGTAAAAGGTTTCGAATTAGTTGAAATTCAAAAACGAACCATTTTCAAGGTAAGTTCATGTAACTTAAATATGTATGTTAATATGCTTAAAATGAATTGTATGATTGTGTGAGATGATATATACATAATGAAATAGTCCTAAGTTGTGAAATATAGACAAATTGTCATGTTCCGGTTGAATGTTAAAATTCGATGGATTAAGATGATTTCTTGAATAAGAATAACATTGCATATGTTTCAGACAGAATTTAGCATGGACGGGTAATCCAAATTAAGCTCTCTAGAGCATATGATATGGATAGGATTTAGCCTGGATTGGTAATCCTGTTGTAAAATGTATGGCTCAAGAGTGTGCCTTTTTATTTTGCACCCTAATGGGTACTTTTGCACATGAGTATATTACCCGAACATCCATCAAAATTTCAATAGTTCGACGGAAATGACTCTTGAAGTATGGCAAGGTGAAATTAATGGAAGCTTGTAATGTGATGAGCGCATTTATATTTATTTGATATACATATGGGATTATGTGACTAACTTGTTTGAATAAGTGTATGTGCTTAGGTAACTTACCCAAAATTGATGGATTGTGTATTTTTGTATGCTTGTATTAATAAATATAACCGGTAAGTTTATTTCCCGTTATACAGACTTACTAAGCATAAAATGCTTACTCCGTTTAATTTTCCTTGTTTTATAGTTCTCAAAGCTTGCGAAGATTGGAAGTCGGTAGGAGCAATCATCACACTATCCACTATCTAAATTTGGTACAAATAGAAATCTCATTATGGTATAATGGAATGTATAAGCTTATTTGGCCAATGATGGCTTGTGATTGTTGTTTTGTAATCTAGCCATTGGAATGGCTAGTGATAATCTATTTTGGTTATCTTAAAAGTTATGTTCTGGTAAACACATAAGTGCCTATTGTGTATTAGTTTCATGGGATTTATATCAAGTATATAGGTTTATGACAAGAGTAAGTTTATGTTCATGAATATATGAAATGATCCAAAATGGTTGATGGCTAATTCTATGTGATTTTTATGTTTGGATTGGTGGATATATGTTAGTTAGTTTAGGTGCAGGAAAATGGTGAGTTTTGGTTGACAAATTGTAATATCCGGGAAGTAGGGCTTGTGCATTTTTGCTTAATTGCATGTGCTTGTATGCCTGTGTATATTATGAATGTGTTTTATGAATTTTGTGAACTTCAAAATGTAGATAAATGCTTTAGAAATTATTTAATTTTAAGTTTCAAGAGGGAGCTAAGCCTAAGAGGTCTTAATAAAATTAGTAGGGGAAATATGACACAAAAATGGGCTTGTTTAAGTAGCTTGGAGGCGCCACTTAGGGGCTCAGTATGTGACGCCACAAGCAGGGTGCAAGGGCCTAGGTTCGAGCAACGTGGGAAGTAAATGAAAGAGTTTTATTTTGCTGCAGGAGTGAGCAGTAGTGGACGGCACTAAGGCACTAAAGGGATGAGTTTAATCTTTTTTTAAAAATTCAGCTAAGATAAGGGATAAATGATGGATTATTTTGATTAATTTTAAATGAAGTGATAAGAGAAAATAAGGAATAGATAGGGGATGAGTGTGGCCTACTAGGGACTCATTTGATGTGATTTTCGCCAAGCATAGTAAGGGGATAACCGAATTTCATTAAGCATTCTAGCCTCCCTTTCGTTGGCTCTTTTCTCTCCAAAGCTGTCACTTTTCTTTTTCTTTTAATTGTTCTAGCCGAAAGTTATCTTTGTTCTCCTCTAAATTCTCATTCTTTTCTTTTCCATACATGAATCACACCAAAAACGCCTCTCTTTCCCATTTGATAGCCATTACCGATTCTTCCTAGGTCCTATACTTTTCTTTTCTTGTTAAAACTGAATCTTTCTAGTGATCATCCAAGAGCCGAAAGTTTAAACTCTTTGAACCGATTTCTCCTGCAAGCTCTCTCTGGCCGATTTCTTAAGGGTAAGATCAATTGATATTCAATTTTCAATCTTTTCTTTTAGCCGAAATCTAGGAACTAATCCCCTTAATGTCTTTGGTCGAAACTATGAAGAATTCTTTCGGGATTTTGCTATAGTCGACTATAAGGAGGTCTCGGGATTTCAATATCCAAGGTAAGTTATGTGATATTCGGCCAAGGGCTACTTATTGTGATTTAATGTTAGAATTGGATCTAACATGAGTTTATAGGTATTTCGATAGATACCACAACCAAGGGACATTTTTCGGGATTTAGATCCACAAGGTAAGTGAACCATGATAGTCGGCCAAGGCCATAGTTAATATTGTAGATCGGTTTCTTATTTGTTCAAAATTCGAAACTAACCAAGTCCAGTGAACTAGTGTTGGTCGATTGCAAGGAAGAAATATCACGAAATTTTGGGATTTGATTAGTAATCAAATCGGCTGACAAAAGGTAAGATTTCGATTCGTTAATCCTTGAGTTTGATTATTTAATGAATGGCTTTTCTTGATGTACTTAAGGTTGGCTGAATGTAGGAACTAAGGATCTAAAGCATTAGATCGGGTTTTCGGTGAAAGTTAAGTGAACCAAGTGTGTAGCCCCACACTAAATCTTAATAGATTTACGGTAATATGTTAATATATATGTGAATGAAAGTATGTGAACGTGGTTAAAGGTACCAAACAATGGTACAGAACATCCAGGTACGTAATCTTTCATATTACGTCAATAAGTGAATATTGATAAGAATGTGAAATAAGGCATAAAGCATGATAATTGTATGATTTGTATGACATGGGGCATATGGGTGATATGAAAAGGGGAAGTGATCTGGTGGTTTATACCACAATATCTGAATGTGGTGACTCATGTCACGTAATCTGAATGTGGTGACTTACGTCACAAAATATTATATGGTGGCTATGCCACGAATTTATAAGGGCGATGTGCAAGTCGTCTGCAGTGACTGCCTTCGATGATGTGTAGCGAATGGAGGGTCGACTTAGTAGTCCCCACGGTGTGATGGTTGGTGCGGGTGATGTGTAGCCGATGGTTATATAGGTTTGGGTTCGGGAATTGCATCATTCCTTATAATTTGCTATATGTATATGTATGGTCTGATATACCTGAATCGTTGGGACTTTGTGTTGGTGGTTATACACTGAGTCTGTTTGACTCACCCCGTTGTGGGATATTTTTCAGGTGACACTCAGTAATGGACCGGGTCGGCAGGAGCTCAGTGGTGGTCATGCTCAGCTCAGAGTTATTCTATATTTATTGTTTTTTTTAGTATTTCAGATTTATTCGGGATTTGTTTTTGATGTAATTATGGCCATTATTATTAACTGTTTTAAGTAAGTGTTTTAAATTGGTTTATTATGATAAGGTTGTTATTAAATTGAGACTAAATAAATTTTCTCAAAAATGTAAACAAATATTTAAATGTTTTGACACATAAGCAACACCGTTTCCAATCTGAACCCAACACAAATCGAATGTTCTTCAAAACCATCCATATTTTTTCCAAATCAACAAACAAGATTTGAAAAGTTTTACTCAAGGAACATACCAGATCCGGTTAAGGCTCGTGAAATTTGGGTTTGGGGTGTTTCACTTGTATCGAGCAGGTTCAAAACTTCGGCCTTGAGGGCTTTTAGGGCCCAAAACATTTTCTTTCTTTTGAAATGGGATTTTCCTAAGAAATGAGCGGGTTTTCTGGCATGACACCTGAGTCTCCGGCCCGAAGTCCACCAGGTAAGTACTCTTAACTCTTTTGTGATTTGTATGTGGGACATATAGGGACGTTGATGAGTAAATTAGGAATTAAACCCTAGGATTAGCCTACTTCAATACCAAGATACATAAAATTTAAAGTCTAACCAAACAAACCTGTGTTTGAGTCGCCGAGTTAAAGGTGTGGCAACCATTGTACGCATGTCTAGGATTGGATTCAGGGGGAGCTTGGTATTTAAGCAGTCCTAGTGACTCACCTCCTCACCACTCGAATCCTACTTGGTGCGTAGTGATGGTTCACCCTAACCAAGAGGACTCAGTCACAGGCTAAACTCTATAATTAAAACCCGAAAGGGACCCGTCACCTAGTTTTGTGAAATACTAAAGTCAAACCGATTTTAAAATTTCAAAGTACCCTTGATTTAAAAAATGACCCAAAATACCCTGATTTGCAAAATTGACCAAATTACCCCTAACCTGTACAAATGACCAAAATACCCTCAGTGTGGGAAGTTACTGAAGTACCCTCAAATTAAAAAAAAATTTAAAAATACCCTTATTTTGAAAAGTCACCAGGAACCATGTTTTGTGAAAAAATTACCGAAATGCCCCTGGTTTGAAAAATTACAAAAAATACCCTCAGTTTATAAAATTATCATTTTACCCTTGAAATTTTATTACCAAGTGTTTCAATTTTGTAAAAATACCCAAAATCTCTACTTTGTGAAAATTTCAAGTACCCTAATTTGGAAAATTACCAAAATACCCCTATAGGATAAAATTACGAAAATACCCCTGGGTAGTGGAAAACAACAAACAATGGCAACTACAACATTTTTCTGTAATGAACGCAACTTCATGAATGTGATTGAATGAATGAATTGAGACTATATGTGTATGAAATCGAAAGAACTACTCTTTAGAACTATTGAACATAAGACTGTTTGCAATAAATCAGTGGAACAAAACCTAATTTATAAAATTCTTTAATCAGATAAACGCAAGCATGAATTCTAGGGGATATGGTCGTAACGTGCGTGGCCGTGGTAGAGGCCGAATGACCGTGTCGGAGCCCGTTAGGTCCGGACAAGGGTCCTAAAATGAAATGCCACCACCACCAGCCGCTGATATGGAATATCAGGATCAGACGGGGGATGATGCTATATCACAGGCGATGCTGCGGGTTTTGAAAAGGGTGGCTGGAGCAAGTGGAGGCATGGGAGCTCGAAAGTCGGTATCTGAGTGACTTCGAGCCAATGGAGCTGAGTTTTTCTGTGGAGTATCTGGTGTGGCACCCAATACGGCTGAGTATTGGTTAGAGGCGACAGAACAGATTATGGACGATTTGGACCTGACTGCCGAGGAGAAATTGAAAGGGGTAGTGTCGCTACTCCATGATGAGTCATACCAATGGTGGCTCACGGTTCGGGATGGTGCTGCCGCTGATGATCTTACTTGGGAATATTTTAAGGCGGCATATCAGAAGAAGTACATTGGAACTAGTTATGTGGATGCACAGAGGAAGGCGTTTTTGAGGCTGGTTCAGGGGAATAAGTCCGTAGCGGAATACGAGGCGAAATTTCTAAGGCTAAGCTGTTATGCTCGAGGTATTCTGTCGACGGAGCATGAGCGGTGTGTTCGGTTTGAGGACGGACTGAGGGATGATCTGAGGTTGTTGATAGCTCCACAGCAGGAGCAAGAGTTTGCCGTGTTAGTGGAGAAGGCTAAGGTAGCCGAAAGGATTAAGGACTATGTGACAGAATACAGACCAAAATAGGCAAAAGAGAGGCTTTGGATCATCAGGGTCTTCAAGGAGTGAGAAAAAGAGGCCTAGAGTTGATGGGCTGCAAGGTCAGCAAGCTACTACGAGAGGACAGTACTGTACTTGTGACCAATGTGGGAAGATGAATTTAGGAGAGTGTTGGAAGAAAACGGGAAGATGCTTCAAGTGTGGGTCTAAGGATCATATGATCAAGGACTGTCCTATAAAGATAGACGGGAGTTGACCAACAGGTCAGGGCTATAATCAGGCTGGAAGAGGTGGACAGCAGCCTTAGTGGGGCCGTGGTCTAGTTGGTAGATGTAATGGTGCTGGAAGAGGATGTGGAACATCGGGCAGAGGTGGTAATAATACAGAGGCCAGACAGTCGGGTTTGGTATATGTAGTCCGTCGGAGGGAGGATGGAGACGCACCAGACGTCATAACCGGTACGTTCCTTATATTTGGCAAACCTTACATTGCTTTGATAGATGTTTGCTCTACCCACTCTTATGTTGCATGTAGAGTAGTTGAAACACTAGGCATAGCCTCTGAACTATCTAATAGGGAGATGATTGTAGTAAGCGCATTAGGTTAAACTGTAGTGGTGAATAAGATATTTTGGAGTGTACCTCTAGAGCTTTAGGGAGTGGTATTCCCTGCCGACTTGATGGAACTACCCTTCGGAGAATTTGATTTTATCCTTGGCATGGACTGGCTAGTGGAACACCGGGCTGTATTGGATTGTGCAGCTAAGCGAATGGAGTTAAGGACGCTGGAGGATAATGCGGTAATTATGATAGGAGAAAGAAAAAACTACTTGTCTAACGTAGTTTCTGCTTTAAAGGCTAATAAGATGGTTCGGAAAGGGTGCAAGGCATTTTCTGCCTTTGTTAGTGCGTTGGATGCAAAAGAAGGGGGAGTTAGTGGAGTTAGAACAGTAAGAGACTTTGTGGATGTCTTTCCAGAGGAACTACCTGGAATACCCCCAGACAGGGAGGTGGAGTTCGGAATTGACTTGCTATCGGGTACAGCTCCTGCCTCAATTACCCCATACCAAATGGCACCAAAGGAGTTGGTTGAGCTCAAGGCTCAGATCTAAGAGTTACTTGATTGTGGGTTTATCCGACCCAGTGTGTCTCCATGGGGAGCACCGGTCTTGTTTGTAAAGAAGAAAGACAAAACTATGCGCATGTGCATTGATTATCGTCAGTTGAATAAGCTGACCATCAAGAACAAGTACCCTTTGCCAAGAATAGACGACTTGTTTGATCAGCTTAAGGGGGCCGCAGTATTTTCGAAGATAGATCTAAGGTCTGGATATCATCAACTTAAGGTGAAGGAGGATGATATCCATAAGACAGCTTTCCGGACAAGGTACGGGTATTATGAGTTCTTAGTAATGCCGTTCGGATTGACAAATGCCCCAGCCGCATTCATGGACATGATGAATCGGGTTTTCCAACCCTATCTAGACCGGTTCGTTGTTGTGTTCATAGACGATATTTTGGTGTACTCTAAGTCTGAGGAAGAACATGATGAGCACCTCCAAGTCGTGTTGCAAGTGTTAAGGAGAAAAGTTATATGCCAAGTTCAAGAAGTGCGATTTTGGTGAAGGAAGTTACGTTTTAGGACATGTGGTATCTGCTGAAGGAATAAGGGTGGATCCTTGGAAGATTGAGGCAGTATTGGATTGGAAACCACCCAAGTCTGTGGCAGAGGTTTGTAGCTTCTTGGGATTGGCAGGCTATTATAGAAGGTTCGTAGAAGGGTTCTCGTCGATCGCAGCACCTTTGACGAAGTTGCTAAGGAAGGAGGGACCTTTCATATGGACTGATAAGTAGCAAAAAAGCTTTGAGAAGCTTAAGAGGGTTTTAATGAAGCTCCGGTTCGATTTAGCTTTGAGGCAGGGAAAGAATTCATGGTGTATTGTGACGCTTCTCACACAGGTTTGGGATGCGTATTGATGCAAGACGGGAAGGTAGTTTCTTATGCGTCTCGACAATTAAGGCCACAAGAGGTTAACTACCCGACGCACAATTTGGAGTTGGCGACAGTGGTCTTTGCTCTTAAGGTATGGAGGCATTATCTTTATGGAAAGAAGTCAGTGATCTACACAGACCAAAAAGCCTTAAGTATCTGCTAACTCAGAAAGAGTTGAACCTGAGACAGCGAAGGTGGGTGGAATTATTGAAGGACTACGATTGTTCCATAGAGTATCACCCGGGCAAGGCAAATATTGTGGCAGATGCCCTAAGTCAAAAAGTAGTGTCGGATCTGAGGGCAATGTTTGCACATCTTAGCTTGTATGACGACGGAAGCTTATTGGCAGAATTGCAAGTTAAGCCAACATGGCTGAATGAGGTGAAAGAGGGTCAGTTGGCGGATGATGATCTAAGTGCTAAGCTTCGGCAAGTACAGAGCAGGGAGTTGAAGGGCTATGGTATTAATGGCGATGGAGTATTGTGTTTCAAGGGTAAGGTCTGTATGCCAAGAACGAGGAGTTCTGAGAGAGAATTCTTGAGAATCGCATAGTAGCCCTTATGCTATGCATCCTGGAGGTAGTAAGCTGTACAAAGATCTAAGGGAATAGTTTTGGTGGCCTGGTCTTAAGCAGGAAGTTACCAAATTTGTAGGAAAGTGCTTAACGTGTCAGCAAGATAAGGCTGAACACCAAGTTCCGTCAGGATTGCTTGAGCCGTTTAGGATTCCGTAGTGGAAGTGGGAGAGAATTACCATAGACTTTGTTAGTGGGCTTCCCCTTACGCCTACTAGGAAGGACTCGGTATGGGTGATAGTGGATCGGTTGACAAAGTCCGCGCATTTCATTCCAGTGTGGGTTGACTATTCTCTCCAGAGGTTAGCAAAGTTGTATGTTACGAAAATTGTAAGGCTGCACGGAGTGTCATTATCTCGGATAGGGATCCGAGGTTCACGTCTCGATTTTGGAAGGCACTACATCAAGCTTTAGGCACCAGATTGGACTTCAGTATGGCATTTCATCCACAGTCGGACGGCCAGTCTGAGCGAGTGATACAAGTGTTGAAGGATATGCTGAGGGGCTGTGTGATAGACTTCAGAGGAAGTTGGGAAGAATATTTGCCTTTAGCGGAATTTGTTTACAACAATAGCTATCAGGCAAGTATTCAGATGGCACCGTACGAAGCATTGTATGGACGGAAATGTCGCACCCCCACATGTTAGACGGAATTGGGAGAACGTCAGATTTTTGGTCCAGAAATTGTGGCAAAATCGAAAGAAAAGGTTAGGGTAATTCAGACACGGTTGAAGGAGGCATCTGACAGGCAGAAGTCGTACGCAGATCTCAAACGGAAGGAAATAGAATTTGATGTGGGAGATCAAGTGTTTCTTAAAGTGTCGCCTTGGAAAAAGGTGATGAGATTTGGTCGAAAAGGGAAGCTAAGTCCCAGGTTTATAGGACCTTATCGGGTATTGAAGCGAGTTGGAACAGTGGCATACCAGTTAGAGTGGCCACCAAAGTTGCAGCAGATGCACGATGTATTCCATGTCTCGATGCTACGTCGATATCGATTGGATCCATCTCATATAATACTGGTTGAGGAGGTGGAGCTGAGATCAGATTTGTCCTACGAGGAGGAGCCAATTCAGATTTTGGAACGAGATGTGAAAGTGTTATAGAGGAAATCGGTCCCTCTGGTCAAAGTGCTATGGCGTAACCATGGATCGGAGGAAGCTTCTTGGGAGCTGGAAGAAGCAATGCGACAGCAATACCCCCACCTATTCTAGACAGGTAATTACGAGGTCGAAATTATTTAAAGGGGGTAGAACTGTAATATCCGGGAAGTATGGCTTGTGCATTTTTGCTTAATTGTATGTGCTTGTATGCCTGTGTATATTATGAATGTGTTTTATGAATTTTGTGAACTTCAGAATGTAGATAAATGCATTAGAAATTATTTAATTTTAAGTTTCAAGAGGAGCTAAGCCTAAGAGGTCTTAAGAAAATTAGTAGGGAAATATGACACAAAATGGGCTTGTTTAAGTGGCTTGGGCGCCTCGATATGTGGCCACAAGTAGGGTGCAAGGGCCTAGGTTAGAACAACGTGGGAAGTAAATGAAAGAGTTTTATTTTGCTACTGAGAGTGAGCGATGAGTGGGCTGCACTAAGGCACTAAAGGGATGAGTTTAATCTTTTTTTTAAAAAAATTCGGCTAGGATTAGGGATAAATGATGGATTATTTTGATTAATTTTAAATGAAGTGATAAGAGAAAAATAAGGGAATAGATAGGGGATGAGTGTGGCCGGCCTAGGGACTCTTTTGATGTGATTTTCGGCCAAGCATAGTAAGGGGGATAACCGAATTTCATTAAGCATTCTAGCCTCCCTTTCGTTTGCTCTTTTCTCTCCAAAGCTGTCACTTTTCTTTTTCTTTTAATTGTTCTAGCCGAAAGTTATCTTTGTTCTCCTCTAAATTCTCATTCTTTTCTTTTCCATACACGAATCACACCAAAAACGCCTCTCTTTCCCATTTGATAGCCATTACCGATTCTTCCTAGGTCCTATACTTTTCTTTTCTTTTCTTGTTAAAACCGAATCTTTCTAGTGATCATCCAAGAGCCAAAAGTTTAACCTCTTTGAACTGATTTCTCCTGCAAGCTCTCTCTAGCCGATTTCTTAAGGGTAAGATCAATTGATATTCAATCTTCAATATTTTCTTTTAGCCGAAATCTAGGAACTAATCCCCTTAATGTCTTTGGCCGAAACTATAAATGATTCTTTCGGGATTTTGCTATAGTCAACTATAAGGTGGTCTCGGGATTTCAATATCCAAGGTAAGTTATGTGATATTCGGCCAAGGGCTACTTATTGTGATTTAATGTTAGAATTTGATCTAACATGAGTTTATAGGTATTTCGACAGATACCACAACCAAGGGACACTTTTCGGGATTTAGATCCACAAGGTAAGTGAACCATGATAGTCGGCCAAGGCCATAGTTAATATTGTAGATCGGTTTCTTATTTGTTCAAAAGCCGAAACTAACCAAGTCCAGTGAACTAGTGTTGGCCGATTGCAAGGAAGAAATATCACGGAATTTTAGGATTTGATTAGTAATCAAATCGGCAAACAAATGAAGATTTCGATTCGTTAATCCTTGAGTTTGATTATTTAGCGAATGGCTTTTCTTGACGATACTTAAGGTTAGCCGAATGTAGGAACTAAGGATCTAAAGCATTAGATCGGGTTTTCGGGATTTCAGTGAAAGCTTTAAGTGAACCAGGTATGTAGCCCCACACTAAATCTTAATAGATTTACGGTAATATGTTAATATATATGTGAATGAAAGTATGTGAATGTGGTTAAAGGTACCAAACAATGGTACAGAACATCCAGGTACGTAATCTTTCATATTACGTCAATAAGTGAATATTGATAAGAATGTGAAATAAGGCATAAAGCATGATAATTGTATGATTTGTATGACATGGGGCATATGGGTGATATGAAAGGGAAGTGATCGGTGGTTTATACCACAATATCGAATGTGGTGACTCATGTCACGTAATCGAATATGGTGACTTCGTCACAAAATATTATCTGGTGGCTATGCCACGAATTTATAAGGGCGATGTGCAAGTCATCTGCAATGACGCCTTCGATGATGTGTCTGGGATGGAGGGTCGACTTAGTAGTCCCACGATGTGATGGTTGGTATGGGTGATGTGTAGCGGATGGTTATATAGGTTTGGGTTCGAATTGCATCATTCCTTATAATTTGCTATATGTATATGTATGATCGATATACGAATCGTTGGGACTTTGTGTTGGTGGTTATACACGAGTCTGTTTGACTCACCCGTTGTGGGATATTTTTGGTGACACTCGATAATGGACCGGTCGGCGGGAGCTCGATGGTGGTCATGCTCATTTCGAGTTATTCTATATTTATTGTTTTTTAGTATTTGATTTATTCGGGATTTGTTTTTGATGTAATTATGGCCATTATTATTAACCTGTTTTAAGTAAGTGTTTTAAATTGGTTTATTATGATAAGGTTGTTATTAAATTGAGACTAAATAAATTTTCTCAAAAATGTAAACAAATATTTAAATGTTTTGACACATAAACAACACCGTTTCCAATCTGAACCCAACACAAATCGAATGTTCTTCAAAACCATCCATATTTTTTCCAAATCAACAAACAAGATTTGAAAAGTTTTTACTCAAGGAACATACCAGATCCGATCAAGGCTCGTGGGCCGGGTTTGGGGTGTTTTACAAATGAGGCTAGGAAGTAGCTTTATTTTGTCCACACAGGTAGGAACACGAACGTGTGTCTTGGCCGTGTGTGACACACGTCCTATCCCATGGGCATGTGATATGGCCGTGTGTCCCCTGTATCTTAAAAAAATAAGAATCAGAATGCTTAGAATTGGGCACATGTGCAGAGACATGGGTGTGTGTCTCAGCCGTGTGGTTGACACGGCCTTGAACACGGGCGTGTTACATGTTTGTATGAAAACTGTATCTAAATTTTGAAAATTAAATTTGCCACATGGCCTAGCACATGGGCGTGTGAGTTGGCCGTGTGACTTCAATTTCTTCATGCTTACAAGTCAGAGAGTTGCACGGGTTAGGGACATGGGCGTGTCCCTAGACTACAAGGGCGTGTGAGCCCTGCAACCTTGGAAAATTTTTGAAATGTCGCGAGAAATTTTATGAGTTTCTGATTAAGTCTCGACTTGATTCTAATGCTCATATTAGACCTCGAGGGTCCAATCAAGGGACATTTTGAATGATCTCGATAAATGAATAGTAATATACGCAAATTATTTGTAAAATGTTTTGAATGTTTCTGTAATACTTCGAAACCCTATTTCCATGACAGATATGGGTTGAGGGTGTTATACTAGATTTATCCAGAAAATCCTTTAAGCTTCCTAAACCTTCTGTAGATGAATCACCTGTACTGGAGTTAAAGCCTTTGCCACAACATTTGAAATATACATACTTAGGAAATAACATCAGTTTGCTAGTTGTAATTTTTGCAAAGTTAACACTTGAGAAACAGGTTGTTGAAAGTGTTACAACGATCTAAAAGGGCATTGGGATGGACCCTTGATGATATAAAAGGAATTAGCCCAACATTGTGTATGCACAAGATTTTGTTGGAAGATTGCCACAGCCATTCCATTGAACAATAGAGACAACTAAATCCAATCATGAAAGAAGTTGTCAAGAGGGAGATTATCAAGTGGCTTAACGCCGACATTATTTATCCCATTTCTAATAGCTCGTGGGTAAGCCCTGTGTAATGCGTACCCAAGAAAGGAGGTGTAACAGTGGTAAGTAACGACAATGATGAGCTCATACCCACACGCAATGTTATAGGATGGAGGGTGTGTATGTACTATTGCAAGCTTAACAAGGCAACAAGGAAGGACCATTTCCTTTTGTCGTTCTTTGATCAGATGTCGGATAGATTAATTGGTAAGGTTTTTTTTATTGTTTTCTAGATGGTTATTCTGGTTACAACCATATTGCCATAGCACTAGAAGACCAAAAGAAGACCACCTTCACTTATCCATATGGCACTTTTACGTTTAGATGGATGCCATTTGGGTTATGTAATGCCTCTGCAACTTTCTAACGTTGCATGATGACTATATTTTCAGACATGCTGGAGAATTTCCTTGAAGTTTTTACGGACGGCTTCTTTGTTTTTGGGAATGATTTTGAGGATTGTTTAAAGAATTTAAAGATAGTATTATGCTGATGTGAAGAAACAAATCTTGTGTTAAATTGGGAGAAATGCTACTTTATGGTCTCTGAAGGCATTATCTTGAGTCATAATGTGTCACAGCGAGGAATTGAGGTGGACTGAGCAAAAATAGAAATGATTGAAAAATTGCCACCTCCGACCAGTGTAAAGGGTATTCGAAGTTTCCTAGTACATATAAGATTTTACAGAAGATTTATCAAGGACTTCTCAAAAATTTCTAAACCCTTATGTACTTTACTTGAAATAAATAAACCTTTTAATTTTGTTGATCTATGTTTGCATGCTTTCAAGGTACTCAAGGAGCGACTAGTAGCAACAGGAATTGTAGTTGCTCTCGAATGGTCATTGCCCTTTGAACTAATGTGCGACGCCAATGATTTTGTCGTGGGAGTATTGTTGGGGCAAAAAAAAAAGGGACAAGGTATTATACGCAATATACTATGCCAGTAGGACATTGACAGAAGCTCAACTTAATTACACCACCACAAAGAAAGAATTACTGGTAGTAGTTTTTGGGTTCGACAAGTTTCGATCTTAGTGGGGAAAAAGTTATAGTTTACATAGATCACTCGGCTATCAAACATTTGATACGCAAGAAGGACGCCAAGGTGAGATTAATTAGGTGGATACTTTTGCTGCAAGAGTTTGATTTGGAAATCAGAGATAGGAGGGAACCAAAAAACAAGTGGCTGACCATTTGTCAAGGATAAAATCTGGAAATAAAGATGGTAGCACAGAATGCATTAAAGAGGATTTCCCAGATGAACAGTTACTCATTGCCAAGGCACTACCTTGGTATGCAGACATAGTAAACTTTCTAGTGAGTGGTGTAATGCCACCTAACTTCAATACGCATAAGAAACAAAAATTTCTTCATGATGCAAAAGTATTATTGGGATGAACCTTCCCTATTTAAGCATTGTGCAGACCAGATAATTTGGAAGTGTGTCCCTAATGAGGAGATCTTTAGCATTTTATAGCATTACCACTCAGCTCCGTATAGAGAACATTTTGAAGGAATGAAACTCCTGAACATTTGGCGATCTCAGATGTGTCGATATCAATGGTGACTCATTATTTTGATGAATCATTTTTACGAACAGAAGAAAATTATGTAAACACTTACTCAAAATCTCACTTATCAGATTCCATTGTGGAAGACACAATTTTTTCTGAAGATTTCGCCATGATATATCTGATCCATGCATAATATCATGAAAAATGGATACAAATTTTTGACTGCTACTTAGTATCAGCAATAGGTTTGAAAAAGTATCTAGAAATATCAAATTTAGATATTTGTTGTAACAGCCCAATTTTAGGGCTAGTCGGAACAGTGGTTTCAGAACCACTAATATGAGATCGGAGAAAATTATTTTAATATTATTTTATGGGTTATGGCATGATTATATGAGTACATGAAAATTTTGGTGCATTAATTTTAGTGATTGCATGCTTAATTTTGAAAAAGGACTAAATCACATAAAGTGCCAAAGTTTTATTCTACAAGCTAGAGGTTTTAAATAGCTATACAACCTTGAATTGTGGGTCTTTAATGTCCAATTAGACCCTTAAGATTGAGTGGCCGGCAATAGGGGACAAGAAATTTCTAAATTGGTCAAAGTTGGTGGATTAGGTGACTTAATGGATGAAATAGAATAAAATAAAGAGAAAAAGGATGTCATCTTTTTCATATTTCTCTTCTCCACCAATTTTTACACTCAAGAAAGGGCCATGGAAGCTTGAAAATTTCAGCAACCTTTAACCCTTGCAAGTAAGTGTTTTGATGATCATTTTTGATAATCTTTGTACTTTTGGAACCCTTGTAGCTTAAGCTAGCTATTGAGGGGACTATTTTGCAAAATGGTTGATAGTCTAGGCTTTTGTCATGGGAACATTAGAGTTGTTTTTTGAACTTTTATGGAAGAAAATGAAACTTGGTTGTTAAATAAACAACTTTTGTGAAATGGGTTTCCATGAAAACACCTAAAAAGGGCCTTTTTGTAAAGGTTGTGAAATAGGTAGTAAATGTGTGAAAGAATTGGTTTTGTGAGTTGCTATAAGAGTAAAAAATGTTTAGCTAGGCTTGTTAAAGGAGAAAAATTTGATTAGAATCGTTTTACGAGTTTAGGGGCAAAATCGTAATTCTGAGAAAGTCTAAGCGCAAAATGATAATTTTGCCAAAATAGGAATTTTGAAATGTTTTGATTAATGTGGTGATTTAATAAGTTAAATATGTCATTATAGATCAAGAAGAACGTGGAATCAACCTTGATCGAGGAAAATGCAAGGTTTCGGACTAAATTCCAAATTGTCATAGTTTGTATCGAGGTAAGTTTATATGTAAATGATACATCCTTTTTAGTTGTGTTTTTACATATAAATGTGTTATGTGAAATGTGAATGAATATTATTGATGTCTATCAAAATGATAGAAAGTCATGAAATTTTAGTATTGGTAGGCTGTGTGTGATACCACCGTAATTATTAATATAGGTGGGCTGTGTGTGATACCACCGTATTTATTATTATTAATAGGCTATGTGCGATACCATCATATTTATGATATTGGTGGGCTATGTGCGATACCATTGTGGATATGTGATTATTTGGTGGGCTGTATGCGAAACCACCGTATATCCGGTAGTATTTTGAAGTGTTCATCGAGAAACTTTGACTAAGTGAAATTACATGTGATTATGTGATGACAAGTGCAGGGTATTAGTGCATGTAAATGTGAGCAATGTTTATGATATGTATTTGGGATGTGGTGAGATTTGAAATGATTAAGTACAACTACAAGGTTCAGAATTCTTCTTGCGTTGTATGTAATGCTTTTGATGAATAAGCATGTGGTGTGGTGTTCATTGTTTACTTGTAAACCTACTAAGCTTTATGCTTACTCCCTCTCTTTTCCATTTCCTTTAGTATCGCCAAGCTAACTCGGGGATTCGAAGGAAGTCGGAGCTCGTTTCACACTATCAAGCTATTATTTTGGGTATAGTAAAGTTTGATTATTTTGAGTATGGCATGTATAGGGACTTAGTCTTTGTCAAGTGTCATCTAGTTTTGGTGAAAAGTGCTAGCTTGTCTTGGAAATTTATTCATTTTGCATAAGGCCACGGTTGATGGCTATTACTCATTATTGTTATATGAAAATGATGATGTATTTCATGGATGTGCAAATTGCATGGTTGAGTATTTGGTATATTATTGCATGAATAAGTAGTTTGTTTGATGTGGCTTATGTTGGTGCAAGTAAGAGTGGCTAAAAGGGCTTGGTAAATAGCCTTGTTTATGTCCACATAGGTAGACATACAAGCGTGTGTCCTGGTCGTGTGTGACACACGGTCTGTCCATAGGCGTGTAGTTCAGCCGTGTGTCCCCTTGCATTCTAATTTGGCAAAACAAAATGCTCAATAGTAACCACACGGGCTGAGATACGGCCGTGTGTCTCAACCGTGTGGAAGACACGACCATAGGACAAGGGCGTGTGCCCAGGTTATGTGAAGTCTGCACCTAATTTTAGGAATTTAATTCGCCGCACAGTCTAAGGACAAGGGCATGTGCCTTGGCCGTGTGACCTTATTAGGTTGATGACGTTAGAAATAGAATGTCAAGGTTTTTACACACGGGCTAAGAAAAGGGCGTGTCATAGCCGTGTGAGGGACACGGGCCATGGACATGGGCGTGTGTTAGGCCTTGTGAAAACCCTTGTAGGTTCCAATTGAGAAATAAATACACACAGGTGTGGGACACGGGTGTGTCCCTATATGCTTAGGACATGTGAATCACACGATCTGTCGACATGAAAATGTTATCAAGTCACACGAGCGTGTCACCCTATGCGCATGGGCGTGTGCCCCTATTTTTAGTGACATTTTCCAAAGTTTTCCAAAGAACTTGATTTAATCCCGAAACATTTCTAAGGTGTATTTTGGGCTTTGTAGGCCATATTAAGGATGTAAGAGGAAGTTTGAAAATTTTTAAATTTGAATGGATTTTTATGATTCGAAATTGTGAGTATGCTTGTGTTTAAGGTAGGTAATACCTCGTACCCTATTTTGGCGTCGAATACGGGTAAGGTTTGTTAGATTTATTGGTATCAGAGCTACGATTTAGTTGATTCTCAGACTAACCTAGTGTGTGTACGAGTCTAGCTGTATATGCCATTTATGAATTATATAGTGTGACGACTCTTGACAATTTAAAATATATTTCTATATAATAAATGGATGCCGATAGATAAAGCGATGATGATGTGATGTAAAAGTAATCGCCTCTCCATTGAAGGGACCGCGCCAGTCAAGAGTGGGCTCGTGACACTGAGTCAAGGCGGAGGGGCTAGAGAAGCCTTCCTCCATATGATGAATGTTTGGTATTCAGAGTTTGTTCGTATAAATCCAAACACTCGACCTCTTCCACCCCCACCTATTCCTCAGCCTACCCCTGTAGTTCCCCAAACTGTAGAAATGATAAGAAGAGAAAAGCCCCCGGTTGGTAGAATCCGGAAACAAGGAGCTGAGGAATTCTGAGCTAATAAAGATGATGATCCAGAAAGGGTAGAATTCTTGTTAGAAAATACCATTTGGGTATTCGATGAGTTGTCTAGCAGACCTGAGGAGTGCATGAAGTGTGTGGTGTCACTCTTGATAGTCTCAGCTTATCAATGGTGGAACACCCTTGTGTCGATTGTACCAAGGGAAATAATAAATTGGGAATTCTTCGAGGAAGAGTTTCGTAAAAAGTATATCAGCCAAAAGTTTATAGAATCAAAAAAAGAAAGAATTTTTAGAATTGAAACAAGGCCGAATGACAGTAACGGAGTATGACTATGAGTTTGTGAGGCTCAGCAAATACGCTCGGGAGTGCGTATCCACCGAAGCCATAATGTGAAAAAGGTTTGAGGACAGATTAAATGAGGATATCTGGTTGTTTGTTGGTATTCTAGAATTGAAAGAATTTGTTATGCTAGTAGAGAGAGTTTGCAAGGCCGAGGAATTGGCCAAAGAGAAAAGAAATGCCATGACTGAGGCCCGAGATGCAAAGAAGAGGTCGAAGAGTAAGTCATTCCAATCCCAATCAAAGAGATCTAAGGAATTGAATCCTCGAATGATGATTTCATCTGAGTATTCACACCGAGATCATGGTAAAACATATTTGGACTCTAGAGTTCAAGCCACCTTGACGGCAAGTGTGGGTAATGTGAAGTCTAATAAACCCAAGTGTCAGAGATGTGGCAGACAGCATATTGGAGAGTGTTGAGGAAACAACCGAGCTTACTATAAGTGTGGTTCTCATGAACATTTTATCAAAGACTGTTCTGAGATGGATCAGAAAGGCAAAAAGCAAGATGTACGAGTGAGTAATGCTCCTTCGAGAGGTAGACCACAGAAGAACCCGGGAAGTGGGGTTAGTAGTAGAGGTGCGTCTAGAGATTCCACTGTGAGATCAGAGGCTAAAGCTCTTGCGAGGACTTATGCCATTCGCGCTCGCGAAGAGGCATCATCTCCAGATTGGATAACGGGTACTTTTTCGCTTCATGATATCTCTGTTGTTGCTTTGATTGATTAGGGGTCTACCCATTCCTATATTTGTATGAAATTGGTGTCTAGCATGAGTATGCTTGTTGAGTCTACAGAATTCGTGATAAAAGTGTCAAACCCGTTAGGCAAGCATGTACTAGTTGACAAAGTGTGTGAAACTATCCCTTGATGATTAGAGGCCATTATTTTCCGGCTAACCTCATGCTACTACAGTTTGATGAATTTGACGTAATTCTCGGTATGGATGTGTTAGTAAACTATGGTAGTAAGTTTATTGAACTGAGATGTGTAAATGGAGATTTATTCGAGTTGAATCAGGTGAATTGGATAACTTGCCTGTAGTGATATCTTCTATGGAAGTTGAGAAATGTATGAGAAAGAGGTATGAGTCCTATTTGGCATTTGTGTTAAATACGCAAGAGTTAGAAGTAAAGATTGAATCAGTGCCTGTGGTATGCGAGTATCTGAACGTGTTTCCAGAAGAGTTACCTGGATTGCCTCTAGTTAGGGAGGTTGAGTTTGGTATTGAGTTGGTTCCGGGTACGACACCTATTTCAGTTGCCCCATATAGGATGGCACCATTGGAGTTAAAAGAATTGAAGGCTCAGTTACAAGAGTTGACAGATAAAGGTTTTGTAAGACCGAGCTATTCTCCATGGGGTGCTCCAGTACTTTTTGTGAGAAAGAAATATGGGTCGATGAGGTTATGTATAGACTACAGACAACTCAACAAGGTTACAGTTAAGAACAAATATCCTTTACCAAGGATTGACAATTTGTTTGACCAATTGAAAGGAGCCACAGTGTTTTCTAAGATAGACCTGAGATCTGATTATTACCAGCTGAGAGTTAAGGAGCAAGATGTACCGAAAACTACATTTCGAATAAGGTATGGCCATTACGAGTTCCTCGTTATGCCCTTTGGCTTAACGAATGCTCCTTCCGTATTTATGGATTTAATGAACTGTATTTTTTGACTGTACTTGGACAAGTTTTTAGTTGTTTTTATCGATGATATATTAATTTATTCTCAAGATGAGCATAAGCCCGTGGAGTATTTAAGAACTGTTTTGCAGACTTTAAGAGATAAGCAGTTGTATGCTAAGTTTAGCAAAAGTGAGTTTTGGCTCCGAGAGGTCGGATTTTTAGGACACATCGTGTCGGGTGATGGAATTAGAGTTGATTTGAGTAAGATCTCGGCTATTGTTGAGTGGAAAAATGTGTCAGAGAGTAGGAGCTTTTTGGGCTCATAGGGTTATTATAAACGATTCGTTATAGGGTTCTCCATGATTGCTACACAGATGACGAGGTTACTACATAAAGATGTCAAGTTCAAATGGACAAAGGGGTGCCAACAGAGTTTTGAGAAACTGAAAGCATTGACTGAAGCCCCAGTTTTGGTACAACCTGAATCGGGAAAGGAGTTTGTAATCTATAGTGATGTGTCAATGAATGGTCTTGGTTGTATGTTGATGCAAGAGGGCAAGGTAGTAGCTTATGCCTTGAGACAACTAAAACCACATGAAAAGAATTATCCAATGCGCGATTTGGAATTGGCTGCCATCGTCTTTGCTTTGAAGATTTGGCGTCATTATTTGTATGGTGAGAAATGCCGAATCTTTACTGATCACAAAAGTTTGAAGTACCTGATGAGCCAAAAGGACTTGAATCTGCATCAACAGAGGTGGCTCGAATTATTGACAGATTATGAGCTGGTGATTGATTATCATCTAAGGAAAGCGAATGTGGTCGCCGATGTTTTGAGTAGGAAGTCATTGTTTTCTTTGAGGGTTATGAATGCTTAGTTGTCTATGACTGACGATGGTTCAATTTTAGCTGAGTTGAGAGCGAAACCAATTTTTTTGCAAGAGATTTGCGAAGCTCAAAAAGGTGATAAAGAATTGCAAGCTAAGATAAATAAGTGTGAGACAAGTATAGAATCAGACTTTCAGATTGGTTTAGATGGTTGTTTAATGTTTCGAGACAAAATTTGTGTACCTAAAGATGATGAGCTGATACAGAAAATTTTACACGAGGCACATAATAGTTGTATGTCTATCTATCCGGCTAGTGTGAAAATGTATAATGACTTGAAAAAAATGTATTGGTGGTTGGGAATGAAAAGAGACATATCTGAGTTTGTCTCTAAGTGTTTAATTTGTCAGCAAGTGAAAGCTGAACATCAAGTACCTTCAAGTTTACTTCATCCTGTGATGGTTTCCGAGTGGAAATAGGACTGTATTACCATGGATTTTGTGTCTGGATTGCCGTTGACGCCAAAGAAGAAAGATGCCGTTTGGGTTGTGGTTGATAGGCTAACTAAGTTAGCTTATTTTAAACCGGTGCGTATCGATTATCCACTTGAGAAACTGGCCGATCTGTATGTTTCTGAAATTGTGAGACTTTACAGGGTACATTTATTGATTATTTTGGATAGAGATTCAAGGTTTACATCAAGGTTTTGGAAAAAGTCACAAGAAGCATCGGGGACGAAGTTGAATTTTAGTACTGCTTTCCATTCGCAAACCGACAGTCAGTCAGAGAGAGTAATTCAGATTCTTGAAGATAAGTTGCGGTGTTGTGTTTTAGAGTTCGAAAGTAGTTGGGAAAAATACCTACCTTTGGCTGAATTTGCCTACAACAACAATTATCAGTCGAGTATACAGATGGCACCATACAAAGAATTATATGGTCGCAAGTGTCGAACTCCTTTGTATTGGACTGAGCTTAGTGAGAAGCAAATTCACAGGGTTGATTTGGTTAGAGAAATCGAAGAGAAAGTGAAAGTGATCCGTGATAGTCAGAAAGCTGCTTCAGATCGACAAAAGTCATACGCGGATTTGAAAAGAAAAGAAATTGAGTTTCAAGAGGGTGATAAAGTATTTCTGAAAGTATCCCCGTGGAAGAAAATATTGAGATTTGGTCGAAAGGGCAAATTGAGTCCGCGATTCATAGGGCCGTATGAGGTTATTGAAAGGATTGTACCAGTAGCTTACCAGTTAGCTTTATTGGTAGAGTTGGAGAGAATACATAACATGTTCCATGTGTCGATGTTGCGACGATATTGTTCCGATCCTTCGCATATAATTACTCAGACTGAAATTGAGATACGACCTGATATGACCTATGAAGAGGAACCAATTAAGATTTTGGCTCGAGAGGTTAAACAACTGAGGAATAAAAGTATAGCCTTAGTGAAAGTGTTATGGTAAAAAATGGTGTAGAAGAGGCTACGTGGGAACCGAAAGAAGCCATGAGAGAACAGTTCCCAAACCTTTTTATCGGTAATATTTTCGGGGATAAAAATCCCTATTGGAGGAGAGTTGTAATAGCCCGATTTTGGGGCTCGTCAGAACAGTGGTTTCAGAACCAATCTAAAATCGGAGAAAATTATTTTAATATTATTTTATGCGTTATGGCATGATTATATGAGTACATGAAAATTTTGGTGCATTAATTTTAGTGATTGCATGCTTAATTTTGAAAAAGGACTAAATCAGATAAAGTGCAAAAGATTTATTCTACAAGCTACAGGTGTTAAATAGCTATATAACCTTGCATTGGAGGTCTTTAATGTGCAATTAGACCCTTAAGATTGAGTGGCCGGCGATAGGGGACAAGAAATTTTTAAATTGGTCAAAGTTGGTGGATTAGGTGACTTAATGGATGAAATAGAATAAAATAAAGAGAAAAAGGATGTCATATTTTTCATATTTCTCTTCTCCACCGATTTTTACACTCAAGAAAGGGCCATGGAAGCTTGAAAATTTCTGCAACCTTTAACCCTTGCAAGTAAGTGTTTTGATGATAATTTTTTATAATCTTTGTACTTGTGGAACCATTGTAGCTTAAGCTAGCTATTGAAGGGACTATTTTGCAAAATAGTTGAGAGTCTAGGGTTTTGTCATGGGAACATTAGAGTTGTTTGCTGAAATTTTATGGAAGAAAATGAAACTTGGTTGTTAAATAAACAACTTTTGTGAAAGGAGTTTCCATGAAAACACCTAAGAAGAGCCTTTTTGTAAAGGTTGTGAAATGGGTAGTAAAAGTGTGAAAGAATTGGTTTTGTGAGTTGCTATAAGAGTAATAAATGTTCAGGTAGGCTTGTTAAAGGAGGAAAATTTGATTTGAACCATTTTACGAGCCTAGGGGCAAAATCATAATTATGAGAAAGTCTAAGGGCAAAATGATAATTTTGCCAAAATAGGAATTTTGAAATTTTTTGATTAATGTGGTGATTTAAAAAGTTAAATATGTCATTATAGATCAAGAAGAACATGGAATCAACCTTGACCGAGGAAAAGGCAAGGTTTCGGACTAAATTCCAAATTGACATATTTTGTATCGAGGTAAGTTTATATGTAAATGATACATCCTTTTTACTTATGTCTTTACATATAAATGTGTTATGTCAAATGTGAATGAATATTATTGTTGTCTATTAAAATGATAGAAGGTGAGGAAATTTTAGTATTGGTGGGCTGTGTGCGATACCATTGTAATTATTAATATTGGTGGGCTGTGTTCGATACCACTGTATTTATTATTATTAATGGGCTTTATGCGATACCACCGTATTAATGATTATTGGTGGGATATGTGCGATACCACCGTGGTTATGTGATTATTTGGTGGGTTGTGTGCGAAACCACCGTATATCCAGTAGTATTTCGAAGTGTTCATCGAGAAACTTTGACTAAGTGAAATTACATATGATTATGTGATGACAAGTGCAGGGTATTAGTGCATGTAAATGTGAGCAATGTTTATGATATGTATTTGGGATGTGGTGAGATTTCAAATGATTAAGTACAACTACAATGTTTAGAATTGTTCATGAGTTGTGTGTAATGTTTTTGATGAATAAGCATGTGGTATGGTGTTCATTGTTTACTTGTAAACTTACTAAGTTTTATGCTTACTCCCTCTCTTTTTCATTTCCTTGTAGTATCGCCAAGCTAACTCAGGGATTCGAAGGAAGTCAGAGCTCGTTTCACACTATCAAGCTATTATTTTGGGTATAGTGAAGTTTGATTATTTTGAGTATGGCATGTATAGGGACTTAGTCTTTGTCAAGTGTCATCTTGTTTTGGCGAAAAGTGTTAGCTTGTCTTGGAAATTGATTCATTTTGTATAAGGCCATAGTTGATGGCTATTACTTTTTGTTATATGAAAATGATGATGTTTTTCATGGATGTGCAAATTGCATGGTTGAGTATTTGGTATATTATTGATGAATAAGTAGGTTGTTTGATGTGGCTTATGTTGGTACAAGTAAGAGTGGCTAAAAGGGCATGTTAAATAGCCTTGTTTATGTCCACACGGGTAGACATATGTGCGTGTGCCTAGGTCGTGCGTGACACACAGTTTGCCCATGGGCACGTAGTTTAGCCGTGTGTTCCCCTGCATTCTAAATTGGCAAAACAGAATGCTCAGTAGTAACCACATGGGCTGAGACACGGATGTGTGTCTCAACCGTGTGGAAGACACAGCCATAGGACATGGGCGTGTGCCCAGGCCGTGTGAAGTCTTCACCTTAATTTAGGAATTTAATTCACCACACGGTCTAAGGATAAGGGCGTGTGCCTTGGCCATGTGACCTTATTAGGTTGATTACGTTAGAAACAGAATGTCAAGGTTTTTGCACACGGGCTAAGACACGGGCATGTCATAGCTGTGTGAGGAACATGGGCCATGGACACGGGCGTGTGTCAGGCCGTGTGAAAACCCCTGTAGGTTCTAATTGAGAAATAAATCCACAAAGGCATGGGACACGGATGTGTCCTTATATGCTTAGGCCGTGTAAATCACACGATCTATTAACATGACAATGTTATCAAGTCACACGGGTGTGTCACAATATGCGCACAGGCGTGTGCCCCTATTTTTAGTGACATTTTCCAAAATTTTTCAAAGAGCTTGATTTAATCCTAAAACATTTCTATGGTGTGTTTTGGGCTTTGTAGGCCATATTAAGGATGTTAAGAGGAAGTTCAAAAAGTTTTAAATTTGAATGGATTTTTATGATTCGGGATTGTGGGTATGCTTATGTTTAAGATAGGTAACGCCTCCTACCCTGTTCCGGCATCGAATACGGGTAAGGGGTGTTACATTTGTACCCTGTCGAAGTAAGGAACCTTGGCAGATATGTTGCCAAGGTACTCTAGTCAGGATTCTATTGGCCGACCCTATTTAAAGACGCTCATGAATTTTATAAGTAATGTGACTCTTGTCAGAGAACATGGAATGTCTCAAGAAGACAGGAAATGACTTTGCATAGTATATTAGAGATTGAGTTATTTGATGTATGGGGAATAAACTTTATGGGTCCATTTTCACCATCTGCCGGCAAGCTATACATACTTTTGGCAGTAGACTATGTCTCTAAATGGGTAGAAGCAGTAGCTTTAGCCTCTAATGATGCTAAGTCAGTATTGAAATTTTTACTTAAGCACATTTTCACAAGATTTGGGACACCAAGAGCAATCATCAGTGGCGAAGGTTCCCATTTCGATTGCAAATAAAAGGCCAATGCTTTGTGCGGATATGAGGTGAAACACAGAATTGCCACGGCATATCATCCTCAGACCAATGGCCAAGCTGAAATCTCTAATAGAGAATATAAGCAAATTTTGGGGAAAAAAAGTAGTAAATCTTTCTTGAAAAGACTGGTCTACTAGATTGTATGAAGTTCTATGGGCATACCGAATATCATTTAAAACACAATTAGGGATATCACCTTTCAAGCTTATTTTTGGTAAGCCATGTCATTTGCCCGTTGAACTTGAACATAAGGCATTTAGGGAAATTAAGAGGCTGAATATGGACTGGGCTACTACCGGCAGCAAAATATTATTAGAGTTGAATAAGATGGAAGAATTTTGGGCTCAAGCATATGAAAATTCTTGTTTATATAAGGAAAAGACCAAGCGATGGCATGATAGTAGAATTTTGACAAGGCAATTTTAACCTGGACAACATGTGATGTTGTTTAATTCTAAGCTCAAGTTATTCCTTGGTAAATTAAAATCTCAATGGTCAGGACCTTTTGAAGTAATTCAAGTGTTTTGGCGTGGAGCTATTACTGTAAAAAAATTTGGAAATAGGAGCAACATTTAAAGTTAACGAACAACGCCTGAAGCATTATTGGGTTGCTCCTGTTGAACGTGACAAGAAAACCATTAATCTTTGCAACATTTAATTTAGCAAGTTTTCTTTTAATTTTTTTATTTTAAAAATTTTTATTATTTTCTTGTTATTAATACTTTATTATTTACAGTTTAAACCGAATCAGAATAAAAGGGTCAGGATTTGCTAGTAAGCGTTGAAAAGTAAAGCCGTAGCATTACAGAGGAGTATGATGCCACAACAAACTGGCTGATGAGGTGCCAAGACTTGATCAGTTGGAAAACTCCAAAAGAGAGATTTGTTGGCAAACTTTTTTGAGAAACTCAAATAAAAGCCCTAAATACAGGGCCCAGATTGTAACATCCTGAATAATGGGGCTATGCATCTTTACTTAATTGAATGTTGTTGCATGCCTAAGTATAATTGAGTGTGTTTTGGAAGTTTAGGAACTTCAGTTTGTAAGTGAATGCTTAGAGAAATATTAAATTTTTAATATTTAAGATGGAGCTAAGCAAGATAGGCTTTAAGAAATATTGGCAAGAGATTTTAAGCATAATAAGTCAATTGGCAAGGTGGTAATGGCGCATGGATGAATGCATGAGGGGAGAGGTTCGAATCCCCTAGCTAGAAAGTGGAAGAATTTTAAATTTTTGTTTTCTTTCCTACAGTGTCGGTCAAGCTTATCTAGAATGGATGGACATATTTTTATTTTTGGTTAGTAGACTTTAGGAAAAAGGCAAGTTAGGAGTTATGGTATGGAATCATGAAGTTATGGTAAGATAGGGGGACAAAGGGCTTGAAGAGGGGAGGATGCTTTGGAAACATTTTCATGGTCATTTGACCATGAACCTAGACGGCATAAGGGGCTAAGGGGGATGGTTTAATTGTAATAGAATCAAGGGATTTGATAGGGAAGAAATGAGGAGGAAAAAGGGGATCATGTTGGCAAGGGTTGGCTGAATTTTTGCATTAGCCTTAGGGGTGTAAGTTGGCCAAAACTTTAACCAATTCGTGCATCATTTCTTTTCTCTCCAAATTTTGTCTCTTAGCCGATTGCCTATTACACAAAAGAGAAACCTTTTTTCTTTCTTTTAGTCAATTGAATTTTACCATTTCGGTTTCTTCTTTCTCTTCTCTTTGTAACCGAAAATACCAAATTATCAATGACCATTTTCTTCTCTTTTTCCTCATTGCTGAAAACACCAAAGGAATTTTGAAGACAATTTTCTTCTCTTTTCTCCCTCTCTAGTGCCGAATCATCTAGCATCAAAGAGGATTCTTATTTTCTTTCTTTCCTTTTCTCTTTCTTTCTCTTTTCTTTTTGTTTTTCTTCTTCACTTTCAACCGAAACCATCTTCTACCAAAACCAAAATCACCATTCTTTTCCTCTCTTTTGTCAAACCGAATCATCTTCCACTTTCATCTTCTTCTTTCTTTTCTTTTATTGAAAATCGAAACCACTATAGTCAAAAATCACTATCTTTTCTCTTCTCTTTTTGTGCAAGTCGAAATAACCAATTCTCTTCTTCTAAATCATTAAGGCCGAATCTTCATAATAGTGTAAGTAAGGGTGAATCAATCTCCGTATTACGAGTAAGGATTTTCTACAAATCGTTCTTTTTATTTTCTTTCGGAATTGCCGATTTTAGAAATCTAACTCTCTTATTTTCTCCTTGGCCGAACCTTTGAAGGGGATTTTAAGGATTCTTTTTGGAAACCAACGTTTTAGGAGAGATCATTCGGAATCAACCAAGGTAAGGATTGTCATTTTCGGTTATATCATTTCTTTTAGATAGATTACTAATCGACTTTATTTTAGGGAGAGTTCGGACGAACAAGATAGGTTCAAAAAGAGCGATAAGGAGTGTTTGGAAGAGGGAGGCTCATATACCCTCAAACTTCAAGCGAAGGGGTCATGTCGAGGATCGAGATTTTCCACGGGTTGTGGACCCTCCGCTAACGAAGGTCGATTATTTGAAGTCGTGCGTACACTCGAGCCACTTTTCGTTAGTGGGTTGTCATCGGGTTTTGATCCATTTATCGGAGAGAAACCACATATAACGGTTGCCTGAGATTCTGAGGGTAAGGATTTAGATCTCTCATCAATAGTGTAGATTATAAGTATTAGTATGTTCTAATCAAGTGTAATAATTAATTAGGTGTTGACGAGCGGGAAGGTATCGTTCTCACTGTCATAAGGTATGTAACATTATACTAAATTCCTCATAGATCTAAAATAAATGTGATTTATATGAAAATATATTTGATAATGAATGTGGGTACCATTTAGTGGTATGCAATATTCAGGTATGTTTACCCCAATATTTCGTTAATTTTGCTATATGCCTAAATGTGAAATAAGTATGATTTTGCTATGATTTTGGGAAATTGGCATGAAAACTAAATAATATGTATGTGCATGGGCATATGGGTGTTATTGATAAAGGGAAGTATTCCGGTGGTTTTTACCACATAATCCGGTGACTTCGGTCACATATTTGAATCCAGTGACTTCGGTCATATATGTGAATCTAGTGACTTCGATCACATATTTGAATCCGATGACTTCGGTCACAATTATCTGATGGCCTTGCCACAAAATTATAAGGGCGATGTGCATGTTGACTGCAGCAACTGCCTTCAATGGTGTGTAGCGGATGGAGGGTCGATTTACTAATCCCCACGGTGTGATTGGTTGCTACGGGTGGTATGTAGCGGATGGATATTTGGGTGGGCGGTTTGCATTTTATTGTATAAATATCCATGTGATTTCTAAATGATTTGATTTGATTTGCTAGAAAAATGGGCTTATGGCTAAATATGACTTAATTGGGCTTATGGCTATATGTGTTATTAAATGGGCTTAAAGGTCATGATGAAATTGGGCGTTTAGTGTTTTTGTTAACATTGAGTTTATGACTCACCCCTTTGTGGGATAATTTTTCAGATGACTCTTAGCGTGATGGATCGGGTCAGCGAGGACTACGTGGTGGCCATTGCTCAACAAAGTATTTCGGAGTTTCTCCTAATTAAACTTATTAAGCGTATTTTTATTACTTAGAATTTATTACGGGTTTTGCTATTTTTGTAATAAGGCCACTATGAACTGCTTTTAATTTTTGCGTTTGAATTTTTATTCTGCCATGAACAATATTTAATTAAATAACTAAATGATTTTCGATAAATAATTTAAACTGTTTTTGACACTAATATATATATATTTTACAATAATAAGTAAAATTTTTCATAAATATTTGGTTTTCTTTTAACTTATAAATTTCTCTTAAAAATAGTGTTTTAAGAAGATACAAATTTATTTAAATTTGATTTTAACCTAAATATTAAGCTAATCTTTTATACAAATTTATCAAGTTTTCTTAAACAAAGCGAGAAATTGCTAAAGTTTTATTCGAGGAACATATCAAATCCGTTCGGCATTTTGGGTGGGTTTGGGGTGTTTCAACTTGGTATCGAGCCAGCTTTTAAACTCTTGGCCTTGGGTTTTGAAGCCCATAACATTTTCAAAATTTAGCCCAAATAATTTTTTGAAAGTTTTCTTAAGTTAAATGGTTTTATAAAAGCATGGCTTTTAGAGTTCTCGGCCAGTCCATCGGTAAGTACTTTTATTGATAAAGTAATATGAATGTATGATAAGCCTAAGGAAACTATACTTTAGAGACATGGACCCTAGGTGTATGTGTACTACTACGGAAAAACCACTGAATAAATATTTGTTACATAAAACTTTCTTTTAATGAGAAGTGAAAAGACTCTAATGCATAAGACTTTTTCGTAAAAATAGATAAGACACGTAGTAAACATGAGTTCTAGGGGACGTGGTCATCGTGGACGTGGTAGAGGAAGAATGGTTGTGTCGGAACCAGTTAGTTCTGGTCAAGGTTCCGAAAATAAAGTTCCGCCACCGACTGTTGGGGTGGAATTTCAAGAACAAAATGAAGGAGGTGACGCAGTATCACAAGCTGTGCTGCGAGTTTTGGAATGAGTAGCAGAAGCTAGTACGGGAAATGGGTCTCGAAAGTCAGTAGCTGAGAGACTTAGATCAAATGGAGTTAAGGTTTTTAGGGGAGTATCTAGAGTAGCCCCAAATGTAGCAGAGTACTGGTTAGAGGCAGTCGAGAGGATCATGGACAATTTAGACTGCATTGCTAAAGAAAAGCTGAAAGGTGTTGTTTCACTACTCCGTGATGAGGCCTACCAGTGGTGGCTCACTATCAAGGAGAGTACCCCTGTGGATCGAGTGGATTGGGGGTATTTTAAAGTTAAGTTTGAAGGAAAATATGTTGGAGCTAGCTACATCGACTCCCAGAGAAAGGCATTTTTGAATTTAGTACAAGGAAATAAGTCGATAGCTGAATATGAAGCAGAGTTCTTGCGATTTAGCCGATATGCTAGAGGAATAGTAGCAACTGAATATGAGCGGTGTGTCAGATTCGAGGATGGACTGAGAGATGAACTGCGAGTGTTGATTGCTCCGCACCGAGAAAGAGACTTTGGAGTCTTAGTAAAAGGGCAAGGATAGCCAAGAAGTTAAGCGGTGAAAGACGTAACCGGACGAGAGGCGAATAAGAATAAGAGGAGCTTTGGGTCTTGAGGTCATCCAGAATTTTCGAAGAAACCAAGAGTTGATGGGCCGCGAGGTCAGCAGACTGCTACTGGAGGACAACATCGTGCTTGTGCTCAATGTGGGAAGATGCACCCGGGAGAATGTTGGAAAAAGACCGGGATGTTTCAAGTGTGGGTCTAAAGATCATATGATCAAGGATTGCCCGATGAATTCAGATAAGAATCGCCCATCGGAGACGGTGTTAATCAGTGGCGGAGGTGGGCGATGGCCGATAAGGGTCGTGGTCCAAATGGAAGGGTAATGGTTACGGTAGAGGTTGCGGGACTTGAGCGAGGCGGTGGTAGCTCTAAGGCGAGACGGCCAGTCTGGTATATCTGATTAAATCATGAGAGAAGATAGTGGCCTTTTGATGTTATCACGGGTACATTTCTAATTTCTGGGTTGCCCTTTATTGCTTTGATAGATATAGGGTCAACTCATTCATACATCGCTAGTGAAGTATCTAAAACTCGCATGTGACTTGAGAGACTGCGTACCTAGGAAGATGGTATACTTAGTCCTTTAGGATGCATAACAATAGTGATAGACAAACTCTTTAAGGAAGTGCCTTTAGAAGTTCAAGGGACGCAATTTCTGGCTAATTTAATGGAGTTGCCATTCAGAGAATTTGACCTAATCTTAGGCATGGACTGGCTAGTGAAATATCGTACAAATGTGGATTGTGCTGCTAAGCGGATGTCATTAAGAACTATTGATGACAAAGAAGTTGTAGTGATGTGCGAGAGACGGAACTACTTATCAAATGTAGTATCCGCTCTTAAGGCAGAAAAGATGGTTAGAAAGGGATGTGTGGCTTTTGTAACAGCCCAAACCCGGCCCAATCGTTAGGACCGAATATGGGTCGTTACTAAGAAGAACTTTTTGAAACCCATTTTCTAAATCCACTTAAGTTTTGTTGAAAACTGCTCATTTTAAGTTATCTTGCCGAAATTATACTTAGTCCAATTTGAAAATTTAATTAAGTCAAGTTATTACACAAATTTTCAGATGTGCCCGATGGCACGATAAAACATTTTTCGTGTTAATTTAGAAAAACGTGTAATTTAAATTTTAATTAAAATAAATTATCCAACATATAGGAAAATAACTAAAGTAAAGTATGATGAGGCCTTATTACATCCAAAATAAAACAACCCAATAACAAAATTTAAAATAACTAAAATTAAAGTTAAATCTAATTTTAAATCCACCGCATGGCCTCCTCAAGTCCCTCCTACTCCATGTCCGCGATCTAAGCATCACCGGAAAAAATAATGGAGAAGGTGAGTCACCAAGACTCGATATGTAACCCTTCCCCGTTTTAAAATATTTTTCATACACAACATATAACATTTAATATGCAAAATAATGTGTACCCAACCTAGCCAACCATACGCCATTTGTCTACCCGTTGTGGTACCAAACCACCGGTGGTGCCAAACCACGGTGACATATAGTCACAATGTGTTACCAAAACACCGGTGTCCGTGACACAAATCGAGTGATGGGGCCAACCCATCGTGTGATACCAAATCAGCGCGGCGATCCCATATCTCAAGTGGGGCCAACCCACGGTGGTGTTAACCACGAGGGACAAGTCGCTATTGAGGTACCAAACCTCTGGAGGTACCAAACCTCGGTGACATATAGTCACGGTGTGTTACCAAAACACGGTGCCCGTCGGCACGATTAATCTGCCCCTCCACTCATCAACCCACATCATAATCATAACGGAGATCATACATTTATCACATGTATTGAATAAATCATGCTTCCCAAAAGCATCATAATAATCTCATATATTAGAGACTTACCGAGGTCCTTGCTTGTACCATTTAAGGTACCAAATCCAAATCTACATCAAGCAGATTTACAAACAACAAATATTTATCACACATATTAACTGATATAAGTGCGTATGTACACACCTGTCACCACTGGATAGTCTAAATCCCGAAAAGGAGAGCCGACCACCTAAATCTCGCCCTATATTCGGCCAAGACATGTGTTAGTACATTCGGCCAAATCAATCAATTTTAAGGGTTCTCCTTTTGAACCCGAATCCTTACCCTTACGCTTTTGGATATTCAATCACAATACTCGATTCCCGAATCTGCTTCATCAATTACCACCGGTTAGTAAACAAGCCATTAGCCTTGACTTTTAAATATTTGCAAACTAAACCCATGAAAACCGATTCTTACCAACACTTACCACTTGATTGGTCACGAATGACGGCTTGCTTTGTTGATTTCCAAAATCCCGGAACACCTAGACATAATCGGTTTCATTAAAGAGAGTTAATATCTTGTTATCAAGTGCCGAAATAGATCCTTACCTTCCCCCTAGAAGTCGACAAGTGCTAGGAGTCAATAAAGAAAATACTTGATCTACTTACCTTAAAACCGGATTGGAGAAATAGAGGGGAACACTAGGTTTGAGATTTGGCCAAGACTTGAAATTTGGAGAGGGGGTATTCGGCTAAGGTTTAGGGAGGATGCAAAGAAAAATTAGTAAGAAGGGTGTTTAGAAATTTTGGCTATGAAAAATGAAAAAAAAGAAAAGCAATGTGATCCCTTGATGCTTTTATAAGCATTCGGCACCTCCCCCCCCAAAGCTTGCCGTCCCACTCTTCTTTGAGGAGTTTAACCTTCATCCAACTTCCTCAATTTGCTCTTGACCACATATTTGACTTAATTCAAAATAATTTGAATACATCAAACTCCCAAATACAACTCCTATTCTATCTCTTGACACCTATCAAAAATAATTAAAAAAAACACATCAATTATCTCCTCATCCTATCTTTTATCACCTCTTCAAAATAATAATAAAATAAACTAATATTTATCCCACACTTCAGCCGAATTCAAGATCAAAAAATGCTAAGCTTATCTTTATCCCCATTGAAGATTCCCTACCGCTCTTGCCCTTTCCAAATAACGCTAAATAAATAAAACAATAACCCCACACTTCTAACAATGATAAAATAATACAACTAATAAAATAAAAACACTCCCATCACCTTGCTTCATGCGTGCTTGCGTGCATGCCATGCAGGCCCTTCCCACGCCGGCCAAAAGAGAAATGAAATAAAAGAAAAAAACACACAGAAGCTGCCCCCAGGTCTCGAACCCGAGACCTGGAGAGAATTCCCCAAGTTTCCTGCCACTTTTCTAACGCGCCTTTGTGCTATAACTCGTCGCGACATTTTTATAAGCCATGCTTCGCTGGCTCCTTATGCTTTGACGCTAAAAAAAATTAATGCACACATGTGCTACCCCTTAGATTCGAACCAAGGACACAAACAATGACCCTCTAACACGCCCTGTGCCACTACTCCCAATTTGACTTTCATGTCGATGTCCTCATAATTTAAATATAAGGCCTTTATATCCTGCCCCCTTCTCTTTAACGCCCAAAATAAAACAAAATGAATTCACCCTTTCCAAGATTCAACCCATGACCTCTCTCTCAAGTGACGATGGAACCATTTAGCCAAGGATTTCTTTGTGTCATATTTACACCAAAGCTTTTATTTAACCCCTATCTCCTAGCTTCCTTCCTTTTACCCTTAAGAAGAAATTTTTAATTCCACATCTGACCTTAATCAGGGTTATGTCAAGGCCCTAAATATGCTTAGAAATTAAAATATTTATTTCTACAAGCACCTAAGGAAAATTAATTAAATTTTTAACAACCCCCTAATTTAGGGTGTTACAATTCTACCCTCCTTAAAAATAATTTCGTCCTCGAAATTACTTACTATCGTCCAATCGTGTATCCTTAACTCATCACCCTACGCTACTGTTGCGCATTCTGATCTTAAAGATCTATCATACTTTCTACATATTCCCTAAGTCCATAATCCAAGTTCCATACACTTTTCTAGCAACCTAAGAGTGAATTAACGTAACCATAACCAAGACAAATAAGGGTATTCCGAAAATAAGAAACTTACTCGTTGTCAAGTCTGGCACATCTTCCTCCTCGCGACGGCCAACTGCATAAACCAACCTTGGTTGCCTCGCCTCTACACCTTCAGTACCTCGGCCACGCCCGTTACCATTTCCATTACCTCTACCTGCACCTCGACCCCTCTGTGGTGGTCCTTCGTTTCTATCCTGAGCACGGTTTCGACCCTCTGGTTGATTCTTAGCTAACTTCCGAGGACAATCCCTTACACGGTGATCGAATGACCCACATTCAAAGCACCCTTTACTTCCAGCCAAACATTCTCCTGAATGGGATTTCCCGCATCTAGCACACTGAGGTGGCCACTGTGTAGGCTTTGTGGCTCCTCCTGATTCCCCAAATCTGGCCCTCTTCTCCACATTACTGCCCGATCCAGGCGATCCAAAGCCTCTCTTCTGGTTGCTCTTATCATGCTTTTGTCTTACGGTCTCCTTGATCCCTTCGGCTACCTTAGCCTTTTCCACTAAAGACGAAAACTCACGAACTTGCTGCGGGGCAATCAGTAACCTCAAATCATCTCGGAGTCCGTCCTCAAAGCGGACACAGCGCTCGTGTTCAGTGGTCACGATACCTCTAGCATACCTACTCAGTCTTAAAAACTCCGCCTCATATTCCGCTACTGACTTAGTTCCTTGCACTAACCCTAGAAAGGCTTTCCTCTGAGCATCTGTATAACTGGTGCCCACATACTTCTTCTGATAGGCGGTTTTGAAATATTCCCAAGTCAAATCATCTGCCGTAGTGCCATCTCGAACTGTCAGCCACCACTGATACGCCTCATCCTTTAGAAGCGATACAGCCCCTTTCAGCTTCTCCTCCTCGGTCAGGTCAAGATCATCCATTATCCTTTCTGTAGATTCCAGCCAATACTCTGCCACACTGGGTGCCACTCCTGACACACCCCGGAACACCTCAGCTCCGTTGGACCGAATTAAGCTCGGGAGCAGTTTTGAGCTCTAAATTTCCACCATTGACCACCAATTCGAGGACTCGCAACACCGCTTGCGTCTGCCTCTCCTCCGTCGATCCTGCTCCTCTGCTCCAAAAAGTGGAGGTGGTGGTGGCGGTGGTACATCATTTGAGAACCTTACCCGACTGACGGGTTCGACACGGTCATCCTACCCCTACTGCGTCCACGGCGTCCACGTCCTCTAGAACTCATTCTATCTCTGCGCTTTTAATCGATTAAGAGAAATTTTATGTATTAGCGTTTGTTCCACTTCATTACTCATGAAGAAATTTTATGAAGAAATTTTAATTAGAGATTCTTTCGTGCAAACAAGGTTTCATCTTCTATCTTAGTTCACACAAGGAGTTCTTGCATCCATTCCTTAATGCTTTCCATACCTATTCGCTCTTGGACATTTACGCCCATTTCTAACCTGGGGTATTTTCGTCATTTTCCTCTGAGGGTATTTTAAGTAATAAAAGAGATTTTAAAACTTTAGTAGAGTAGGTTGTTTTGCAATTCTCAACCTTTGAGGGTATTATTAAAATTGATAAGATTTGAAGTTATGGCATTATTTGAAAACCGGGGTATTTTGGTAATTTTGTCCATCGAGGTAATTTTGTAATTTTTGTAAATCAAGGGTGTTTTAATAATTGTAAAACTCGAGGGTCCTTTTGAGAATTTTCTTTCTTAAAGCGGTGATGTTGCAAAAATTTTGTACTCGAGGCGTTTTGGTAATTTTATAAGTTGAGGGCGTTTTCGTAATTTTTCCAAAACCAAAGTGTTTCATTGATGATTTCCAAAGCTGAGTTGAATATTTGAGAAGTAGTTAAAATTTTTGGACAAAATCATTGAGTTGATGTTTTATGGACCAAGGGTATTTTAGTAATTTTACCCCTAAGGGCATTTTCGTAATTTTCCACAAATCGAACTTTTCGAGGAAAACATTGTAAAAAGAGTTGTTCTTACTTTTGAAGGGTGATTTGAAAAGTTTTAAAACCAAGTTTTGTTGTTTTTTTTTTTGAAAATCAAGGCTAATTCCCTTTCGGGTTTTAGTCATTATGTTTAGCCTATGACCGAGCCCTCTTGGTCAGGGTGAACCCAAGCTACGCACCAGGCAGGTTTCGTGTGGAGAGGAGGTGAGTCACGCGGACTGCTTAAATACCAAGCTCCCACCGAACCTTTCTAGACATGCGCACAGAGGTTACCACACCATCGAGCCTCCGAGTTAGGGTGAACCCAAGCTACGCACTGGGTAGGATACTGCGAAGAGGTGGTGAGTCACTCGACCGCTTAAATACCGTGCTCTTCCTGTTCCAATCCTAGACATGCGTCTGGGGTTACCACACCCTAGCTCGATGACTAAGTCATAGGTTGGTTTGGTTCTTTAAGTCTTATGTTTAGCTTGTGTGTTTGAGTAATCTAATCCTAGGGTTCAAATTCTTCTAAGTCTATCTCGTTCCATGCTTCCTACCCTTCTACGAATATAATTCACAAAGAAGTTTAGAGGTACTTACAGGCGGATCGGTCTTGGGAGACTCGGGCCATCTTTGCTTTAAAACCCAAAAACAATTAATAAGGCCTACTAAAACTTTTTTGGGCCTTGGGCCCCACAAATGAGAGTTTTGAACTGGCTCGATACTAATTTGTAATATTAAACCCGCCCCCAATCGTTAGGACCGAATATGGGTCGTTACTAAGAAGAACTTTTGAAACCCATTTTCTAAATCCACTTAAGTTTTGTTGAAAATGCTCATTTTAAGTTATCTTGCGAAATTATACTTAGTCAATTTGAAAATTTAATTAAGTCAAGTTATTACACAAATTTTCGGATGTGCTAGATGGCACGATAAAACATTTTCGTGTTAATTTAGAAAAGCGTGTAATTCAAATTTTAATTAAAATAAATTATCCAACATATAGGAAAATAACTAAAGTAAAGTATGATGAGGCCTTATTACATCCAAAATAAAACAACCCAATAACAAAATTTAAAATAACTAAAATTAAAGTTAAGTCTAATTTTAAATCCATCGCATGGCCTCCTCAAGTCCCTCGGCTCCATGTCCGCGATCTAAGCATCACCGGAAAAAAATAATGGAGAAGGTGAGTCACCAAGACTCGATATGTAACCCTTCCCCGTTTTAAAATATTTTCATACACAACATATAACATTTAATATGCAAAATAATGTGTACCCAACCTAGCCAACCATACGCCCTTTGTCTACCCCTGTTGTGGTACCAAACCACTGGTGGTGCCAAACCACCGGTGACATATAGTCACAATGTGTTACCAAAACACTTTGGTGTCCGTGACACAAATCGGGTGATGGGGCCAACCCATCGTGTGATACCAAATCACCGGCGACGATCCCATATCTCAAGTGGGGCCAACCCACGGTGGTGTTAACCACGAGGACAAGTCGCTATTGAGGTACCAAACCTCTGGAGGTACCAAACCTCTGGTGACATATAGTCACGGTGTGTTACCAAAACACTGGTGCCCGTCGGCACGATTAATACTGCCCCCTCCACTCATCAACCCACATCATAATCATAACAGAGATCATACATTTATCACATGTATTGAATAAATCATGCTTCCCAAAAGCATCATAATAATCTCATATATTAGAGACTTACCGAGGTCCTTGCTTGTACCATTTAAGGTACCAAATCCAAATCTACATCAAGCAGATTTACAAACAACAAATATTTATCACACATATTAACTGATATAAGTGTGTATGTACACACTGTCACCACCGGATAGTCTAAATCCGAAAAGGAGAGCCACCACCCTAAATCTCTCGCCTTATATTCGGCCAAGACATGTGTTAGTACATTCGCCAAATCAATCAATTTTAAGGGTTCTCCTTTTGAACCCGAATCCTTACCCTTACGCTTTTGGATATTCAATCACAATACTCGATTCGAATCGCTTCATCAATTACCACCGGTTAGTAAACAAGCCATTAGCCTTGACTTTTAAATATTTGCAAAATAAACCCATGAAAACCGATTCTTACCAACATTTACCACTTGATTGGTCACGAATGACGGCTTGCTTTGTTGATTTCCAAAATCACGGAACACCTAGACATAATCGGTTTCATTAAAGAGAGTTAATATCTTGTTATCAAGTGCCGAAATAGATCCTTACCTTCCCCCTAGAAGTCGACAAGTGCTAGGAGTCAATAAAGAAAATACTTGATCTACTTACCTTAAAACCGGATTGGAGAAATAGAGGGGAACACTAGGTTTGAGATTCGGCCAAGACTTGAAATTTGGAGAGGGGATATTCGGCTAAGGTTTAGGGAGGATGCAAAGAAAAATTAGTAAGAAGGGTGTTTAGAAATTTTGGCTATGAAAATGAAAAAAAGAAAAGCAATGTGATCCTTGATGCTTTTATAAGCATTCGCACCTCCCCAAAAGCTTGCCGTCCCACTCTTCTTTGAGGAGTTTAACCTTCATCCAACTTCCTCAATTTGCTCTTGACCACATATTTGACTTAATTCAAAATAATTTGAATACATCAAACTCCCAAATACAACTCCTATTCTATCTCTTGACACCTATCAAAAATAATTAAAAAAAACACATCAATTATCTCCTCATCCTATCTTTTATCACCTCTTCAAAATAATAATAAAATAAACTAATATTTATCCCACACTTCAAAAATTCAAGATCAAAAATGCTAAGCTTATCTTTATCCCCATTGAAGATTCCGTTGCTCTCGCCCTTTCCAAGCTAACGCTAAATAAATAAAACAACAACCCCACACTTCTAACAATGATAAAATAATACAACTAATAAAATAAAAACACTCCCATCACCTTGCTTCATGCGTGCTTGCGTGCATGCCATGCGAAACCCTTCCCACGCCGGCCAAAAGAGAAATGAAATAAAAGAAAAAAACACACAAAAGCGGCCCCCATGTCTCGAACCCGAGACCTGGAGAGAATTCCCCAAGTTTCCTGCCACTTTTCTAACGCGCCTTTGTGCTATAACTCGTCGCGACATTTTTATAAGCCATGCTTCGCTGGCTCCTTATGCTTTGACGCTAAAAAAAAAATTAACGCACACATGTGCTACCCCTTAGATTCGAACCAAGGACACAAACAATGACCCTCTAACACGCCCCAGGCCACTACTCCCAATTTGACTTTCATGTCAGATGTCCTCATAATTTAAATATAAGGCCTTTATATCCTGGCCCCCCTTCTCTTTAACGCCCCAAAATAAAACAAAATGAATTCACCCCTTTCCAAGATTCGAACCCATGACCTCTCTCTCTCAAGTGACGCATGGAACCATTTAGCCAAGGATTTCTTTGTGTCATATTTCGCCCAAAGCTTTTATTTAACCCCTATCTCTAGCTTCCTTCCTTTTACCCTTAAGAAGAAATTTTAATTCCACATCGACCTTAATCGGGGTTATGTCAAGGCCCTAAATATGCTTAGAAATTAAAATATTTATTTCTACAAGCACCTAAGGAAAATTAATTAAATTTTTAACAACCCCCTAATTTAGGGTGTTACAGCTTTTCTAATGTTGGTTAGTGCCTTGGAGGCTAAAGAAGCAACTGTTGAAGGAGTCAGGACTGTAAGAGAATTTGTAGATGTTTTTCCAGAAGAACTGCCAGGATTGCCTCCGGATCGAGAGGTAGAATTTGGGATTGAATTATTGCCTGGAACGGTGCCAATTTCTATTGCTCCGTATAGAATGGCACCTAAGGAGTTGGTTGAGCTTAAGGCTCAGATCCAGGAGTTGCTTGATAGTGGATTTATCTGACCTAGTGTGTCTCCATGGGGAGCACCGGTCCTATTCGTTAAAAAGAAGGACGGATCGATACGGATGTGTATAGACTACTGGCAGTTGAATAAGCTGACCATTAAGAACAAGTATCCTTTGCCAAGGATCGATGACTTGTTCGATCATCTTAAGGGAGCTGTGGTATTCTCAAAGATAGATCTAAGGTCGGGGTATCATCAGCTTAAAGTGAAAGAAGCGGATATCCATAAGACAGCTTTCTGAACAAGATATGGGCATTATGAGTTTCTGGTAATGCCGTTCGGATTGACGAACGCCCCAGCTGTGTTCATGGATATGATGAGCCGGGTTTTCCAACCCTACTTGGATCAGTTCGTCGTGGTGTTCATAGACGACATCCTAGTGTATTCTAAGTCAGAGATAGAGCATGATAAGCATCTCCGGATTGTGTTGCAAGTTTTAAGGGAGAAAAAACTTTATGCCAAATTCAGCAAGTGTGAATTTTGGCTGAAAGAAGTTGCGTTTTTAGGCCATGTGGTGTCTGTGGAAGGGATAAGGGTGGATCCTCGAAAGATTGAGGCAGTACTAGATTGGAAACCACCCAAGTCCTTAACTGAGGTTCGCAGTTTCTTGAGATTAGCAGGCTATTACAGAAGATTTGTCGAAGGATTTTCATCGATAGCTGCACCTTTAACAAAATTGTTGAGAAAGGAAGTACCTTTCGTGTGGGCTGATAAGCAGCAAGAGAGCTTTGAAAAGCTCAAGAGGGTTTTGACTGAAGCTCCGATTTTGATTCAGCCTGAGGCAGGGAAGGATTTCTTCGTGTATTGTGACGCTTCTCACACAGGATTAGGATGTGTTCTGATGCAAGATAGGAAGGTAGTTACGTATGCGTCTCGACAGTTGAGACCACACGAGGTTAATTACACGGCGCATGACTTAGAGTTGGCAGCGGTGGTCTTTGCTCTTAAAGTTTGGAGACATTATTTATACGGGAAAAAGTCAGTGATATACACGGACCACAAGAGTCTGAAATATCTACTAACTCAGAAGGAACTGAATTTGAGACAGCGAAGGTGGATAGAGTTGTTGAAAGACTACGACTGTTCTATTGAATACCACCCGGGCAAGGCGAATGTGGTGGCAGACGCTCTAAGTTAGAAAGTGGTGTCAGATCTAAGGGCAATGTTTGCACATCTTAGTCTTTATGATGACTAAGCTTCTTTGGCGTAATTACAAGTAAGGCCGACATGGTTGAGTCAAGTGAAAGAGAGACAATTGGTGAGCGATGATCCGAGTGCAAAGCTACGACAGTGCTGAGAATGGGGAATTAGAAGATTTTGGTATTAACAACGATGGGGTATTGTGTTTCAAAGGTAAAATCAGATCTTGAGGGATCGGGAGTTGAGGCAAAAGATTCTTCAGAGTCGCATGGTAGCCCATATGCTATGCATCCTAGAGGAAGTAAGTTATACCGAGATTTGCAAGATCAATTTTGGTGGCACGGTCTTAAGCGAAAAGTTCTAATTCATAGGAAAGTGTTTAACGTGTCAACAAGTTAAAATTTGAACATCAAGTACCTTCTGGATTGGTTCACCGATAAAGATTCCTTGATGGAAGTGGGAGAGAATCACCATGGACTTTGTTAGTGGGCTTCCTCCTCGCCTACTAAGAAAGACTCCGTATGGGTGATAGTGGACCGATTGACTAAATCGCACATTTTATCCCGCGGGTTGATTACTCTTTCGTAAATTGGCGAAGTTATATGTGGTGAGATTGTGAGATTGCATGGAGTGCGGTGTCGATTATTTGGATAGAGATCCAAGGTTTACGTCTCGGTTTTGGAAAGCATTGCATCGGGCTTTGGGCACCAGATTGGACTTGATCGGCATTTCATCCACAATCGACGGTGAGTCCGGCGAGTAATTCAAGTCTTAGAGGATATGTTAAGGGGATGTGTGATGGATTTGAGAGGAAGTTGGGAGGAGTTCTTACTGTTAGCGAATTTACGTACAACAACGATTACCAAGCCGATGTTCGGATGGCACCATATGAAGCACTATATGGACGGAAGTGTCGCACTCCTACGTGTTGGACAGAACTAGGGGAACGTCATATTTTGGGTCCAGAATTAGTGGCTGAATCTGAAGAAAAGGTTAAGGTAATTCGGGCTTGGTTAAAAGAAGCGTCTGACAAGCAAAAGTCGTACTCAGATCTTAAGCGGAAAGAAATAGAGTTTGCTATGGGGGATCAAGTATTCTTGAAGGTTTCACCTTGGAAAAAGGTGATGAGATTTGGTCGCAAAGGGAAGCTAAGTCCCAGGTTCATTGGACCTTATCGGGTTTTGAAGCGGGTCGGACCTGTGGCATATCAGTTAGAATTGCCTTCTGAATTGAAGCAAATGCACAATGTGTTCCATGTTTTAATGTTACGCCGTTATCGGTCGGATCCATCTCATGTAGTGCCAGTTGAGGAGGTGGAATTAAGACCAGATTTATCTTATGAAGAGGAGCCAATTCAAATCCTAGAGCGGGATGTAAAGGTTTTACAGAGAAAATCGGTTCCTCTCGTCAAAGTGTTATGGCGTAATCATGGATCAGAAGAAGCTTCGTGGGAGCCAGAGGAAGCGATGAGACAGCAATACCCTCACTTGTTCTAGCCAGGTAATTTCGAGGTCGAAATTATTTTTAAGGGGGGTAGAACTATAACATCCTGAATAATGGGGCTATGCATCTTTACTTAATTGAATGTTGTTGCATGCCTAAGTATAATTGAGTGTGTTTTGGAAGTTTTAGGAACTTCAGTTTGTAAGTGAATACTTAGAGAAATATTAAATTTTTAATATTTAAGATGGAGCTAAGCAAGATAGGCTTTAAGAAATATTGGCAAGAGATTTTAAGCATAATAAGTCAATTGGCAAGGTGGTAATGGCGCATGGGTGAATGCATGAGGGGAGAGGTTCGAATCCCCTAGCTAGCAAGTGGAAGAATTTTAAATTTTTGTTTTCTTTCCTATAGTTTCGGTCAAGCTTATCTAGAATGGATGGACATATTTTTATTTTTGGTTAGTAGACTTTAGGAAAAAGGCAAGTTAGGAGTTATGGTATGGAATCATGAAGTTATAGTAAGATAGGGGGACAAAGGGCTTGAAGAGGGGAGGATCTTTTGGAAACATTTTCATGGTCATTTGACCATGAACCTAGACGGAATAAGGGGCTAAGGGGGGATGGTTTAATTGTGATAGAATCAAGGGATTTGATGGGGAAGAAATGAGGAGGAAAAAGGGGATTATGTTGGCAAGGGTTGGCCGAATTTTTGCATTAGCCTTAGGGGTGTAAGTTGGCCAAAACTTTAACCAATTTGTGCATCATTTCTTTTCTCTCCAAATTTTGTCTCTTAGCCGATTGCCTATTACACAAAAGAGAAACCTTTTTTCTTTCTTTTAGTCAATTGAATTTTACCATTTCGGTTTCTTCCTTCTCTTCTCTTTGTAACCGAAAATACCAAATTATCAATGACCATTTTCTTCTCTTTTTCCTCATTGCCGAAAACACTAAAGGAATTTTGAAGACAATTTTCTTCTCTTTTCTCCCTCTCTAGTGCCGAATCATCTAGCATCAAAGAGCATTCTTATTTTCTTTCTTTCCCTTTCTCTTTCTTTCTCTTTTCTTTTGTTTTCTTCTTCACTTTCAACCGAAACCATCTTCTACCAAAACCAAAATCACCATTCTTTTCCTCTCTTTTGTCAAACCGAATCATCTTCCACTTTCATCTTCTTCTTTCTTTTCTTTTATTGAAAACCGAAACCACTATAGTCAAAAATCACTATCTTTTCTCTTCTCTTTTTGTGCAAGCCGAAATCACCAATTCTCTTCTTCTAAATCATTAAGGCCGAATCTTCCTAATAGTGTAAGTAAGGGTGAATCAATCTCCATATTACGAGTAAGGATTTTCTACAAATTGTTCTTTTTATTTTCTTTCGGAATTGCTGATTTTAGAAATCTAACTCTCTTATTTTCTCCTTGGCCGAACCTTTGAAGGGGATTTTAAGGATTCTTTTTGGAAACCAACGTTTTAGGAGAGTTCATTCGGAATCAACCAAGGTAAGGATTGTCATTTTTGGTTATATATTTTCTTTTAGATAGATTACTAATCGACTTTATTTTAGGGGAGAGTTCGGGACGAACAAGATAGGTTCGAAAAGAGCAGTACGGAGTGTTTGGAAGAGGGGAGGCTCTGTTATACCCTCAAACTTCAAACGAATGGCTGTATCGGGGATACGAGATTTTCCACCGGGTTGTGGACCCTCTGCTAACGAAGATCGATTATTTGAAGTCGTGCGTACACCCGAGCCACTTTTCGTTAGTGGGTTGTCATCGAGTTTTGATCCATCTATCGGAGAGAAACCACATATAACGGTTGTCCGAGATTCCGAGGGTAAGGATTTAGATCTCTCATCAATAGTGTAGATTATAAGTATTAGTGTGTTCTAATCAAGTGTAATAATTAATTAGGTGTTGACGAGCGGGAAGGTATCGTTCTCACTGTCATAAGGTGTGTAACATTATACTAAATTCCTCATAGATCTAAAATAAATGTGATTTATATGAAAATATATTTGATAATGAATGTGGGTACCATTCAGTGGTATGCGATATTCAGGTATGTTTACCCCAATATTTCGTTAATTTTGCTATATGCCTAAATGTGAAATAAGTATGATTTTGCTATGATTTTGGGGTAATTGGCATGAAAACTAAATAATATGTATGTGCATGGGCATATGGGTGTTATTGATAAGGGGAAGTATTCCGGTGGTTTTTACCACATAATCTGGTGACTTCGGTCACATATTTGAATCCGGTGACTTCGGTCACATATGTGAATCTGGTGACTTGGTCACATATTTGAATCCGTGACTTGGTCACAATTATCTGTGGCCTTGCCACAAAATTATAAGGCGATGTGCATGTTGATCGCAAAGAATCGCCTTTGTAGCGGATGGAGGGTCGATTTAGTAATCCCTACGGTGTGATTGGTTGGTACGGGTGGTGTGTAGCGGATGGATATTTAGGTGGGCCGGGTTTGTATTTCATTATATAAATATCCATGTGATTTCTAAATGATTTGATTTGATTTGCTATAAAAATGGGCTTATGGCTAAATATGACTTAATTGGGCTTATGGCTATATGTGTTATTAAATGGGCTTAAAGGTCATGATGATATTGGGCTTTTAGTGTTTTTGTTACACATTGAGTTTATGACTCACCCCTTTGTGGGATAATTTTTCAGATGACTCTTAGCGTGATGGATCGGGTCAGCGAGGACTACGTAGTGTCCATTGCTCAACAAAGTATTTCGGAGTTTCTCCTAATTAAATGTATTAAGCGTATTTTTATTACTTAGAATTTATTATGGGTTTTTCTATTTTTGTAATAAGGCCACTATGAACTGTTTTTAATTTTTGCGTTTGAATTTTTATTTTGCCATGAACAATATTTAATTAAATAACTAAATGGTTTTTGATAAATAATTTAAACTGCTTTTTGACACTAATATATAAATGTTTTACAATAATAAGTAAAATTTTTCATAAAAATTTGGTTTTCTTTTAACTTATAAATTTCTCTTAAAATAATGTTTTAAGAAGATACAAATTTATTTAAATTTGATTTTAACATAAATATTAAGCTAATCTGCTTTATACAAATTCATCAAGTTTTTCTTAAACAAAACGAGAAATTGCTAAAGTTTTATTCGAGGAACATATCAAATCCGGTCAGGCTTTTTGGGCCGGGTTTGGGGTGTTTCATGGATATTTCATTTCCCCCCAAAACTTTGTTTCTTAATATTTCAAGCCCTAAATGCATGCCCATGTGCTAGGCCGTATGGTTGATTTATTTTTCATAATTTTTCATAAAACAGGTGCAGACTTTACACGGCCGAGACACACTCCTGTGTCCAAGGCCGTGTAGCACACACAGTTGAGACACACGCCCGTGTCTCTGCCCATGTGCTATATTTTAGACATTCTGTTTCTCAAAATTTAGATGTAGGGGACACACGGCCGGAACACATACCCATGGGGAAAGCCATGTGTGACACGCCCGTGTGGACATAAATAAGGCTATTTACCAAGCCATTTTTCCACCCTTCAATGCACACACCTACACCATATAACATACCACCAATTCAAGCATATACATACAACCAAATCAGCCACAACCAAGACATCAACATATCATTCACATGCTACCATCTATCATACACAAGCATTACATACTTATCAACTTATATCATGTAAATTCCCACATCCATGAAAGACATTATCATATAAATTGCTTATACCAACATTAGCCAATTTCAATGGCCATTTACAAAATGAACTTTCAACCAATATAAGCCAACACATTTGGCCAAATCAATTATGACACATAACAAAATGACCAAGTCCCCTATACATGCCATAACTCAAAATGTTAAATTCATTGGTACCAAGATAACTGTTGATAGTGTGAGTGGATCTCTGACGATCTCTGAACCCCGAGCTAGCTTGGTGACACTATAAAACATGGAAAGAAAAAGGGAGTAAGTTATATAGCTTAGTAAGTTCATATGCAAATAATAAGTATCATAACCACACATTTAACTTACAAATTATCATGATGAAAATTGGCATGAATGTTATTAAAGTCTTATAGTCATAACTTACTCACTCATAACCTTACCAAGGTTTCATCACACATCGAGCTCATTAATTATGAGTTTTACGTATACACCTGTACCAACTCGCAACATAACCATATCCTTTCACAACTTTGACATTCCTATTGAACATTTGGAATATTAATGGATACTCGGAAGTCTTGCACATAAGTGCCATATATGTAGCCAAAGCTACTTCATATCTCATAACACAAATAGGCTCACTTTCGAGCTATTCACGAGCCTGTTCACACAAGTTGTCAGTCAGGACGTAGCTACGCAATGCTGCTCATACAAAGCTGTTAGGTATCCACAACAAATGCTAGACTACCCAGCCACTGGTAGGACATACGAGCCCAGCACCCTGATCACATAATCGCATATACACATGGGTTCCTAGTGACATGTCACTTGTATCCTATTCTATTCCTAAGGTTCAACAGGGATTTCTCGCTTGTCGAAACTTTGACGAATACTTCCATAGAGTCAATCACAATTCATACAACTTTAAAGCATTTAAAACATAAATATAACAATACATTATTTATATACGAACTTACCTCTGTACAAAAATAGTAGAATTTGACCCAATCGTCAAACACTTTATTTTTCCCCCAGTCTAGATCCGAATCTCATTTTTCTTGATCTATAACAACAAATTTAACTCATTTAATACTCACATTATTCAACTCAGTCCGAAAACAACATTATGGAAAAATTACATTTTTACCCCTAAACTTTTGACATATTACAATCTAGTCCCTAGGCTCATAAAATGAAACGTGTTCAATTTCTCTAATACACAAGCCTAGCCGAACCATTTTCATACCCATAACAGCCCATAATTTCCATTAAATCACACTTTTACTACATATTTTATAACTTTTACAAAAAAGGTCCTTTTTGACATTTTTACCGAAAATCAATTAGTAAAAGTTGTTTATCCAACATCAAATTTGCATAATCTAACATTAAGCATCAAAATAAACAAATATCTAACATGGTTCAAACCCTAGACCTTGATTATTTCTTAAATTAGTGGTAGAAATTGATAGATCGGGTTACAACGATTTCAAAAAATGTAAAGAGCATTAAAAATAAAGCAAGAACAAACTTACAATCGAGCTTGAAAGATGGCCAAACCCTAGATATGGACACCCTTGAAATTTTGGCACTAGCATGAAGAAGATGAACTAAATTTGGCCTTTATTTTAATTATTAATTCATTTAATTAGCCAAAGGACCAAAATGCCCCTAACTTAAAATATAAAAATTCTCTTACTTCATGTTCATTTTTGTCCACTAACTTAACCAATGGTCTAATTACCATCTAAGGACCTTCAATTTAAAATCTCATAGAAATTGGACACCTCTAACATATAGTACTCAAATTTTGCACTTTTTACAATTTAGCCCCCTTTACTAAATTGAATGCCCAAACGTCAAAATTTTTAAATTAGATTGTCATGAAATCATTCCATAAAAATGTAGACCATAAAAATATAATAATTTTTTTACTGCGTCAGATCTGTGGTCCCGAAACCACTGTTTCGACTAGACCCAAAATCGAGTTGTTACATACTATAAATTAAGTTGCTTTCATTAAAATGTCATATTATTTTAAACGAAAAAGCTCTCTCAATTTCTTTATCGATTACTCTTTTCTTGTTGTCAAGTTTTTACGAAATCAAGAATATAGAACCTAGCCCTTAGAACTTAAGGTAAGACTCTGTTTCTTTAGGACTTTTAAGAAGGTTCGCAATGGAAGAGACTAGGTTTGCTAAAAGATTAGTATGTGCGAACCTAGGCTCGCTTATGTTTATGTATGAGTTTTATTGTATTTTGATTATTAGTGACCTGTGAATGTTTGTGAAGTTGTGAACCTGATAGAGCCGCCTACAAGTAAAGACAAGGAAAATGTAACCTTCAGAACCCAGCCTAGACATTATGGCTAGATTGAGAAGGCTACATTAGCCATATAAATGGCTAAGCTAACTTACATTACTTTTTAAGACCTTAAATAAACTCATTTTAGAGAAAACCGTAGTTGTACTTTGAGTTATCTTAAAATCATTCATTCATTAGGTCGTGTATGCTTAGGATTCATTTTATTATTGACAGTGTTGTTTTAGAAAAACTGATTTCTTGTTGCTCTTCTTTAAAAAAAAAAACTCGAAGTTAGACTAATGCAGCGGAAAAACCATTTTTCAAGTCATTGTAGAAAATTAGTTGCCTTATCAATTTATTTTTCAAAAACAGTTCCTTTGCAAAGTAGTGGAAACTAGGGAGCAATATCCAATTTTACTTAAGCCTGATATAATGGATTATCCGGTTATTATGCTTGAGTAATCCATGCATGAAAAATCCCCAAAAGAAAAGTTACCAATCCACAAAGTAGAAGTAATTAAAAATTACAAGCCAAAACCAATAAAGACATAATAATACTTAATTAAATAATAATCTGAGGTCCAAGTTGATCATCCGAATGTCGAGTTCGGTCCTAATTTTGAGGTTTACCTAGAAAGTTACACATATTGGGTGGTGAGCTTATGAAAAGCTCAGTGAGTTGAATAATTATTTAAATGGGAAAAAACATAAAATACAGTGAAACATATTAGCATTAGCAGAAGAAAACAGAACCATCATTGGAATTTCATGTCATTACATAGCCGCTATCAAACTGATGTCAAACGGGGTATGAGCATGAGACATCATTCGTTTGAGTAACAATCATTAATTTCAATACCATTCAATACAAAAAAATACAACAAATATCATACATCGATAACATTTGAATATTTTGTGAGCATGATGCAATGCAAAAAGGTTCCTACCCATACCATCTACTACACACCACGAGTTCCCCAGGACCCGTCATCCGAACTCCAAAACATTATGAGCATAGCTCGATGTGGTAAAACCACCAAATAATCAATAATATAGAAAATTTGCAGGATATCAAATAGTGCGATACAATCGCCAATAACATATAATATGCGATAAAATCGCCAATACCCTCAGTACTCTAGGTGCAGTGCACTAACTACATAAATAGCACCCTTTTCAGTACACAATATAAAAAATATCTCATGCGTGTAAATGATACATAAGATTAATATCTCAACACATTATATCATTCAGTCAAACATTCTCATATCTCATAACTCAAATAAGCAATTACAAACTCAATCAAACATCCATACTATCAAACTAGCAATTTTGCTAACATATCAATCTTTTAAGGCTCGAAACATACCTAGTTCGGCCATTCACAAAATCAATAATTTTGATAATAATATAATCCAATCAGAAAGCCAATTTATCATATTTAACATGATATTTTACATTTCAAACAATTTTATGAGTTTAGGACCCACATCTTATTTTTCGCTTCCTCGCAGCACACTAGCGAATTTTCCAATTTTCCTTAATAATTTCTTAAAAGAACCTATACCAAAATTCAGTATAAATTAAATAAATTTAACATTAAACCAGCCCCAAAACACCAACTTATGAGTTCAAACCAATCGTTGAAATTATAACTATTTTATGAATCCAAACTAGTTAGATTCCTTACACTGTATCGATGCAAACCGTACGTACAATTGTTCTTCGCCTTTACGGATGATTCGGGTGTTTGGGTCAGAAAATAATTCAAAAATATACTTGAAATTCAGTAGCTAATTAATGATTAAATTTCTTGATTTAATCAATTCATAACCTTTACCCAACAACTATGTCGAAATAACAAACTAGTTACTCTTAATTGCACTTATGCTTCACGATTTGTGGAATTCGAATGACCAATTGATCAAGAACGTTTTTCCCTAATTGAAATGGGTTTAAACTCAAATTAATGTTTGAAATACATAGGCAAGAACAAAGAAACAAAACAACCACCTTATTTGCAAATAGGCGTATGCACCACCACCCATGGTGGCCAAAATTGGGGTTGAATTTTAAAATGGTTTGAGATCTCATTAAATTCGAGAAAAATACCTTTGAAATCATTTAATATCCCAAAAATTTCAAATCTAGAAATTTAGGTTTTTAATGGACAAGATTAATTAAGAAATTGAAAAGAGAAGAGACCTTACCTAAGCTAGTCGAGAGAAACGACAATAGTAGTTTCTTGGCAATGTTCGAGATCGATATTGGAGTTCAAGATTTCAGATTTGGGGCTGATTTTAATGAGGGAAAATGACAGCAACATGGTGGAGAATATGTTAACAAATCTTGTTTCAAAAAGAAAATGGAAAAAAATAAGAGAAAGAGATGGTAAAACTAGGTGTAGGCGACGACAACAATGGAGGAAATGAAAAAAATTAAAATAAAAAAGAAGGAGATGAGGAGAGGAACGGATATGAAAATGAGGAGGAGGATTAAAGGTTGATTATTAGTAAAAAATAATATTTATACCTAGGTTAACTAGGCTTGAATGACCAACACATTAAAACAAGGGGTTTTTGTCAAAAAATTAAATTATTTTCATGGGAAGGAAATTGAAGTTAGGACCTTAAGGATAAATTCAGTAATGTTTAACCATCAAACCAATACCTCATTCTTGATATAATTTGAAATATTTATTTAAAAAAACAAGGCATGTGACATACTAGGGTTTAAGGCAATATTTGCAAAATAATAAAAATGATGCGAGAGAAGGGATTTGAACTTGGATTTCAAGAAACGTTACACTAATAATTAACCAACAAACTAATACCTCATTTATTTCCTAAAAATGCATAGATAATTTTAGAAATTAAGGCATGATCACTCTCTCTCGATTCACAAACTCGATTCTACTAACCCTCGATTTTTGGGATGTTACAATTCTCCCCTCCTTAAGGAAATTTCGTCCTCAAAATTTTGTTGATCACAAAATCTGTTACCCTTTTTCCTTCCAACCAGGCCACCAAGCTTTTACTACACAATTCTGATTCCAAAACAATTCCAAACAATGCGTCTCATTAAATTCTGAACATATATTTTGCATATCTAATTAAGGAAACGTTACTAATAGATTCCTCTACCCCAATTCCCAATTTTGAGAAAAAGCCTACTAGATTACGCTTACCACAATATCTACAAATTGGAATCCTAGCTAATCTAATAGTTTCTCCGGTAATAAATACTACAACCTTTTGTTGAGGTCTGACTCATTTGGCCCACTTTAAAGGTCACGGATTTGGTCCAGTAGAAGCCGACTCTCTCATTTTTCTGAACTTTATTCTTTTCCTTTCTTTTGCACTCCAAGCCTTTAGTCTCTCCCTCCATATTATTCCTTTCAACCATAATCTTGAAAACCTTTTCTAAAACTCCTAATATCACTTGGGACGAACAATGCATCATCCCCAACCTCCTAGTTTTCGCCTTCAGAAGTAGGCACAGTCACGATGTCAATCTTCTTAGAGTTAGGCACAATTCCTTGATAAGCAAAAGACTCAAATTGGCTAGCTTGATGTTGAACCCCATGGTTCCTCATTCTACAGTTGTTAATTATGTATCCTATGGTCTTAAATTTGATCTGCAGTTTCAGAAAAAATAATCACTAGCTAACTTCAGTCAATTTTCAGTTTCCTATCTTACAGTTTCAAAGAAAAATTAAATACTAACTATTTCAATTCTATGTCTACAGTAATACACCTCAAGTGTTTACCTATAACTTAACAACATCTTTTCTCTGGCAATTGACATCGGAGTCTCGGACCTGATTTTCTTTTTAGAATATCATTTTCAAAATTCTTTGTGGCTTGTTTTTCCCAAATTTCCCCTTTTTCATGTATGCATGCAGACTTACTTAAGTAGATTTGAAAACTCAGTCTGAGATTTTGAACCAAGACTCTGATACCACAAAATATAACCTCCCAAACCCGACCTAGACATTATGTGTAACACCCCTTACCCGTATCTATCGCCAGAATAGTGTACGAGGTATTATCGGACTTAATCACCTATAATCGATAATTTCTGAGTCAAAAATTTCCATCCAAATTTAAAAATTTTCATATTCAATCATAGAGTCCCTAATATAGACCTACGAGGCCCAAAACATTCTTTGAAAGCGGTTGGGGACTAAACCGAGAACTTTGGAAAATTTCACAACACTTAGAAAATTTTTTCTACAAAATAGGGTCACACTCAATATGTATCTGCAACAACTCTTATACATGCATAATTATATCTAATTATCATACCATACCATTGAGCCAAACTTAGCCATTAGACATAAGACTACTAGCTCATTCAACCATTAGGTATTTAGGCCATAACCCACAACTCATCATGTATCATGCAAACACAGTTCACATCAGAAGATATTGGCATATAAATAATATATATAGGCTTACAATCAATTAGCCAATATAAGCCAATTAGCATGGCTACATACTACAATAACCTTTAACCATTACAAGCCAATACATTTGGCCAAAACATAATAACACATACACAAAATGACTAAGTCTGTATACATGCCATAGACTTAAATTACTTGAAGGCATTGATACCAGTCAAAAGCTTGATAGTGTGATAGAATCTCCAACGATCTCAAACCCGAGCTAGCCTCTATGACACTATAGGAAAAAAGAAAGGAAGAGGGTAAGCTATATAGCTTAATAAGCTTGCATGAAAATAATAATCAATTTATTAACATGTTTTCACCAATTCTCACAATATTTTCTCAAGGTAATACAATCATAATTGCACAAAATTTCACTATTTACTTATGTTCATCTCAAGCTATCTACTCGAGTCATAGTCACTAAATTATTTATATCTTGAGCTATGGAACTACAAATTAAGATTTGTTAATTTTTCCTTAATATATACTCACATATATTATTACCATAAAATTTTTAGAACTTTTGGTTTATCCAATAAGTAGAGTTTATTCATTAAAATCACCCCTATTCTGCTGTCTGACAGTTCCGACCTCTATTCACTAAAAATTAATTATCTCTTCGTACGAGATTCAAATGATGTTTCTGTTTGTTTCTTTCGAAAATAGACTCATTAAGGATTTAATCATATAAATTATAACTCGTAATAATTTTTTTATAATTTTAATGATTTTACCAAGTTAGAATAGGGGATTCCAAAATCATTCTAACTCTGTCTCACAAAAATCCAAATATCCCAGAATATGAAATTCTTTTGCTTATACCATTTCTTTTATGTAAAAATAGACTCAATAAGCTTTAATTTAATATATTATTCAACATCTAATTAGATTTACACCATTTTGGTGATTTTTCAAAGTGATACAACTACTCTTATCCAAATTGTTTTATTGCTAATTTTACTCTATCATGTTTTCTTTGTATTAATTCTCATTTACACACATATAACACTAAAGTATATCCATAGTTAGCCATGCCAATAGCTAGTAATCATTAAATATTTACAAGTCTTCATTGTAACACTTACTCCATATCAACCTTACCAAAGTTTGATCACATATCGAGCACATTGCTCATGAATATATATATACACATGTACCTGCACTTGTTCATCTCATAATCACATTCAATTACATTTAGTCATTTTCCCGTTGAACACATCGAAATAATAACGGAGTCATGGAAATTTGCACATAAGTGCCACACTTGTAGCTAAAGATACTTCATATCACACTTTTCACATAGGCTCGCTCTCGAGCTAATCACGGGTCTACTCACAAAAGCTGTCAGTCATATGTTACTACTCAGTACTGCTCACACAAGCTGTCAGGTACCCGTAACACATGCCAAATTACCCAGCCACTGGTGGAACTTATAAGACCAGCACCCATTTCACATAGTCACAATCTCGGGTCTACTCACACAAGCTGTCAGTCATGACGAAACTACACGGTGCTGCTTACACAAGCTGTCGAGTATCTGTAACACATGCCGAATAACTTAGCCACCGGTAGAAGTACAGACCAACACCCGTATCACTTATTTCACTTAGATTTCACATAGTTTTCTAGTGAACATGTCATTCGTATCTATTTTTATTCCTAAGGTTCAACCGGGAAATTTCTCACTTGTCGATATTTTGTCAACTACAAATATTCAGCCACAATTCATACCATTTATCAAAATATGAAAATGTAAGTAAAAACGATGCATTATTTACATACAAACTTACCTTGAAAGCAAAATTAGTGAAAAGGACTTATTTGCTAATTACTTGTTTTTCCCCGATCTAGATCTGAACCTTGTTTTTATTGATCTAAAACATCACATTTAACTTATTAATCATTACACTAATCAACTCAGCCAAAAAATCATATTTGGAAAAATTACATTTTTGCCCCTAAACTTTATCATATTTACACTTTTGCCCCTAGGCTCGTAAAATGATTTTCATTCAATTTATTTGTACTTTAAGCCTAACTGAACCATTTTCATAACTATAACAGCCCACAATTTTCATTAAAACACACTTTTATAACATATTTTATAACTTTTACAAATTAGTCCTTTTAGGCATTTTTACCGAAAATCACTTAGTAAATGTCATTTCTCTAACCATAAACATGCATTTTCTACCATTAAACATAAAAATACTCACATATTCATCATGGGTCAAAACCCTAGACCTTAACCATATCTCAAATTAGTGGTAGAAATAAATAGATCTTGTTACGAGGATTTCAAAAACGTAAAAATCATTAAAAACGAGGCTAGAATGGACTTACAATCGAGATTGGAAGCTTGAAAAACCCTAGGCATGGTTTCTCCATGCAAGTCTCGGCCAAGGGGTTGAAGATGGAAGAAAATTGGCTTTTAATTTTGTTTTTAATTCATTTTAATAACTAAATGACCAAAATGCCCTTAATGAAGAACTTTGGAAACATGCCTAACCATATCCGTTTTTGTCCACCAACTTAAACAGTGGTCTAATTACCATATAAGGACCTCCAATTTAAAATTTCATAACAATTAGACACCTCTAGCATGTAGAACTTAACTTTTACACTTTTTACAATTTAGTCCTTTTGACTAAATTGAGTGCCCAAACGTCAAAATTTTTGAACGAAATTTTAATAAAATAATTTTGTGAAATTGTAAACCATAAAAATATAATAAAAATAAATTTTCTTATATCAAATTTGTGGACTCGAAACCATTGTTCTGACTAGGCCCAAAATCAGGATGTTACATTATAGCTAGATTGAGAAGGCTACATTAGCCACCGAAATGGCTAAGCTAACTTACGTTACTTTTTAAGACTTTAAATAAACTCATTTTAGAGAAAATCGTAGTTGTACTTTGAGTTATCTTAAAAGCATTCATTCATTAGGTCATGTATGCCTAGGATTCATTTTATTATTGACAGTATTGTTTTAGAAAAACTGTTTGTTTGTCACTCTTCTTTAATAAAAAAAACTCGAAGTTAGACTAATGTAGCAGAAAAACCATTTTTCAAGTCATTTTGGAAAATTAGTTTCCTTACCGATTTATTTTTCAAAAATAGTTCCTTTGCAATGTAGTGGAAACTAGGGAATAATATCAAATTTTACTTTAGCCCGATATCATGCATTATCTGATTATTATGCTTGAGTAATCGATGCATGCAAAAATCTCCAAAGAAAAGTTGATTCTCCGAATGTCGAGTCTAGTCCTAATTTTGAGATTTACCTGAAAAGTTGAACACTATTGGGGGGGTGAGCTTATGAAAAGCTCAGTGTGAGTCGAATAATTATTTAAACGGGCAAAAACATCAAATACAGTGAAACATATTAGCATTAACAGAAGAAAAAAGAACCATCATAGGAATTTCAAGTCATTACATAGTTGCTATCAAATTGATGTCAAACGGTGTATGAGCATGAGACATCATTCATTTGAATAACAATCATTAATTTCGATACCATTCAATATAACACAATACAACAAATATCATAAATCAATAACATTCGAATATATGTGATCATGATGCAATACAAAATGGTTCCTACCCATACCATCTGCTACACACCACGAGTTCTCCAGGACCTGTCATCCAAACTCCAAAACATTATGAGCGTAGCTCGATGTGGTAAAACCATCGAATAATCAATAATGCTGAAAATTTGCCAGATATCAAATAGTGCGATACAATCGCCAATAACATATAATATGCGATAAAATCACCAATCCCCTTGGTACTCCAGGTGCAGTGCATTGACTACGAATAATGCAGACTTAATATGCTGCCGGTACTCTACGAAAATCCTCCGTCAACCACAAAATCACAACCCAATGCATATGCAATATATCACACAATCTCATACATAATCATATGTCAATACTTTTCACATTCATTTGACATGCTTAGCATGTCCTCAATAATCACATACTTTCAGCAAATGGAAACAGTGTTCCAATCTTTCAAATTACCATTGTGTTGGTATTAATCAATATCGTTCAATTTCACATACTATATGAGTTTTCATTGTGTATAAATAGCACCCTTTTCAGTATACAATATAACAAATATCTCATGCATTTAAATGATACATAAGCTTAATATCTCAACACATTATATCATTCAGTCAAACATTCTCATATCTCATAACTCAAATAAGCAATTACATACTCAATCAAACATCCATACTATCAAACTAGCAATTTTGCCAACATGTCAATCTTTTAAGGCTTGCCCACTCACAAAATCAATAATTTGGCTATTAATACAATCCAATAATCAAGCTAATTTATCAAATATAACATGATATTTAATATTTTCAAACAATTTTTTGAGTTTAGGACCCACACATTATTTTTCGCTTCCTCGCAGCACACTAGCAAATTTTCCAATTTTTCTTAATAATTCCTTAAATGAACCTACACCAAAATTCAGTATAAATTCAATCAATTTACCATTAAACCAGCCCCAAAACACCCACTTATGAGTTCAAACCAATCATTGAAATTATAACTATTTAATGAATCCAAACTAGTTAGATTCCTTACACTGTATCGATGCAAACCGTACGTAGAATTGTTCTTCACCTTTACGGATGATTTTGGGTGTTTGGGTCAGCACATATTTAAATAATATACTGGAAAATTAGTAGCTAATTAATGATTAAATTTCTTCATTTAATCAATTCATAACCTTTACCCAACAACTATGTTGAAATAACAAACTAGTTACCTTAATTTCACTTACGCTTCACAATTTATGGAATTTGAATGGCCAATTGATCAAGAATGTTTTACCCTAATTGAAATGGATTTAAAAGCTGATTAGGAGGGTTAAAGAACTCAAATTAATGCTGGAAAATATAGGGAAGAACCAAGAAACAAAACAGCCCCCTTTCTTGCACATAAGCTTACGCACCACTACCCATGGTGGCCAAAATTTCGGCTGAATTTTAAAACTGTTTGAGATCTCATTAAATTTTAGAAAAATACCTTTGAAATCATTTAAAATCCCCCAAATTCAAGATCTAGAAATTTAGGTTTTTAATGGACAAATTAATTAAGAAACTGAAGAGAGAAGAGACTTTACCCAAGCTAGTCGAGAGAAATGGCAATGGCAATTTCTTGGCAATGTTTGGGATTGATCCTGGAGTTCAAGATTTCAGTTTTGAGGCTGATTTTAATGAGGAAAAAGTACAGAAATATGGTGGCTAATATGTTAACAAATCGTGTGGCAAAAAGAAAATGCATAAAAAAAGGAGAAAGAGATAGTAAAACTAGGTGTAGGTGACGACAACAATGGAGGGATTGAAAAATAAATTAAAATCAAAGAGAAGGAGAGGAGGAGAGGAACGGCTAGGGAAATGAGGAGGAGGAGGATTAAAGGCTGATTATTAGTAAAAAATTAATATTTATACCTAGGTTAACTAGGCTTGGATGGCCCACACATTAAAACAAGGGGTTTTTGTCAAAAAATTAAATTATTTGCATGGGAAGGGAATTGAAGTTAAGACCTTAAGGATAAATTCACTAATGTTTAGCCATAAAACCAATAACTCAGTCTTGATATAATTTGAAATATTTATTTAAAAAAACAAGGCATGTGACATACTAGGGTTTAAGGCAAAATTTGCAAAATAATAAAAATAATGCGAGAGAAGGGATTTGAACTTGGGTTTCAAGAAACGTTACACTAACACTTAACCAACAAACCAATACCTCATTTATTTCCTAAAAATGCATAGATAATTTAAAAAATTAAAGCATGATCACTCTCTCTTGATTCACAAACCCAATTATACTAATCCCAGGTTTTTGGGTTGTTACAGGAAAAACGAGGCTTGTTTAAAGCTTTCAACAAACTGGTGCGTGTAAAACACCCCACACCTGGCCTAGATGTTATGGCCAAATATTAAGGAATTACAATAGCTCATTTTAAACCCAGATTTTGAACTAGAAAAATATGTGTTTCAATAATATTAATTTTGGCAAATCTCTTATAGTTTTTTTAGAAAGATACTCGTAAAAGTTATTTATTTTAGAGAAAACACCTAATTGATTACTTAATCTTTGTAGAGGAAATTTCAAAGTTCTAGTTTTGAAAATCAAGATTCTAATTTTGATAAATCATATAGTTTTTCCGTTTATGATGAAAATATCAAAATTAGATAAAACAAAACAAACCGAAAAGGAAAATCCAAAATATTTGTATATTCCAAAAAGTCTAGGAATAGTTTAAAAATATAAACTGTCTCTTTTCATTTTCCAAGAATCCAATCCGATCTCTCGCACACTACCCGGTCTAAAGTTTGTTGATTACCTGAGAAGATAAAAATATAGGGTGAGCTAACAAAGCTTAGTATGCAACTCAGCCCTCATGCATATAACATAAATTAGATAGTCAAACAAAATTCCATACCTGAACAAACATAGATGGCATGACAATTTTATGCAATGCAACATAATAGGCAGATCAGATACTGATGGCATAGCATATCATACGATGCAACATAGTTCACATATCAGATACAGATCCTACCCCCATCTGCTACACACCATCTTTGTCGATCCCTACACACCATTTAGGATAATAAATACCCATCCAACCAAACACACCAAATAAGTGATCCTATGTCACTGTATAGAAATGTGCAGTCAAGGTTGCCAGAAATAATGCTGTAATCCACTAGAATCATATAAGTGTGGTCAAGCAACCAGAATATAGTCAAGCTACCAGAACAGATATGTGGTTAAACCACCAGAAAGTGCCAGTACTTCCTCCGTCACATAATTATTTGACCTCAATGCACGTGTTGAAACATAAAACATACTCAGATGCTCACATATTAATCATGATTTGACAGATCAAAAACATGCTAATAGCATTCTCAGATTTACAGATTAGATGCAGAATTTACACTACAGACATACTTTTAGATATTACACATACAATATCAGTACCACTTTCACATATAGGAATCATACACATTACATAACAGGTCCTACGAAGTAGCTAACCTCAAAACTCACTTCAAACATGACCCTAACTAAATTTTATTGAAAATGGGCCCATAAGACATGCTTGGCCTAGCCCATGTGGCCCACATAGCCTGACACATGGTTAGACACATGGCCGTGTGGCGTCGATAGTGAGTTTTTCGGGTTTGCGCAGTTGATTGATTTTTTTGGGAATATTGTTACACACCCGACCTGGAAAACGACGATACAACACACTTCCAAAACCTAAAACCAGCATTCAAAATGAACTAACTAGCGGTAATATACCAAAAGCAAATCATTAATTTGGCCACAAGCGTTGAACATTTGGCCTTAACACCAAGATTCGACCCATTGGAGACATTCAATCACTTACCCAACAGAACAACAATCCTAAAATCCCCTAATTTGTTGGAGGTAAAACACGCATCTCATGATCTTCTCTTAACAACAAATTAAGATGATTATAATAAGAACCACAAACCACTTAAAAGATTACTCTAACACCAAAGAACCTTAATGAAAAGAATTACTATAACATTAAAAATAATATCATACTCTTACCTGATACTTCCAACACGCACGGCCAACACCAGCACAAAGAAGAATGCCAACCATCGAAATTGGGACGATAAAAAGGTAAAGGACAGGAAAGAAGGGCAAATTCAGAAAAAAAAGAAATCAAAGAAATTTTTTTCCAGCAACTTAACGTGAAAACAAAAATGAGAAGAGTGGAAGGAGAGTGGTGAGATGGACGACAATAGTGGAGAGATTTTTGGGGATATTCTAAAATATATTTTTTTAAAAATAAAATAAAATCTTTATTTGTCTAAATCCTAGCAGATTCCCTAAAATTCGAATTTAACTTAAATTTTGACCATACGGGCAGTACATACGGAGGGAAAGTAATAATAATTTTGCTTTGCACACACGGGATTCGAATACAAGACCTCTTAGTAAGTTGAAGCCTTACCACTGGACCAGTAGGCTCATTCTTGCCAACAAATACCTAGAATTTAAAGATAATCCATAGGTTCAAGGGGTTGGGTTAAAAATAACAAAAAAAAAAATATTCAAGGGAAGGGATTTGAACCCAAGATCTCAAGCACATATCCAGAATACTTACCCATTGAACCAGATTAAATTACATGACATGATTTCAAAATTCAAAAAGAGGAATATTGGGGGTGTTACAACTCTCCCCTCAAAGAAATTTTGGCCTTGAAATTTACATGACTCAAGCAAATGTGGGTACTACTGACGAATCGAGTCTTCTAGTTCCCAAGTGGCTTTCTCAGTACCATGATTCTACCATAGAACATTAACCAAAGGAATACTCTTCCTTGTCAAGACCTTTACCTTTAGATCCAGAATCGACAATGGCTCCTCCTCAAAACTCAAATTTGGCCTCACCTTAAACTCCTCAATAGGCATAATGTGAGATGGATCAGACTAATACTGTCTTAACATGGAAACATGAAAAACATCATGTATGCGATCTATAACACCCTTCACCCAACTCGATGAATCGAATCCGAGTATTGGGTGTTACGCCCTACCATAGATGTATCTTGAACTTTTAGTCCATGTACGAGTTTTATCTATGAATATGACAGTCTTTTATGGGTGTACATTGTATGGTTTGCATATGCAATTCATAATAATAAAATTTCAGTATTCCCTATTTTAACTCTCAATCTACGGTAAAGACATTGGAACGACACTTAAAAAAAATTATGCTCAGACTAAACGCGCTGCTTAACTTCCACAATATGCATAACAAACTGTCGCGCCAGTTTCTTTTTGGCATAGCCCTAGCATCATCCCTCAGCGCATACTCCTTTATAACCTAAAATAGGAAATATCTTTAGTATGTTCATAAGAACTTAGTGAGATAATCCTTAAATATCTATTTCGGATCAGAGTATGATATATGCTTAGCGTTTGCCTTATTTGTCCTTTAACTTTTTTTTTTATTCCTTCTAGCGATTATTTCACTAAGATTTACATTAAAAGGCTGTAACTACTTATTTCTTTTTTTCTTTTTTTTTTTTTTGCCTTTTTCTTCCTCTCCATGTCTTTAAGGACTTATCTTCCTTTCATATTCTTTAAGCCTTTACTCTACTAGGTTCCAAATTCGAGGTCCAAGCTCAAATGACCATTTCTTTCCTTTGCGGATACTATATGTTCTTCACTTTTTTATGTCCCTTCTTAAATCTCATCTTTACATGGTCCTTAACCATTTCATTTACCTTATTAACAGGCTAAAGATCCCATTTCATACATACTGATTTTTCCATGACCTTCGGGTAAAGTAGATTACGCCCATTACTTAATATAGAGTTCACCCAAATCTTCTTTACTCCAGGGTACTTTCTATACATGCCTATAACACATATGTCAGATTCCCACCTTTTCTAGCGCGGTTGAGTTCACTCTTCATTTTTGTTACCATGTGAAGTTTTCTAAATCATTTACATACGGTGCCTTTCTTTTAGAGGTCATTGGATACTTAGTTCTTTCTACTTGCCCTATACGTTATCTCTTACACTTACCATACCTTCAAATTCCTATCTTTACTTTGCCTTCAGAGGACCATCCATACTATTCATTCCTAATTTCTTACACGCCATTCATTCAGAATTTTTCTGTGAAAGCATTCCTTCATATAAATAGCCACAAAGGCTTCCTTTGTATTCACCATAAAGGCTTTCCTTTACAGAGTTTCCACCAAGGCATCATGTCCTTAGGTTGTGCTATAAAGGCATTTCTTTTCAGATATATCCATGAAGGCTTCCTTTACTGAGGTAGCCATAGAGGCTTTTCTTTGACAGAGATCGCCACAAAGGCATTTCCTTTCAGAGAATTTCCATAAAGGCATTCTTAAACAGAGGTTTCCACAAAGGCTTTCCTCTATAGATTTTTTCCACAAAGGTTATCCTTTATATTCGGTACTCATCACAAAAGCTTTCTTGTCCAAATTTTTGCCACAAAGGTTATTTTTTACAGTTAGTACTTGCCACAAAGGCTTTCATGTCCAGCGTTGTGCCACAAAGACCATCCTTTATATTCAGTACATGCCACAAAGGCTTTCTCGTCTAAATTTTTGCCACAGAGGTTGTGTTTTTCATTCAGTACTCACCACAAGGGCTTTCCTTCTCCTGGTGATTTAGGCGATTGAGATTTGCTTAAATTTAGTACTCACCACAAGGTTTGCCCCTCATCATCCTGGGACACACAGAGAACCATATTAGGTGATAACCTTCTGTAATTTTTCCCATATGATGCCATAACACACCAATTATGGTCTTCCACGATATGGTATTCTTTCTATATGATGCCATAACCCACTAGTTATAGTATTACATGATATGGTCTTCTTTAGTGCTATGGCCATAGACTTGTCCTTTCATAGATTCGTATTTTTAGTGCAGATGGACCACTTTGATAACTTATGGGACAGATATAGACTCATCATGCATCGACTCACTCATGAAAGATAGTCTTATGCTTACTAGACACACATGCACTTCCTATAGACTTGTTCTTACTTTCAGACATAAGCACAACATAGTCATACAAATTCATAAGACTTACATTTCTGATCAGATTTGTCTCATTATACTTCACCAATTTCAGTCTCATGCTTTGGTCACTTAGCATAGAAGTTTCTAGATAAGAATAATGCACATGCTAGAGTCAATCTAGGGACTCACCTGATGATTTCAAAGAGAAGCTTATCCTTCAGATCATTATTTAGTAGGATGCTACAACCTCTAAAACCTGAATCACCCTCTCGGACTATGCATCAGTCTGCTGATGGAATGTTATGCTAAAGTCCAACCAAGTACCCAAAGCCTCATACAGTTTCTTTCAAAATCGATATATGAAATGAGGGTCTCAATTTGAGATAATTGATACAAGAACCACATAAAGTCTAACTATCTCAGAAATATACAACTTAGCTAACTTCAGCAATGAGTAGTTAGTCTAAACTGAAAGAAAGTGAGTGGATTTGTTCAATCAATCCAAAATGACTTAAATAGTATCCTTCTTAGTGAGTGTCAATGGCAACCCACTAACGAAGTTCATGGTTACCCGTTTGTATTTCCACAAAAGAATCTTAACGGGTTGTAACAAACCAGAGGGAAGTTAGTGCTCAGCCTTTTCCCCCTGACGCATCAGACATCAAGATGCAAAATCAGTCAACTCTCATTTCAAACCGAGCAACCAATACAACTCCCAGAGATCATGATACATCTTGTTCCTATCGGGGTGCTAATTTTTCATAATTCTATGTAGCAGATAAAACTAGTTTTCATATTTAAAAAGCTTGAATACAAGCATTTTCATTATATTTTAATTAAGTTTTCATAGTTTTAATTACATTCAATAAAATGTGCAAAATTGAGTTTTTTTATTGACTTTAAAGGATGAATGAGGCTTAACGGTGTAGGAGACCATTAGGAGGTGCACTAAATGGATACTAGTCGCTATGTCGCAGCATGGGTGATTCAATACCGCAACATATAAAGCAGAATGGAGAAAAATCAAGACTGTGTCGCGACATACCCCTGAAGATAGCTGTAGAGGAGTATATTGATTGCTATGTCGCGACACAAGTCTTGGTGTGTCGCGACATCGACTCTGTGATGGAAACAAAAATATGAAGTAGGGGTGTTTTGGTCTGAAAAATCAAACTTTAAGCTTGGGAACGTCAGATAACCTAGGGTTGAGGACGAAGACCACCTGAAGGCTATAAATAGGCTCATTTGTCACCTGTTATGGACATCATTCCTTTAGCCTAGATTCTCTCTTGTAAAATTAGTTTAGCTTTCTTTCTTTCTTAGGGTTTTAAATTTATTTTAATTGTTCTTGTTGATTTCAAGAAATCTGAATTGTTGAAGCATTCCAACTCTGTGGATTCGTGCTTAATTTTAATACAATCAGGCTCTTTCATTTACTCTATGTTGTCAATTTAATTTGCACGCTTTCTCCTTAGATCGATTATATATTTTCTATGGAAATCATAAGGAACTAATCCCTCTATAGGGGATTAGTGAGTGGAGGTATGATCTGTTAACTGTTTTGTAAGGGTACTCAACGGGTCAGCTGTTTGAGAAATGAAGAATGTGAAACAAACCCTAATCCTTACAGCCCTTGGAAGACATCAAGGTTGGAATTAACCAAAAATTGCTTTTGCCCATCTATGAACGCCTTAACTTGAAATGAGTCTTAACTGTGAGGTCGAAATATATGTAGTTCTTGTTGGCTCGTTATCTTAGTGGAAGATTGGAAGATCCGACTAGAGTAGCGACTAACTGATTGACGAGAAACCCAAAACTATAGTTGATGGAGATTATTGAAGCGAGCTAATCACCCATAATTAGATTTGATTTATTCTCCCTTTTTAATATCTTGAATATTATCTTTTTATGTTATTTTTTTATTACTATCATTATAAAAGCCCAAAAATCCTTTATTATATATTTTTTCGTACTATAACTGATTTAAAAGTATTAATTAGATCTTTTAGTGTTTAGATTAGAACTGATACTCGCCTCTCTTGGGTACGATCCTTGGAGTACTCACCTACTTCGTTGTAAAACTATATTACAACTTGACCCGTATCCTTGCGGATACCACCTTGTCTTTCCATATTTTATTGTAGTATTCAAACTCTAGACATTAGTACATTCGGAGGCAGTCAAGTTGTTGGCACCATTGCTAGGGAGGCAACGTCACTATATTGATTTTAATTTTTGTACTTTAAAAGAATAATTATGAATTATGATTTTCAATTTATTTTGTTAATTAACATTTCTAACATTTGTTTATATTTTTGAGGAAACCTAGGCACCATCAACCAAATAATTTATCAACACAAAGTCATGGATGACTTTTATTATATGTGGTCCGATAAAGACTTCGATTATGATGAAGATATTTACGAAGAACGAGTCTATAAAGGTTGGGAGATGTAGGAGAACCAACAATTACTATTGCTTGAGTTAAGTCAACTCTGCGGAGAAACCCTAGTTTTGCCCCAAGATGATAATGACCATGATGATATGCCATCAGAAAGGTACTAAGAGGTGCTAATTCCGCAAGTGAGCAAAGAGGAGAATGTTGTCATATATGTTTCTAAAGAAGAAGAACTCTCAAACTATTATCTATCTCAGCAAACAGAAGAATATTCAGATGAATCAGACGCACTTTCAAAAAGAGAAGATATAGAGGTAGTGGATGAACTGGATAGTGAAAAGACGAATCAAATAGACATGGAAGTCATCGTCCTATAAGTCTTGGGTAATGTTGATAAATCTAAACTATAAGAACATGATAATATAGAACCACCAACAAGGACAATGAAACAAAAAGAAGAGAAACTAATAGTCCCAAAGGATAAGCCTGGATTGACCATTCTTAGTTTTAAACCAAGCACCCCAAAAGTTTATAGACTGGGGAATTTGCCAGATATTTAAAAGGGTGGGAAAAAATATATACGATCTATGGTAGGTTTTTGTCAAATCGAACAATCAGTGTGTATAATCATTGAGTTACGGTCGTTATGGAGTGTTTAATTCTTTTGAGAATCAACTAAGGGAATTATTTGTAAGTCGATGAATGAACTCAAAAGCCCGTAGAACCAGAACTTTAGTAGTGTAATACAATATTTTTTCTTAATCCCTCTATCAGATGCATTACAAAGTCCTCCTAAAAAGCTATACCCGATCAATGAAAAGGATAAAAACATCATAGGCAACAATTGTGAAACACAATCCTTAAATTTATTACAAAGCACGAATGTTGAATACTAAGTAAAATAGCTGTGTGGGTATATGGCTTTGCAAATCACCAATAGTTATGACCTGCGAAAAGAGTTGTTGGTCATTAAAGTAGGCCAGAATGGTAAATTCAAAGAAAGAGACAACTGCGAACAAATAGAATGACATGATGGGTGTTGGACTAATATGATAGAAATAAATTACAAAGAGCACCCCAGTGTATATTAACTAACTTGATGGACGAGTTCAACAGCAAGACCTAAAATCTTTCAATCAGTTGATTATTAGTAACTATACTGACTGCATATTCTCCTAACCAAGTTGTTAACGTATTGTAGGTAAGTCAAAGATGGGTCTAATAGGCATTTGAAACATGACAAAGATCGAAAATGTGAAAAATAAGGTCAATGTCACGATACAAACAATTCTTTGTCACAACATCATGGGCAGTAATGAAGAAGATAAAAAATCAACTAACTTGTGTCGCGACATAGAAGATATTTTCTTATAATTTCAAAACTGTAGGGTACATCGCGTTACCGAACCCGGGTGTCGCGACATGAGTAGTCTGGTAGGGATGTCGCGACACGGAACCCCTTTTTCGCGACATCGCTATAAATTTTTGCAGGGTCAACCCAACCCAGTTGCGTAACCCGATAGAATAACCCCTATTATACATAATTTTTAACCCTAAAAAACATCATTTTAAACATAAAAATACAATTCTAATACAATCTAACTTCATTCTAATATAAAAAACCCTCTAAACCTCTCCAAAACCTCTAACCCCCTAAAAAACCTCTATTCTCCTTGAAAGCCCTAAATCCCAATCCTTTAGTCTAGATTCAGAGTAGCTACATTAGAGGGAGTTGTCATCCATAATACTAGGAGAAAGCACAACTGAGTTCTACAAGAGTTAAGGTTTAAGTTTCTCAACCCTCTCTTATTGTTATATTGAATATCTTGATTATCTTGTTTGTTAATATTAGTAAGGATGCTTCCTAGAAAGAACAAGTGAGCTATGATCCAAGAAAGATTGAATGTTTCAAACTTATCACGGTTTCATAATACTAATATGAAAAATATTTTCTTGAGTCAAAAGGGAGACTACTAATCCAGGAACGAGGGTTTGAACCCTCAATGGTTCACTGTAAAGAAATCTAGACTTTTGTCCATTACCATCAATGGGAGCAGTTTTGCATGACTCCCATGAATAATGCAAACATACCTATGGTCCAAGATTTTTACGCGTAACTTAAGGATTAGGTGATTAAGTGTAACATCCTAAAATTAGAAGTTTGGCATTTTTGCACTATTGCATGCGTTGATCTTGTTTAGCCTATTATTTGGGTGTGTTTGGGGGTCCTAGGGACGCTCGGGTTCGAGCCCGGGCCCTGGGAAAATTTTGGTTTTTGGCTCTTTAGTGGAGAAGGGATATTGGAAGCATAACTTAAGGAAATTTGTTGGTATTTTGCTAGTACAAGTTAAGCATGTAGCAGGGTGGTGATGGCGTCATTAGGGAAGTAAAGTGGGATGGTGTTCGAATCCCACAAGCAGCATATAGGGAGTTTTTATTTTGTTCTCAGGAAAGGAGGAAGCTGAGTGGAGACCAAACTCTGCCTTGGAGATTGGAGTCTTGGTCAAATGATTTTAATGGGTGATGGAGAGGAAGTTGGGGAGCAAAACGAGGAGTGAATCAAGGGATTGAGGGGAGAGGAGTTAGTGGTCGGATTTGGGATTGTGGGGGATGAGGATTTTGGCCAAAGTTTTGGCATTTTGAAAGTGCATATTCGGTCTTTGGGTGAGGGGGTGCTATTTTTTTCTAAAGTGTTCTGTGAATGAATCTCTTCATTTTTCATTCTTTGGCTAGTGCATTTTGAGTCATTTTGCTTCAACTCTTTTCTGACGAAACCTCAATTTCACTGTTCACTTCTCATTTTCTTCAATCTTTCTCCTTTATTTGTGTTGCCTAAACATCTGTCCACCGAACTTTTTCCTACTCAATATTTTGACTTGCGATTGATCTTCATCTCGGTTTAAACCATCACAGCCGAATTGTGGCCCTTGTGTTGTGCTGCTTGTGACGAATCTTTTCTTTTCATTCGCCTTCTCTCTAGGTAAAGGTATTTGCTTCTTTTCTCATCTCCTTCTTCCCTCTCCTTACATTTTCAAAATCAGAATTCCTAATTCAATTCCTCTTTGCCTAGGCCGCTTGTTTGTAGGGATCAATTTACCCTCTTCTCTGTTCACTCAACACTCGAGTTTCAGGAAGTAATTGGTAAGTGCCGAAACCCTTTACGGGAAAATCAACTACCGAATCTATTCTCACTTAATACTCTATCTGTTGTTCTCTGTTTGGACAAGCCAGATTTAATCTCTTTTTTTTCCCTTCCTAGTTGGTTATCATCTTTGAGGCCGAATACGGTGGCAAGAAATCTTGAGTTTTCTAATAATTGGTAAGAGTTCGTTCAACCAATAAAGGTTTGCTATCCCTCCTCTCTTTCTAATTTAAGTTCTTTAAAGCCGAAGGGCTGGTTAGTACATTATTATTAGGGTAGCATTCTAATGTGATTATTGTTGATGGTCAACGTTAAGGAATCAATATCTCTAATCCCGAAACAAGGCCGATTACTTTGGTGTGGGAAAAAAGTGCATCAAGTGGTAAGTGTGGCCTATTCTGTCGAATACATCAACTTGTTGCTTTCTTGATGTAGAGATTAATTATTATTTGAACGTTATTTTAGGAGTTTGGAAATGGCGGAATTCACAACTTGTAAACATGTGTGTAATCTCACATCCCTCTGAATGATTGCACGTGGTGCTATGCGAATCGGCCAAAAGTCGAAAAGCCAGAAAACCGACATCTGTGACCACTCAAGTGTACGAACGTTCATAGTGGTAAATCGAAATGTGAATAATGGCGGTAAGTCATTGAGAGTGTCATGAGCACTCTCGTGAAACTGAGGCTATAACGGGCCTGATCGAGCCAAAGCGGGCCAAATGGGCCCAATGGGCTATCTGGCCCACTAGGGTAAAATTGTTGGAAAACTATCAAATGATAGGTTCGATTGCGAAGTCTGCAAATCTAAAACCAAAATCATATGAAATGGGCCACACGAGCGTGTGAGCTCGATTGGGCCTAAAATGAATTTTAGGCCCAATAGTTTCGTAGAGACCCAAAAAGGGTCATGTGTCGCTCGAGGCGATAGTAGGCCTTCAGAGAGGCCGTTAAATGCGGAGTTACCAAAATACCCCTGGAGGGTAAATTACCAAAATACCCTTAGAGGGTAAATTACCGAAATACCCCTAGAGGGTAAATTACCAAAATACCCTTAGAGGGTAAAATTATCGAAATACCCCTGGAGGGTAAAATTATCAAAATACCCTTGGAGGGTAAAATTGTCGAAATACCCCTAGATGGTAAAATTACCAAAATACCCCTAGAGGGTAAATGACCGTTATACCCCTAATTATGGTTTGTTAACATGTATATGCTTGATTTACATTTCAGTACGTATAATGCATTGCATTTATGATATGTTGCATGGGGTGGGATTGATGATCGGAGGAAGTGTAATCTGGTGGCTCTTCCACATATATTCTGTTATTCTGCTAGCTCCGCCACAAATTCTATGATTAGCAGCTTGTCTGCCATATTGGTGTGTTGGGCTGGGTGGGTTGACTTGGTCCCCACAGGTGTGTTGGTCTGGTATGGGGGTGTGTAGCAGATGGATTGTTAGGTTGGGCTGCATACTTTGTTTGCATGGTCATGTTTATAGGGCTAAGGCCCAGATTATTACTGAATAGGGCTTCGGCCTAATCTGCTTCTGTATGGACTCGGGCTCAATTAATGACCGATTAGGGGATTACACACTGAGTTCTCGTAACTCACCCCTCTGCTTTATCTTTGCAGGTAATCCCCAGCATTGAAGATTTGGTGACGCGGAGGATTCTGTGGTGGCCATACATCGGAGTACTTCTCCCAAACTTTAGTAAATTTTCGTTTTGCTTTATTTTGAGATTTATTTTAATTTGGGTTCTATCTTTTGTAATAAGGCCTTTTAACTTTAAATTTTCTTTTAAACTTTCTTTCCCGCTATGATTTATTACTAAAGGATTAACATGGAGTTTTCGTAAAATGTTAACGAACGGGTTTTTTTTAAAATATTACATTTCTGCAACTCACTGAATCTAATTTCTGTTATAAACAAAGTTGTCAGAAATAATAATAATAATAATAATAATAATAATAATAAAGTTTTTACAAGAAACCATAAAAACAAATTTGAATTTCACAAACAACAAAGCTCGAAGTTTCAAAGAGAATACGAACTTTTTAACGAACGCACAGTTTTTAAACAACCCTTCTATGTGACATGCTAGATCCGGTCATAACGTCTAGGCCAGGTTTGGGGTGTTACATTTTGTGGTATTAGAGCCAGGTTATGAAATTCGATTGTGGAATAGGTTTGAAATTTTTTCCAAATCAGTTTAAAATTATGGTTTAGATAAAAATATAGCTTTACTAGAAGTATGACACACTAAGTCTCAGGCACCAAATCCGTAAGTGCTCTTATTTTATGTTTGATGATTTGATGAAATGATTGTAGGGAGAAAACTACTAGAGATAGTAGTAGTATACTGAAACTTTTAGCCATAGGAGCCAAGATTATAGAGACTGAGACATTAGGAAATTTGATCTGTAAGAACAAATCTTATACCTATTTTCCATAAAACACTTACTAATAAACCTTTGAATTATAGACTGATTCATAAAATTCTTAATAAGATTAACTCAATTCAGCAGTATGAGTAGTAGAGGATGTGGGCGTGGTGCACGCGACCGTGGTAGAGGTCGAGATGTTAGGGCTGGATCCTTAGCATCAGGGCATATGCCTGAAATAGAAGCACTTGCATCACTATTGATTGAAACAGGGTCTCATGACCGAACTAGAGGGGACGACACTCTGTCCTAAGCAATGCTACAAGTTTTGGAACAGGTTGCTAGAGCAAGTACACGTTCAGCAGCTTGTAGGTCTATTTCAGAACGACATCGGTCAAATGGGGCTGAAGTTTTTAGGGGCATCTCAGGTGTAGCCCCGAATGTAATGGAGTACTGGTTAGAGGCTCTGGAGTGAATTATGGATGACCTGGACAGCACAGTGGAACAAAAATTGAAGGGAGCAGTGTCTCTACTGCGAGATGAGGCATACTAGTGGTTGGCTCACTGTGAGGAAAGGTACCCAAGGGGATTGTATAACCTGGGACTTCTTTAAAACATCTTTTCAGGGAAAATATGTCAGGGCTAATTATGTGGACGCCTAGAGGAAGGAATTTTTAGATTTGGTTCAGGGAAACTAATCTGTAACAGAATATGAGGCGGAGTTTCTGCGCTTGAGCCATTACACTTGAGGTATAGTTGGAACTGACTATGAGCGTTGTGTACGGTTCGAGAATGGTCTGTGGGATGAGCTACGGGTATTGATAGCTTCGCAGAGGGAAAGAGATTTTTCCACTTTGATTGAGAAGGCAAAGATTGCCGAAGAGGTGAAACATTCTGAGAGGAAAAATCGAGATAAAGAAAGGGGCAAGAATAAGAGAGGTTTTTGGTCAGCAGGTTCTTCTGAGGGATTTCAAAAGAGGCCTAAGTCAGATGGGTCAGCTCGAGTTGGGGTGCCAGTTGCTGTGGGTTGATTGCAACCTTGTGTGCAGTGTGGGAAAATACATCCGGGGGAGTGCTGAAGAAGATCTGGTGGGTGTTTCAGATGTGGGTCCAAGGAGCATCAGATAAAGGACTGTCCTCGGGAGCCTGCTAGGGTGCAGATAGTAGGTTAGAGATTTGTGTAGCCAGGGAGAGGTGGTCAGCAGCCACTAAGAGGCCGTGGTTTAGCCAGAGGGGGAAATGGGTTTGGACGAGGTTGTGGAGCACCGGAAAGAGGTGCTTGTAATACAGATGCGAGACAGCCAATACTAGTTTATGCGGCTCGACGTCGAGAGCATGGCGACGCACCGGATGTCATAACTGGTACATTTCTCATATTTGATGTGCCATTTACGCTTTAATTGATATTGGATCTACCCATTCATATGTTGCCTGTACTGTGTCTAGGACCCTGGGTATACAATTTTGAGTTTGTTGATAGAGATATGTCGGTAATTAGTCCCTTAGGACAATCTATGGTAGTGAACAAGCTGTTTAGAAATGTGCCTTTAGAAGTGCAAGGGATTATATTCTCGGTAGATTTGATGAAAGTGTCGTTCGGCGAGTTTGATCTTCTATTGGGCATGGACTGGTTAGTGAAACACCGAGTGAACTTGGATTGCACTGCTAAGTGTATGGTATTAAGGACTCTAGAGAATGAGGAAGTGATTGTGATTGGTGAGAGAATGAATTATTTGTCCAATGTGATCTTAGCATTAAAGGCTAAGAAGTTGGTGCGTAAAGGTTGTGAAGCGTACTTAGCTTATGTCAACACAACTGATGCTGGGAGTTTGTCTGTTGAGAAGGTCAGGACAGTAAGTGAATTCTCGGATGTATTTCCTGAAGAACTTCCAGGGTTGCCCCCAAATCGCGAGGTCAAATTTGGCATTGAACTATTACCAAGAACGGCTCTGGTGTCTATCGCCCCTTATAGGATGGCACCGAAGGAGCTGGTAGAACTTAAAGCTCAGATCCAAGAGTTGTTGAATCGAGGATTTATCCGACCAAGTGTATCTCCGTGGGGAGCGCCAGTATTTTTCGAGAAGAAGAAGGATGGGTCAATGCGTATGTGCATTGACTATCGTCAATTAAACAAGCTAACTATTAAGAACAAATACCTACTACTAAGGATTGATGACCTATTCGATCAGCTACGAGGAGCTTTGGTCTTATCAAAAATAGATTTAAGATTGGGTATCATCAGCTAAGGGTCAAGGAGGCAGATATTCACATGACTGCATTTTGAACTCGTTATGGGCATTACTAGTTTTTGGTTATGCCATTCGGATTAATGAATGCACCAACTGCTTTCATGGATATGATGAACCGGGTTTTCCAACCCTATTTAGACCGATTCACGGTGGTATTCATAGATGACATCTTGGTGTACTCAAGAACTGAGGAGGAGCATGATTCTCATCTTTGGGTTGTTCTACAGATATTGAGAGAGAAGTAACTTTATGCCAAATTCAGTAAGTGCGAGATTTGGCTGAAGGAAGTGACATTTTTGGGGCAGGTTGTGTCTGCCGAGGGGGAGTAGGGTTAATCCTCAGAAAGTTGAAGCTATATTAGATTGGAAGCCATCGAAGTCAGTGTCAGAGATTCGAAGTTTTCTGGGCTTGGCTGGGTACTACAGGCAGTTCGTCGAGGGGTTTTCCTTAATTGCCGCACCTATAACTAAATTGTTGCGTAAAAGGGTACCGTTTATGTGGACGGATAAGCAGTAAGAGCATTTTGAGAAACTGAAGAAGATTCTAACTGAAGCACTAGTGTTGATTCAGCCTAAGGCAGGGAAAGAATTTGTTGTTTATTGTGATGCGTCGCACACAGGGTTGGGATGTGTGCTGATGTAAGAAGGGAAGATGGTAGTGTATGCATCTCGTCAACTTAGGTCGCATGAGGTTAACTACCCCACTTATGACTTAGAACTAGATGCAGTGGTGTTCGCCTTAAAGATATGGAGACATTATCTGTATGGAAAAAAGTCGATCATATACACCGACCATAAGAGTCTGAAGTATCTCCTTGCCCAAAAGGAGCTAAATTTAAGGCAACAAAGATGGATAGAGTTGTTGAAAGACTACGACTGCTCAATTGAGTATCACTTGAGTAAAGCCAGTTTAGTGGTGGATGCACTAAGTTGGAAGGTGGTATCTAATTTGAGAGCAATGTTTGCTCGTATTAGCCTTTATGAGGATGGTAGTTTATTAGTAGAACTTCAAGTGAAATCGACTTGGGTTAGTCAGATTAAAGAGAAGCAGTCGTTGGATGAGTCGTTAGGTTCTCGTTCCCAGTAAGTGAAAAGTGGAGAGACGGTGGATTTGAGGCTGAACAGTGAAGGGATGTTATGTTTCCATGGAAGAGTTTGTATGCCGAAGGACTCTGAGCTAAGGCAGATGATTCTACGGGAGGTGCATAGTAGCCCATACGCTATGCATCCCGGTGGAAATAAGATGTACCGATATCTACGAGAACTGTACTGGTGGCCAGGACTGAAACGTGAGGTTACCGACTTCCTAAGCAAGTGTTTGACATGTCAACAAGTTAAGGCGGAGCATCAACTGCCTTCAGGATTGCTGTAACCGGTGAAGATTCCACTCTGGAAGTGGGAGAGGATAACAATAGATTTTGTTAGTGGGCTACTCCTGACGCCTACTAAGAAAGATTCAGTGTGGGTAATCGTTGACTGGTTGACTAAGTCCACGTACTTCATACCCTTCATACTGACTACTCACTACAGAAGTTGGCTAAGTTATACGTGGCAGATATTGTGAGGCTGCATGGGGGACCAGTGTCCATCATTTTAGACAGGAATCCTAGATTTACATCTCGATTTTGGAAGGTACTACACGAAGCATTGGGTACAAGGTTAGATTTTAGCACGGCATTTCATTCACAGACTGATGGTCAGTCGGAGAGGGTAATCTAGATTTTGGAAGACATGTTAAGGGGCTATGTGATCGATTTTAGGGGTAGTTGGAAAGATTATTTACCGTTAGTAGAATTTGTGTATAACAACAGCTACCAACCCAGCATTCAGATGACGCCCTATGAGGCATTATATGGTCGTAGGTGTCATACCCTAGTTGTTGGACAGAATTGGGTGAGCGACGGTTGTTGGGTCCAGAATTGATTTTGGAAATTGATGAGAAAGTGAAGTTGATTCGGGTCGGTTAAAAGAAGCTTCGGTAGACAGAAGTCGTATGCAGATCTTAAGCGTAAGGAAATCGAGTACTCTGTGGGAGACTATGTCTTCTTGAAGGTCTCCCTTTGGAAGAAGATTTTGAGATTTGGACAGAAGGGCAAGTTAAGCCCTAAGTTCATTGGGCCTTATCAGGTGTTGAAGCGTGTTGGATCGGTCAGATATAAGCTTGAGCTACCCCCTGAGTTAAATCAGATACATAACATTTTTCACGTTTCTATGCAAAGGCACTACCACTTAGATCCTTCTGATATAGTGCCATTGGAAGAAATTGAGGTAGGACCTGATTTGACCTTTGAAAAGGAACCCGTGCAGATTTTGGATCATGATGTTAAAGTGTTGAGGAGGAAATCTATTCTGCTATTCAAAGTGTTGTGGCATAATCATGGTTCAGAGGAAGCCACGTGGGAGCCAGAGGAGACAATACGACATCAATACCCTCACCTCTTTTAATTAGGTAAATTTTGTGGCTGAAATTTCTTTAAAGGGGTAGAACTATAACATCCTAAAACTAGGGGTCTGGCATTTTTGCACTATTGCATGTTTGAGCTTGTTTAGCTTGTTATTTGGGTGTGTTTAGGGGTCCTCGAGAGGCTCAGGTTCGAGCCCAGACCCTGGGAAAATTTTGGTTTTTGGCTCTTTAGTGGAGAAGGGCTATTGGAAGCATAACTTAAGGAAATTTTTTGGTATTTTGCTAGCACAAGTTAAGCATGTGGCAGGGTGGTGATGGCGTCATTAGGGAAGCAAAGTGGGATGGTGCTCGAATCCCACAAGCAGCATATGGAGAGTTTTTATTTTGTGCTCAGGAAAGGAGGAAGCTGAGTGGAGACCAAACTCTGCCTTAGAGGTTGGAGACTTGGTCAAATGATTTGAATGGGTGATGGAGAGGAAGTTGGGGAGCAAAATGAGGAGTGAATCAAGGGATTGAGGGGAGAGGAGTTAGTGGCTGGATTTGGGATTATGGGGGATGAGGATTTTGGCCAAAGTTTTGGCATTTTGAAAGTGTATATTCGTTCTTTGGGTGAGGGGGTGCCCTTTTTTTCAAAAGTGTTCTGTGAATGAATCTCTACATTTTTCATTCTTTGGCTAGTGCATTTTGAGTCTATTTGCTTCAACTCTTTTCTGGCGAAACCTCAATTTCCCTATTCACTTCTTCTCATTTTCTTCAATCTTTCTCCTTTATTTGTGTTGCCTAAAAATCTGTCCACATAACTTTTTCCTACTCAATACTTTGACTTGCGATTGATCTTCATCTCGGTTTAAACCATCATAGCAGAATTGTGGCCCTTATGTTGTACTGCTTGTGACGAATCTTTTCTTTTCATTCGTCTTCTCTCTAGGTAAAGGTATTGTCTTCTTTTCTCATCTCCTTCTTCCCTCTCCTTGCTTTGTCAAAATTGAAATTCCTAATTCCATTCCTCTTTGCCTAGGCCGATTGTTTGTAGGGAACAAGTTTACCCTCTTCTCTGCTCACTCAATGATCGGGTTTTGGGAAGTAATTGGTAAGTGCCGAAACCTTTTAAGGGGGAAATCAACTGTTGAATCTATTCTCCCTTAGTACTCCATCTGTTGTTCTCTGTTTGGACAAGCCGGATTTAATCTATTTTTTTCCCTTCCTAGTTGGTTATCATCTTTGCTACCGAATACGGTAGTAGGCAATCTTGAGTTTTCTAATCATTGATAAGAGTTCGTTCAACCAATAAAGGTTTGCTATCCCTCCTCTCTTTCTCGTTTGGGTTCTTTAAAGCCGAAGGGCTGGTTAGTAGATTATTATTACGGTAGCATTCTAATGTGATTATTGTTGATGGTCAACATTAGGGAACCAATATCTCTAATTCCGAAACAAGGCCGATTACTTTGGTGTGGGGAAAGAGTGCATCACGTGGTAAATGTGGCCTATTCTATCGAATGCATCAACCTATTGCTTTCATGATGTAGAGATTAATTATTGTTTGAACGTTATTTTAGGAGTTTGGAAATGGTGGAATTCACAACTCGTAAACGGTGTGTAATCTCACACCCCTTTGAATGATTGCACGTGGTGTTATGCGAATTGGCCAAAAGCTGAAAAGTTAGAAAATCGGCATCTGTGACCACTCGAGTGTGCAAACGATCGTAGTGGTAAATTGAAATGCGAATAATGGCGGTAAGTCATTAAGAGTGTCACGAGCACTCCTGCAAAACTTAGGTTGTAACGGTCCTGATCGAGCCAAAACGGGCCAAATGGGCCCAAAGGGCTATCCGGCCCACTGGGGCAAAATTATTGGAAAGCTATCAAACAATAGGTTCGATTGCGAAGTTTACAAATCTAAAACCGAAATAAAGCGAAATGGGCCACACGAGAGTGTGGGCCCGATTGGGCCTAAAATTTTAGGCCCAATAGTTTCGTAGAGACCCAAATGGGTCCTGTGTCGCTCGAGGCGACAGTAGGCCTTCGGAGAGGCCGTTAAATGCGAAGTTACCAAAATACGCCTAGAGGGGAAATTATCAAAATACCCCTAGAGGGTAAATTATCGAATTACCCCTAGAGGGTAAATTACCAAAATACCCCCGGAGGGTAAATTACCAAAATACCACTGAAGGGTAAAATTATCGAAATACCCCTAGAGGGTAAAATTACTGAAATACCACTGGAGGGTAAAATTATCGAAATACCCCTAGAGGGTAAATGACCGTTATACCTCTGATTATGGTTTGTTAACATGTATATGCTTTATTTACATTTTGTATGTATGATGCATTGCATTTATGATATGTTGCATGGGGTGGGATTGATGATCGGAGGAAGTGTAATCTGGTGGCTCTACCACATTCTGTCTGGTGGCCATGCCACGTATATTCTGTTATCCTGGTGGCTCGCCACAAATTCTGTGATTAGTAGCTAGTCTGCCATATTGGTGTGTTGGGCTAGGTGGGTTGACTTGGTCCTCACAGGTGTGTTGGGATGGTATGAGGGTGTGTAGCGGATGGATTGTTAGGTTAGGCTGCATACTTTGTTTGCATGATCATGTTTGTAGGGCTAAGGCCCAGATTGTCATTGAATAGGGCTTTGGCCCAGTCTGCTTCTATATGGGCTCGGGCCCAATTAACGACCGATTAGGGGATTACACACTGAGTTCTCGTAACTCACTTCTCTGTTTTAACCTTGCAGGTGATCCCCAGCATTGAGGATTTGGAGCTGCGGAGGACTCTGTGATGGCCATACATCGGAGTACTTTTCCAAAACTTTAGTAAATTTCTATTTTGCTTTATTTTGAGATTTATTTTAATTTGGGTTCTATCTTTTGTAATAAGGCCTTTTAACTTTAATTTTTCTTTAAAACTTTCTTTCCTGCTATGATTTATTGCTAAAGGATTAACATGGAGTTTTCGTAAAATGTTAACGAATGGTTTTTTTTTTCAAAATATCACATTTCCGCAACTCACTAAATCTGATTTCTGTTATAAACAAATTTTTCGGAAATAATAATAATAACGTTTTTACAAGAAACCATAAAAAAATTTTGAATTTCACAAACAACAAAGCTCGAAGTTTCGAAAAGAATACGAACTTTTTAACAAACGCACAGTTTTTAAACAACCCTTCTATGTGACATGCTAGATCCGGTCATAACGTCTAGGCCGGGTTTGGGGTGTTACACTAAGCAAGGCTATAATGTGATAATAACTGATGCTGATGTATAAGGGAAGACATTCTAATCTCCCCTAGTGATATCTGTGAATCTTATAACATCCAATTATATGAGAAAGATTTTATTGATAATATGGATCTAGAGAAATTTCAAAATATTGACATTGAAGATGTTATAAAATATTTAACACAAGGTAGGGGTAGTTGGAACTACAAGCCAGGCACTAAGCTTCCCAAAAATTTTAATCAGGCTATTATGTTTCCTGTTGCTAAAATGTGGATGTAATTCATTGGCACTAGAATTGCACCCGCACTAAATGTCTCTAATGTTAATGTATTTCAAATAGGTTTGTTATACGGTATTTTACAATGTAAATAGGTTTGCGTAGAGAACTTGATATTTTGATAAATGAAATGGTGTGTACAAAGCCAAAAAGCTGGACTATTCTTCCCCTATCTTGTAACGGCACTATACTGTTAGGCATAAGTGCCAATGAGCGAAAACGAGCAATTTATGAAACCTACAAGGAGTATTATCAGAGATACATTATATGCAGAATATGTTGAGCTTCTGGGGGAAGCAATTTACTGAATGGGATCAAAGAAGGAAGAAGAAAATGGACATACCAGCATTACTCAAATAGAAAGATAAATCAAAGATTAGAAAGGGAGATCGTGGGGACATAGATGTAGAACTTGATAGAAAGATTTGATGGATGCAGGAAACAAAACTAGTACTTCAAGAATTCGGAAGGATGAATGGGTTACACACTTTGAATTATCCCCTAGATATGTTCAGGCTGACTCAAATTCATCAGGATGAGGGGGTTAATCTTGAGGAGGAAAATGTTACTCAAGAGTACCCTGGAATAGAGGATGAAGATGGAGCGACATTTCAGCCACAATTTTCTACACCAAAAGGGCCTGTCATACGAAGTCCAACTCACCATGCGCCTTCAACGGGTGGGAGCTTCCACTAAACATATGCTAAAGGAAAGGGGAAAGCCCCTATGGAGTAGAGACGCTCTCCTCCCCTCGATGATTAGGGGGAAGATTGAACTTTTTTTTTTATTTTGCTTTTAAAAGACTTGTATTAATTCTTGTATGATTTTAAACTTAACTTGTAGGAGTAGGATAGAAATAATTTTTTTTAGTGTTTGTTTTACATTTGATTTTTTATGTAGGAACCCAACACAAAGGAGACACAAAGAAGTAGAGCTTTACATGATTAAAGGAGGAAGCGACCACCATTAGCAATTAGAGCGATCATAATTAATCGGGTAGCTTCTTCTTAAGGGATACACATTGAGGACATGTGTCAACTAAATTGTAGGGGGTAACATAGGAAGTTTTTTTGTTTAAAATTTTTCTTGTCTTTTTGTAACACCCCTAAATCGTATCCATCATCGAAACAGGGTTACAGAGCATTACCAGACTTATAGATCAGACAAACAAAAATTTTCACACATCTCATAACATATAGCATTCATGTCAAAAACCAATCAAATTCATACATATTGTCCCTTATACGAACCTTCGAGCCCCAAAATATGTATTAGAAACAAATCGAGAATTTTTTAGAAACTTATAAAATTTTTAAAATTGCAGGGGTCACATGCCTATGTGGCTAGACCATGTGACTCACACGGTCAAGAGACACACCCGTGTCTTAAACCGTGTGAGCATTCAAAATAGGGACACACAGTCGTGTCCCAGCCCATGTCTGTGCCTGTGTAACTCACTGACTTGTGCCACACGGCCAAGCCACACGCCCCTGTGCTATGCCATGTGAGTATACTAAGTTGTGCTCTTTAAAAGATACAGGGGACACACGACCTATCACTTGGCCGTGTGTTACACACACCCGTGTCTCTACCCGTGTAGACGAAAATAGGCCATTTTACAAGCCACATTTCTCACCCAAATTGGCATCCACCTACATTCAACATTTTACATATACACAAGTCATAAATAGGCATCCAAAATAAGCCAAAATCAGGCCTTAAACATGTAAAATAGTCACTTACAACGAATATGCCCTTAGGCACTTCAAATGACAACTTATAACATGTAAATCTAAACATTCAATATATCCAATTGTTTAACTAACTTATATGCAGATTTCTACCAAAACTTTTCATGTAAATCATTAATCAAAATATACCATTTAATACCATTTATGTTCTTGATCTCTAGCATCAAATAGTCATATAAGTCACTTGTAACTTGTGCACTAAAATCACCAATACAAACAATTCAAAATCTAACATCATTATACATATGTGCTTTCCACAACAAGCACTAAATCACTCCAAATTATAATATATATTCATATGCATGTTCAAATACAATTTAATTTTCATCCATCAAACATAAATAAACTCACATGTTAACCATACCAAACCATACATCAAACATGATAAGGCCTTTTATATATACATAGCAAAATATACCAAAACACAAGCCAATTCAAATGGCTAAAAACATAACAAAACATATAGGCTATCATTAACCAAAATAACCTATATATGACAATATAAATAAAATTAGATAACCAAAAGTACCAAAAGAGTCGATGGATAGTGTGATATAGCTCCGACAAGCTTCCAACCCGAACGAGCTTCCGAATCACTATAAGACACGGGAAAATAACAGAATAAGCATTTAAGCTTAGTAAGTTCGTATAATAAAGAAATTAACTTACCATTTAGTCACATTTAAGGTAAGCAGAAAAAGTATATCCAAACTCAATTTGGACAAAAGCCTAGACACCTATCCTCATCAACCATGTTAGTCATGTAATTCATATAAATATCTAGAAACATGTATGAGCTCAACAACAATCAAACTTTCATGAACATATAGTTTCCAAATCATGTATCTATATATCGTGTACAAATCATTTTCATATATCTCATGTAAATACCTATGGTAGTTCGTATCAAACTCATGTAATCTTGTAACAAAATAATGCCCGTTGAACCACTTAGAATATCGTTGGATACGCGGGTAGTACACATGAGGTGTACTGAACTATAATCCGTCAAGTCCTGCACATGTATGCTCATACGAGCTGTAAATGGTAAGCTCCTTCGATCTGTAAACGGTAAGCTCCTCTGAGCTGAATAACGGTAAGCTCCTTCGAGCTGAATAATGGTAAGCTCATAAGAGCTGAAATTGGTAACCCTAATGACATGTCATTTGTATCGTACGAATTCCTATGGTTAAAATAGGGCTTGATAATCATCGTACGTCGTCGGATATGAAATTGGGTCTCAAATATAATGATCATGCAAATAACATACATCTAATTCAATCAAAGCATATGATTACCCAATTTAATTACACAAACTTACCTCGATTAGTTTACGTAGATACGAAAGTAGCTAATCCAATATTTTTCCTTTACCTCGATCTAACTCCGTACAAGGTCTAACCGGATCTATACGAATGAATTTAACTCAATTCAATATAATTCAGATAAAATTTAGTCCAACACATATATTTGGCAAAATTACCATTTTGCTCCTATATTTTTAATTCTTTACAATTTAGTCCCTAGGCTCGAAAAATGAAATTCATTCAATTTCATCCCTTCTAAAGCCTAGCCAAACTATATACATGCTCATAGCAGCCCACATATTTCAAAAATTCATAATTTTACCTCACAATTTATCACATTTTTCAATTTAATCCCTATTTGACAATTTCACTAAAAATTCCTTTACAAAATTTGTTTATCCAACAACGATCATTCATTTTCTATCATTAAACATCAAAACTCAAGCATGCTCATCAATGGAAAAACCCTAATACTTTAATAGTTTCACAAATTAGTCCCCGGCTAGCTAAATTAAGCTACAATGATCTAGAAAACATAGAAATTATAAAAAATGGGACAAAACACATGCCTAATATATGGAAACATGCTTGCCGAGCCCTAAACAGAAAAAATGGCTTCTTTTTTCTTGGCAATTCGATTGAAGAAACAAAGAAAGATGAAAGCTTTTTATTTTGTTTTATCATTTATTACTTATTTACAAAATTAACCTTAAAAATTACACTAATGCCAAGCCATGTACATCCACTATCACATTTAATGGTCTAATTACCATATAAGGACCTCCACTTTAAATTTCTATAGCTATTTGACACCTTTAGCTATTAGAACATAACTTTGCACTTTACGTGATTTAGTCATTTTTATCAAATTGAGCATGTAAACAATAAAATTTCTTAATGAAATTTTTATACAGTAATACTATCATGCTGTAAGCTATAAAATAAAAAAAAATTTTGACTTCAGATTTGTGGTCCCGAAACCACTGTTTCGATTTCACTGAAAACGAGTTATTACACTTCTGGTGTGCTTGAGCTTGTAGAAATACAAATGATTGGTTAGGAACATGTTTATAGGTTGCTTGAGTTTATAAATAAATTTGGCATGATGGTAGGAGATTTTATATTTTTGAGCATTAGACTAAGAAAGTTCTATATGTTACACTGTAAATAGGTATTAAGCAATCAACTATACCAAATGATATAGAAAATACAAGGAAAAGGAGCATGCTAGTATGAATAATAAATGGTTGAATTTTAGTTTGTTTGGTTGATTAATTTTATGCATGTTGAGTTATTTAAAGATGACCTAAGGCATTGATTGGAACACATCCCAAGCCAAAAAGCCTACCTATTAATATTCAACTTTAGTATCGATTTTTATGCCTTTTGACATTTCTTGAAGAACCTCATTACAAACCTCAAGCCTAAAAACATTAATTTGTATTTTTCCTTTTCCTTTGGTCTTGCACCGCACGATTATAGATGTCTGGCCATATGTATTAAGGGTTAAGTAGAAACATTGAGGTGAAGTTTATAAAAATAGAATGAAATAGGAAGGATTAGTGTGATATGGGAATTATAGGTTAGCCCGAAAGTGCAATACAAAAGAGAAATCCAAAAAGAAAAAGTAACACGAGTAGAAAAAGGTTCTTGAAAAAAAAGGCATTCATGAGTGAGATGTGCTTAAAAAGAAAAGTTACAAAGTCACAAAAGATAGAGAAACTCATTCATTAGTGCACAAAAACTCATAGGCTAGCCATAGTTACTATGTCATGCTATGATTTCTTATACATAGAGATACAAGGAGGGTGAGAGAAGTAGAAATAAGGCCGTGAGCGGTAAAGGTCACTAAGGGGGGAATAATAGGGATCCATATGATTTGCCAAACTATTTTTGTGTTTTTAACCCTTTTGATGCTTACTATTTTTGAATTCTTTTCCTATCCTAAGCCTCAGAATGTAACAAGCCAAAAAGTCCTATGTGACCTAAATACCCTTATACATGAATATACATCATACTAATATACGCATAAATGACTATTTGAATTTTGCTCAGATAATCAAAGTACTTGTATGATTTGTTAATGGTTTCCTATAGGTGAGACCCTTAATACTTGTATATCGTGTAACATACAGAACTTAGATGTTTGAAATCAAAGGTGGTAAATAAACTATGCATCATGCTGAAATTGTTAGTAAGCATAAAATGCCTAAGTCATATGATCCTAAGTCAAAACTTATATCATATTTGATCAAGGGTTATCATCTTATTTTTCTTTTTTTTTTATGTTGCTTGAGGACAAGCAAGGACTTAAGTGTGGGGGAGTTTGATCTATCATAATTCGGTGTAGTAGATTAAACTAGTTTTTACATTTAAAGAGCTTGAATACAAGAATTTTCGTTATGTTTTAGTTAAGTTTTCATCATTTTAGTTACATTTAATAAAATGTGCAAATTGAGTCTTTTATTGACCTTAGGGGATGAATGAGGCCTAAGGGTGAGCTAATGCACTTTGTGAGTGTGTAGAAGACTATTAGAAGGTGCACTAAATTGATATTGGTCACTATGTCGTAGCACGGGTGACTCAATGTCGCAAGATAGAAAGCATAATGGATAAAACTCAAGACTACTTTCGATGTCGTGACACAGACTGAGGGTGTCACGACATACCTCTGAAGATAGTTGTAGACGAGTATACTGATTGCTGTGCTGCGACATAAGTCCTAGTGTGTTGCAACATCGACTCTGTGACAAAACCAAAACACGAAGCAGGGGCATTTTGGTATGCACAATCAAAATTTAAGCTCGAGAATGTCAGATAACCTAGGGTTTAGGACGGTGACCACCTGAAGGCTATAAATAGGCTCATTTGTCACCTATTATAGACATCATTCCTTTAGTCTAGATTCTCTCTTGTAAATTTAGTTTAGCTTTCTTTCTTTCTTAGGGTTTTAGATTTATTTCAATTGTTCTTGTTGATTTCAAGAGATCTAAATTGTCAAAGCATTCAAATTCCGTGGATACATAATTAATTTCAACACAATCGCGCTCTTTCATTTACTATATGTTGTCGATTTATTTAGCATGCTTTCTCTTTGCATTGATTATATATTATCTATGGAAGTCATGAGGAACTAATACCTTTATAGGGGATTAGCAAGTAAAGGTATGATCTGCTAACTATTTTGTAGGGTTACTCAACTGGTTAACTGTTTGGGAAAGGAAAAACGTAAAACAAACCGTAGGCCTGACAGCCTCGGGAAATCATCATGGTCGAAATTAACCCAAAATTGGTTTTTCCCATCCATGAACACCTTAACCTGAATCCAGTCTGAACTATGAGGTCAGAAGATAAGTAGTGTAACGCCCCGAAATTTGGGCCTAGAAGTATTGGGCCTTGAGCAAGAGAACAGTTAGGAAACTATGCATATAAGTTTATGTGAGCTAGCAAATGACACAATTAAATGTCTGCTCAAGTGGTTAAGGGTCTTGAGAGGAGTTGGAAAAGTCCTAGGTTCAAACCTAGGCTTTAGCAAAAATTTTGGTTTTAAGTGGATAAAACCCTGGATGCTTGGATGTAGGCCTTTTAAATTATTGTGTCAAAAAAATTACACAAGGAAGCATGTGGTCTAGTGGTTGTGGCATCATTAAGGTTGCAAGGGAGCCTGGGTTCAAGTCTTGGCCCTTGCAATTTATTTTAGTTCTTTTAAAGGAACTTGGACTTTGGCCTTTAGACCTCTTAATTAATTGAAGATAAAATGTGACATTGAAGATAAAATGTGACACAAAAAGGGCTTCTGGCCTAGTGGCAAGTGGCGTGTTGGGTATCTATGAGGTCTGACGTTCAAATCCTGGGATAAGCATTGGATAGTTTATTTTGCTGCTTGAAACTTCCTACTCATATCTTCTTTAATCATTTTCTGCTATAGCCGACCTTCTCTTTTACTTTCACCTATACTTCTTTCCAATTTCGTTTTTCCTTTATCTATTAGGCCGAATTCTGATACTCTTTCCCTCTCAAATCTATTTGTTCTTCTTATTTTGGGCCGGATCTTCTTGACTGACTATTGCCGAAATACGTTTGTTTTATTGGTAAAGGGGTGTTACAACCACTTTATTATTTTGTTCTTAGTCAAATTCTTTTGGCTCTATTAAGAAGCTTCGATTTTACCTTTTCCTTCTCTTGGGGGCCGAATGTATGGTTGTTGTCGAAATAATTTTTTTATTGAAAAATGGGGATCGACTTTAAAATGAAAAATGGAGTCGCCACCGATCCTTTATTCGAGGTGTGATCGGGTCACCCTGAGATGAATTATTTTAATAAAACATTTTGATTTATTAAAACAATAAATTTTGGTTTACGAAATATAAGAAAATAGGTTCGAGAGTCGGTTACGTGCGAGGAAGGACTAACACCCTCGCAACGCCTAAAATTGGTACCAAATTGATTAATTAATGTCCTTGTGTCATAAATTTAAAATGATTTTAAAATTATGATCTTCTTTGACCCGTTTAAAGATACTCGGGTTTGAATATTAAGATTCTCTTGTTTCGAAGGAATAAAATATCACATCCAGCACGTTAGGATATGACAATTTAAGTCCTCGAATTCAAGATCATCCCAAAATTCTCAAAAACTCATGCATTGAAATTTTGAAAAGGTATTTGGTTATTTGGACAAACAAAAAAATCGAAACCCAGCACGTTAAGGTACGATTTCTCAGATTTCAAAACACGAAATGTTGCCTTGCCTTTAAAAAGGAAAACATGGACAAAATTAAGAAAGGATACGTAGTCATTGGGCCAAACGGAAAATCGAAACCTAGTACGTTAGGGCACGATTTCACAAATTTCTAATCACTAAATATTGCCTTGTTTTGAAGAATTTTTTAACTGGGCTATTTTAAAATAAAAAGAGTTGACGATTTAATTAAAAGATAATTGATTGAACTAAAACATTTAAATGACCAATCATAGTAAAAAAAAAAATTATAGCATGCATAAGAATAATGACATATTATCGTGCCAAAACACATTATAAAAGCATTAACGAAACATGGTGTTGGGAAGCATAAATAATCGAATATGATGCAAATGAACAAATATAAAAGCAATGAATTCAAATTGCGACACATAAGACAAATAATCATTGAACACATATTATTCCAATATTCACACTAACAAATTTTAAAATGGATCAAACAATATATATAACCAACAATTGAAATGAACCAAAATCAAATTAAAATAAATAGGATATGAGCAATTTAAAAATAATAATAAATAAATAATGTGAAAAGTAGCTTTAAAAAATAAATAATATACAATAATTCAAAACAAATGATATATAAAATATTTAAATATACATAAAAAGTGCAAAATAATGTTGAAAAATTTTAAAATAAATAAATAGAATCTAAAATAAGGTATATAAAATAATTTAATATAAAAATATAAAAAGTTTAAAACAATATATATATATATATATATATATATATATATATATATATAAGTTTAGAATAAGCAATATGTATAAAATTATTTTAAATAAGTAGTAAATTTTTTAATAAACATTAGATTAAAACAAGTTAAAATAAATAATATATGAAAATAATTTAAAAGCAGATAGTATATAAATATTTTTAATATCATGTAATAAAATAGTTTAAAACTAAATAAATAGATGAATTAAATTTGATGAAAATGCAAAGATTGTGTGCGAAAACAAAAAAAAAAGTACTTAATTAAAACAAAACAAAATTAAAAGACTATTTTATAATAAATAAAATCATTTAAACATATGCAAGGATCAAACGGAAATACGTGTAAATGATCAAGGGCTAAACTAGCAAATATTTTCGTGATTCAAGCCGCAGCGTATAGACAAGACTAAATTGAAATAACGCACAAATCCTCGAGCAGAATTAAAAAATCAAAAGAGATAAAAGAAAGCCCAATCAAATCTTAACACAAAACAGAGGGACCGAGCGCACAATTATCCCATCACCGCAAAAACGCGTGGATCTTATGGGTGCTGGATCGGGTCAAGTCGGGTCGCCCAATACGATGTCGTTTTGAGGCTATTGGAAAGAGCCCAAACGACGTCGTTTCATCACTAAATAATAACCCCTTAAAACGGAAGTAAAAACAACCGAACATTCCTTTTAAAAAAATGAAATGAAACCTTAGCCCTCTTTTCATTTTAGACGCACCGAAAGAAATCATAGCCCGGTCACTATACCGGCGTGATAATCAGCGACTAGCGATGAATCCAAAACTCTCTGAGCATTCATTTTTAAAAACGACTCAAATGCCTCCGTATTTTCAACCTTGAGGACCCTCCTTACTTCGATTTCGATAAAGAAAGACAGATTCGACAGTTTTCTCAGTAAAGGTAGATCCCTTTTCTTTCCTTAACATTCATATGAACAGAAAGATAACCATGCAAAGAGAGAAAGAAAAGAAAAAACCGAAAGCAAAAAGATCATCAAAATCTAAATCACCTTTCAATATTTCTCTCTGTTTTTTGATTTGTATTTCTTGCGTATGTCTGTGTGCATAAAAAAAAAGAGAGCTTTACAAATATTTTCTTTGGTTTTCATAACTGAATTCAAAAATTAAAATAAAAATTAAAATACAATTATTTTTTCCTTGCAACGCTGGTGGTTTGTTGTTTTCACAGGTACGTAGGCATGCGTGGCTGTACGGAGGCGCGTGGGGGGAAGAGCTGCTTGTGGCACTGCTGTGGGGCTAGGTCTTAGGGTTTCAAATTCTAAAACCAAAATTTGGGCCATTTGGGCCATTTTAAAAATTGGGCCCTTAAGCTAGTTTTAGGCTTCAAATTAAAATTGGTGTTTGGGTCGAATTTGGGTTATTTATCTGAGCCTGTTGAATTGTAAAATATTTTGGTTTGTAATTTGGACTATGGACATTTGATTTTTATTAATGTTTTGGGGTTTTTTTTTTTAATTTTTGTTTATTTGGTTTGGTATTGATCCCAGACATAAATTGGGTCCTACAATTTTCTTCTAACAACTTTTAATCTGCCGAATCATGTTAGGAGGGGGAATCGCCCTTGATCAGTAGTGAGGCGCTAGTATCTGTTAGTTCTAGCAAGGTGAGTGTTTTTGGTTTAGTAAATAAAGTTTATAGATTAAGAGCATGCGTTAATCTTGTGTTGTGTTGGTTATAGGTTTTGTGCTCCAGATTATTCTCACTTTTCGTTGTTGCAATCAGGTGTGTATTTGTATGCGGTATTCGATGATCGACTGAAAGCCGAAAGTATGTGTTGTTTGCACTGTTATAACTGTAGATCGACAAAATGTCGAAAAGTTAGAAATATGGCGTATGATGCCACATGAGCGTGCAATCGTGCGTGTGGTAAATCGAGCCCACGAAACATGGGCATTTGACTATAGAGGCCACCACGAGCATTCTCGTGCTCTTGGGCCGTTATGGGCCTCGTTTGGTTGAAATGGGTTGTGTGGGCCAAATGGGCTCTTGGGCCCTACATGGATAAAATCCACGTTAAGTGGCAAATACGATCATTTTACCCACTTGGGCCTACTAGTGGGTTTTGGGCCTATATACACTGTTCTGGCTGTGTAGGTTATCTGAGTCACTCGAAGCGACGATAGACCCTCTAGGAGGTCGTAATAAGTACCGAGACCCTAAGGTAGGTAAAATACCGCAATACCCTCATAGGGTAAAATGACCGTAATACCCCCATAGGGTAAAATGACTGTAATACCCTTCTAGGGTAAAATGATCGTAATGCCCCTATAGGGTAAAATGACCAAGTGCCCCTGTAGGGTAAAATGACCGTAATACCCCTATAGGGTAAAATGATCGTAATGCCCCTATAGGGTAAAATGACCATAATGCCCCTGTAGGGTAAAATGACTGTAATGCCCCTATAGGGTAAAATGATCGTAATGCCCCTAAAAGGTAAATGACTATTTTGCCCCTCGAGGGTGAATAACTGATATGACTATGATTTGATTGACTTAACTGTGAATGATATGACTGTTACTAAGCATGGCCATTCTGCATACACCTGTGATGATTGAGCATGACATATACGACATTTTGCATGGGTTTGGGACATTGTTATAGAGGAAGTGTACGGCACGTTATTATTCTGTACAAGGCTTTCACCCTTTCTGCGATATTTATGGCTTTTAGCCATTCTCTCTATGGCGCCAGCCGTTCTGTCTACATGAGGAGTGTAGGGCTGGGTGGGTCGATTTAATTCCCACATGAGTTTAGGGTTGGTTTGGGTATTTATACATTGCATATATTGATTCTGATATTGAGATGGGCTTAGGCCCAGATATATGTGATATGTGACTTTTGATATGGGCTCAGGCCCAATGAGACTGATGGGGGCTAAGGCCCAGTTGTCACCGTTACTGGAATGGACTAAGCCCGATTGGTTCTTTTGTGGGCTGTGACCCAAATGATATTGTTTTGGGCTTTAGCTCGTAGAGGGTAAATGACTATTTTGCCTCTCGGGGGTGAATAACTGATATGACTATGGTTTGATTGACTTAACTGTGAATGATATGACTGTTACTAAGCATGGCCATTCATCATACACCTGTGATGATTGAGCATGACATATACGACATTTTGCATGGGGTTGGGACATTGTTACGGAGGAAGTGTACGGCCCGTTGCCGTTCTGTACAAGGCTTTCACCCTTTCTGCGATATTTATGGCTTTTAGCCATTCTCTCTATGGCGCCAGCCGTTCTGTCTACATGAGGAGTGTAGGGATGGGTGGGTCGATTTAATTCCCACATGAGTGTAGGGTTGGTTTGGGTATTTGTATATTGCATATACTGATTCTGATATTGAGATGGGCTTAGGCCCAAATATATGTGATATGTGACTTTTGATATGGGCTCAGGCCCAACGAGGCTGATGGGGGCTAAGGCCCAGTTGTCACTGTTACTGGAATGGACTAAGCCCAATTGGTTCTTTTATGGGCTGTGACCCAAATGATATTTTTTTGGGCTTTAGCCCGCAGAGGGTAAATGACTATTTTGCCCATCGGGGTGAATAACTGATATGACTATGGTTTAATTGACTTAACTGTGAATGATATGATTGTTACTAAGCATGGTCATTATGCATACACCTGTGATGATTGAACATGACATATACGACATTTTGCATGGGGTTGGGACATTGTTACGGAGGAAGTGTATGGCCCGTTGCCATTCTGTACAAGGGTTTCATCCTTTCTGCAATATTTATGGCTTTTAGCCATTTTGTCTATGGCGCTGAGCCGTTCTATCTACATGAGGAGTGTAGGGATGGGTGGGTCGATTTAATCCCCACAGGAGTGTAGGGTTGGTTTGGGTATTTATGCATTGCATATACTGATTCTGATATTGAGATGGGCTTAGGCCTAGATATATGTTATATGTGACTTTTGATATGGGCTCAAGCCCAACCGAGACTGATGGGGGCTAAGCCCCTGTTGCCACCGTTACTGGAGTAGGTTAAGCCCAATTGGTTCTGTTATGGGATGTGACCCAAATGATATTGTTTTGGGCTTTGGCCCGCATATACTCTGAACTATACTGTTACTGTTACTGGGCTTAGGCCCAGACTGATTCTGTTTCTGTATTTTGATTGTTTCTTTAATAAGGGGATTATACAATGAGTTTTTCATAAACTCACCCCATTTTTAACCTTTTAGGTAATCCCCAGCGTTAGACGATTCGGTGCTGCGAGGGACTCGGAGATGGCCACACTACTGCTCCTGTTTTCATTACTTGGCTTTTAGCTACTAATAGTTTTCGTCTGGGTTTTTTATATTTGTAATAAGGCCTCTCCAATTTTATAGCTTTCGATTTGAGATTTTAATCATTATGATTTATACTTGTTAGAAGTAGAACGCGGATTTCCCAAAATGATAACTGTTTTCAAAACACTATGTTTCCACAACTCAATTTTTAAATATCACGTTTTCGTAAATCATTTGTTTTAAATTAAGCTTCCGCAACAAATAAGGTTTTAAAGGTAATAACATTTTTAAAAGGGAATAAATTTTTAAACCAAGATTGAAAATACACAAACACAAACTGAGGTTTTGTACAAGTTTTAAATGGCAAGAATTTTTAAATTTTTAAGAAGGGTTTTAAAAAAAAACATGGTTTTCTAAAAACACTTCCATGTGACACGCCAGATTCCGCCATAATGTCTAGGCCGAATTTGGGGTGTTACATTTAGTGATTGCTAACTTGTTATGTTAGTGGAAGATCGAAAGATCCCACTAGGAAAGTAACTAGTTGATTGACGAGGAACCCGAAATCACAGTTGATGGAGATTACCGAAGTGAGCTAATCACCCATAATCAAATTTGATTTATTCTCCCTTTTTAATATCTTGTATTTTTATCTTTTTATGTTATTTTTTTCAAATCCTTTATTTCATATTTTTTTGTACGATAACTAATTTAAAAGTATTAATTAGATCTTTTAGTGTTTAGGTTAGAATTGAACTGGCACTCGCCTCCCTTGGGTACAATCCTTAGTGTACTCACTTACTTTGTTGTAAAACTATATTACAACTCGACTCGTATACTTATGGATACCGCATTATCTTTCTATATTTTATTGTAGTATTCACACTCTGGACATTAGTACATCTAGAAGCGGTCAAGTGCATGGCATAAGGGCTACTATGCGCTTCTCGCAGAATAGACTGCTTCAAATTAACATAATTCAACACATAAACCTGACCTCAGAAGCACAAAATACCCACACCGTTAAACCCAAAATCCAAAGTCTTACCCTCTTCGATCTACTGAACTTGACTCACTAGAGACTCATCCAAAAGCTACTTATCCTAAATCTCATCAACTTAAGACAGCTTAACTTGCAACTCAGTCAATAATACACCATCCTCAATAGAATTAGGTGAGTAAACATCGCTCTCAACTTGGATATCAACATTCGACTAAGAGCATTCGCCACAACATTGGCCTTACCAAGATGATACTATATAGTGCAATCGTAATTATTAAGCAACTCAATCCATCTACGTTACCTAAGATTCAACTCTTTATGAGTGAGGATGTATTTGACGCTCTTGTGATTCGTGCAAATAATAGACTTCTCACCATAAAGATAATGCCTTCAGATTTTAATAGCAAAAACCACAACCACTAACTCAATATCATGTGTCAGATAATTACCCTCATGCGGTTTGAGCTCCCTAACAGCCTATGCCACTACCTTACCTCCTGCATCAGAACACAATCGAGACCAGTGTGCGATGTGTCACTATACATAACAAATTCCTTTCCAGACTCATATTTTATTAGATTGGTGCCTAAGTTAGAACCAACTTAAGCTTTTTAAAGCTCGACTACTGATTATCAGTCCATATGAAAGGCACATTCTTACGCAACAGTTTACACAATTACTGAAACCCCTCCACAAATATCCTATAATTTCCTGCCAATCCAAGAAAACTTTAAATCATCGAGACACTCTGAGGCTATTTCCACTCAAGAATAGCCTCAATCTTTTGTGAGTCCACACGGATACACTCGGTAAAAACTACATGTCCTAGAAACATAACTTCACTCAATCAGAACTCAAATTTGCTCAATTTAACGTGGAGCTTCTTCTATTGAAGAATCTGTAAAACCACTAAGATGCTCATCATGCTCAACCTTGGTCATAAAGTATACCAAAATATTGTCGATAAACACTACGATGAACTGATTCAGATATGGTTGAAGCACCCTATTCAAGAGATCCATGAATGCAACCGGAGGATTACATAGACCGACAAACATAACTAGGAACTCATAATGACCATAAGAAGTCTTAAAGGCATCTTATGCAAATCAAATTCTTTTACCTTCAACTGATGGTACCTAGATCTCAAATCAATCTTCGAGAATAGAGACGCTCCTCGAAGCAGATCAAAAAAATCATCAATTCTCGGTATTGGATATTTATTCTTTACAGTTAACTTATTTAGTTACTGGTAATCCACACACATCCTTATAGTACCATCCTTCTTATTGACAAAGAGTACCGGTGCTCCCCATGGAGACAACGTGATTAACTGATTACTATGTAGGGTTTTCTTAGTGGACAACCTGTTTGGTAGAGGAAGAACTTAAACCCTAGGCTTGGCTACCCTAAGAAGTCATTTAGGTGGGAATTAACCAAAAATTGATATGGCATATTTGTGAACACATTAGCTCCAAACCGGCCTAGAGTATGAGGTCGAGTGTAACAATCCAAACCCTGCCTAGAAGTTAGACCCGAATCTAGCATATCACATTGAGGTGTTTTTCGAAAACCGTGGTTTCATTGAAAACCTTTCTAGATATTTAGAACTAAAGTCTAAGTTTGCGTTTGATTATTATTAATTGACATTTATCAAAAGGTATTTATTTCAAAACCTTGTTGTTGCAGAAGCTTCATTGAAAACAATAATTTACGTGTTATCCAAAGATTGAGTTGCAGAAACATAGTGTTTTGAAAACAGTTATTGTTTAGGGAAAATCGTGTTCAACTTTTAGCTGATTTAAATCATAATAAACTAAAAATCCCAAATTAAAACCAGAATTTAAGATAGGACTTATGACAACCCAATAAGAAAATAATTTAAATAAAGTAGAATAGAATATTAAAATTCAAAGCTACTCATAGTGTTGCCACCTCCGAGTCCTCCAGTACATCGAACCGCCTACTGAGGATTTCTTGAAACATTTAACAAAAAGATGGGGTGAGTTTACGAAAACTATGTGTGTACAACCCGCATCGGTCATAAGGCATGCATCAAACAAACCGGGCCTCAGCCCATTACAGTACTGGTGGCAATTGGGCCTTATCCCAAAATAGCCTTGGTTGGGCCTTAGCCCATAACAAAAGTCACAGATCACATCTATCTGGGCCTAAGCCCATCTCAATATTAGAACATGTGAATGCAATGTATTAATGCCCATACCAACCCTTTACTCCATCTCCTATCCAACCCTACACTCTTGTGGGGATTTAATCGACCCACCCATCCCTACACTCCTTATGTAGCACCGGTTGCGGCATTAACCAATATTGTAGCAGAGCTGCCAATCATATAATCAGCTTAAAGCCATTGGTGGATCCACAGTCGTCAAACAACCATGCAACCCTATCAGTACTTCCTCCGCATCAATAATCCCTTTTTCCCCATGCAACATAATATCACATGAATGCAACATACCATAATTAAGATACAATAACAATCATATAACATATAGGGCATTTTAGTCATTTTGCTCTCTAGGAGCATAACGGTCATTTTACCTTCTAGGGGTATTTCTGTAATTTTACAACCTTGCCAAATGTCTACAGTTGCCTTGAGTGACACATATAACATATATCAACAAAACGGTGTATTTGGGCCCAACGCCTAATACTCGGCCCAAGTGGGCCCACAATCTCATGTGGCCCATTCCGCCCAAAATTGCCATTGGCCATGTGATTGTAATGGCCGACTCCTTATTTCCTATCCGTCCACCAAATTTATTCACGTAGGGCCCATAGGCCCACTCAGCCCATTCCTGCCAAACGAGGCCCAAAACGTCCTATGCCCGTCTCAAGCGTTTTACGACCATATTTATGGGCTCGGTCTACCACACGTGCGTTTGCACGCTCGTATGGCATCACTTGCCAATATTTCGGCTTTTCGACATTTGTCGATCTACAGTTGGAATGGTGTGAGTACACACCTGTTACGGATTACGGATCGCGCCTCTTTTTGAGGCACATAAGAACATAATTGGACATCAGTTAGTCTTCACATTCAATAATCCCAAAATATGAATACATATAACTATTGACTTAGCTTACCAATGAATAACAGACTCCCCCTATGGAGAGTATTCGGTCCACCTCCTACTGATCAAAGATCCACGTCCCTAATGAAAAGAATATGTTAGAACGTTATTCAAGATAATCAAGAGAAATGGCCCTTCGGCCCTAACGAACTTAAAAAGATAAGAGAAACTTTCACCCCTAATCAGTAATGGCCCCAACTTACCAACACACGGAAGAGATCCTGAAGTAGTTTGAACCAAAAAGATACGAGTTTTTGCACTTCAGAGATTCGGCCCTCACCACAAGAAAACAAAAGGGATTCGGTTTGGAGAAGGTAAGTAGATTCAGCCCTTGACCAGAGAAAAAGCCGAATGGGAAAGAAAGATTTAGCAACCAAGTGTAGAAACCACGAACTAAAGATGGAATGAAGAAAAGAGAAGTAAAGCGTGAAGAGAAGGGAGGAGAAGAACAATGATTCGATTACTAGCAAAAGAAAGAAGAAACAATTACATATTAGAGAAGAGAGAGGAGATTTGGCTTATGGAGAGGAAGGAGTAGAGGAGAAAACAAAAGATAAGGGAGGGAGATAAGGAATTCTGTAAGAAAGAAATTACAAAGGAGCTGACCTGAAATGCTCAAGGAAAAAGTGCCCAAAATGCAAAAACGCCGAAGAGAAACTTGAGAAATTCGGCACCCTTTCCATTCAAGGCCGAATATGCTACCTAAGCCCCTCTTCAGCCAAAATTCTCATCCTCACAACACTCCCAAATTCGGCCTCCTCTTCCCACACTTGAATGCCATGATTTTCTCCCCTTTTCCCTCCTTAATTTCCTCTCCTTCATCCATTTGAAACATTTGACCCATTCTCCAATTCCCATAGTAGAATTTGATCCCAACTCTGCTTCCTCCTCTCCCAAAGCATAAAATAAATGCATTAGTTTGCTTGCTAAGGAAATCGAACTCCTCTCCCCCCATGTCACCTAGTGACGGCACCACAACTCTACCATGTGCTCAACTTGTGTTAGTAAGACACACTTTAATCCACTTAAGTCTTGCCTTCTACTGCATTCCCCCCTAAAGAGCCAAAAAACAAAAATTTTCCAAAGCTCAACCTCGAACCCAGGCCTCTATAGGACCCCCAAACACACTCAAATAGCAAGCCAAAAAGCACAACATGAATTTAAGCAAAACTTCTAACCCCTAACTTTTAGGGCGTTACAACTCTACCCCCTTAAAAAAATTTTCCTCGAAATTTCCAATTATCTAATAGCCGCACAAAATCGGTTATACCACTAGGCTTCTGCTGCGCACTCTAATCCTAAATGAAAGTTTGGTAAATAGCACATTATGGGTAAAGTACGTACTAGTATTCGCATCTAGAGCGTCTCCGTCCTCTCGGCAACGTCTTGCATAAACTAAAGCTGGCTGCCTTTCCTCCGCAAGACCAGCACCTCTACCTGGAGCTCCATGACCCAAACCGTTTCCATCCCTAGCATGCCCACGACCTCTAGATGGCTGCTATCCACCCCTCAGTGGCTGCACATTACCCCTACCGAAAGCTTGCCTCTAATCTGGTCTTCTGGGACACTTTCTGAAATGATGTTTAATTTAACCACAACTCAAACAAGCCCTTGTCCTTCTCTAGCACTCGCCCACATGACCTTTCCCACATGTAGCACAAGGTGGTAACCTAGTCGTAGCAACAGGGGGCCCAGCTCTGACTGGCCAATCTACACTAGCCCTTTTCTTAAATCTCTGATCAAAATCGGAGATTTTAGAATCCCTCTTATTTCTGCCCCTTTCTCTTTCCCTATTTAAGCGCTCAGAGTGCTTCACATCTTCAGTGATCTTAGCTTTCTCTACCAATGCAGGAAAGTCCCGCTCCCTCTATGGAGCTATCAACACTCGGAGACTGTCCTTGAGGCCATCTTTGAACTGAACACAACGTTCATACTCTGTTACCACAATTTCTTGAGCATACCGACTAAGTCAAAAAAATTCTTCCTCGTACTCAGCCATGGACTTGTCACCTTGAACCAGATTCAAAAAATTTTCCCTACAAGTGTCGATATAGCTAGCGCCCACATACTTTCCCTGAAATGTGGACTTGAAGAATTCCCTAGTCAATCGATCAGATGGGGTACCCTTTTTTACCGTAAGCCACCACTGGTAGGCTTCATCCCTCAGCAAGGACACGGCCCCTTTAAGTTTTGTTCTGGCGTGTAGTTGAGGTCGTCCATAATTCTTTCGGTGGCCTCTAACTAGTACTCTGCCACACATGGGGCCATCCCAAAAACTCCCTAAAAATCTCTGCTCCATTGGACCGAAGTCATTCCGTAACCCACTCACGGCCCCCAACAACGGTATTAGGCTCAACAGACCCAACAAATCTTTCCAAAATACGAAGTATTGCTCGAGATAGTGCGTCATCCCCAGCAGCTTAGTCGAATGACCCTGTCTAGGTCACCAGTGAAGCCGGTGCTTCTCTCTTCTCGATATTAGGCATGTGGTCTAACGTCGAAAACCCAGCCCTAGCACTTCCACGACCCCTACCGCAGCCTCTTGCACCCCTTCTAGCGCTCATTATCACTTTGCGTATTATCTAAATTAGAAATTTTATGAATTTAGCTCATAGTTCCAATGATTAAACAAATGCTTTATGAAAGTAGTAGTTAAGAGTTGTTTTCACATCGCAAGCTCACTATAGTTTTAGTCTCTTACGGGCCTCAATTTTACTCTAACTAAGAGTCTCAGTATAGTCTATCATCTAAAGTAAGCCCAGTAATTATCTACAGTATAACAATTTAAAATAGATTTTACTATCAGGAGAACTTACTTAATCTAACGTCGGAGACTCGGTGTGCCACACAAAAATCTTCCAAAACTATTTCAAAATCATTTGTAAACATCTTTAAAAAAAACTAAAGCCCATTTCACAGCCCCAGTTCTGCAATCGGGATTTGATACCATTAAAATGTAACACCCTAAACCCCGCCTAGAAGTTAGGCCCGAATCTGGCGTGTCACATTGATGTGTTTTTCAAAAACCGTGGTTTCATTAAAAACTCTTCTAGATATTTATAACTAAAGTCTAAGTTTGCATTTGATTATTATTAATCGAAGTTTATTAAAAGTTATTAATTTCAAAACCATGTTGTTGTGACAGCTTCATTTAAAACAATGATTTACGTGTTATCCAAAGATTGAGTTGTAGAAATGTAGTGTTTTGAAATTAGTTATCGTTTAAGGAAAACCGTGTTCAACTTTTAGTAGATTTAAATCATAATAACTGAAAATCCCAAATTAAAACAAGAATTTAATAGAGGCCTTATTACAACCCAATAAGAAAATGGTTTAAATAAAGTAGAATAGAATATTAAAATTCAAAGATGCTCGTAGTGTGGCCACCTCCGAGTCTTCTAGTACGTCGAACCGCCTACTGAGGATTTCCTGAAGCATTTAACAAAAAGAGGGGGTGAGTTTACAAAAACTTAGTGTGTACAACCCACATTGGTCATAAGGCATGCATCAAATCAATCCGGACTTGAGCCCATTACGGTACTGGTGGAAATTGGGCCTTAGCCCAAAATAGCCTCATTGGACCTTAGCCCATAACAAAAGTCACAGATCACATCTATCTGGGCCTAAGCCCATCGCAATATCAGAACATGTGAATACAATGTATTAATGCCCATACCAACCCTGCACTCCGTCTCCTATCCAACCCTGCAATCCTGTGGGGATTTAATCGACCCACCTATCCTTACACTCCTTATGTAGCACCGGTTGTGCCACTAACCAATATTACAGCAGAGCTGGCAATCATATAATCCTCTTAAAGCCATCGATGGATCCACATTTGTCAAGCGACCATGCAACCCTATTAGTACTTCCTCCACATCAATAATCCCTTTTTCCCTACGCAACATACCATAATTAAGATACAATAACAATCATATAATATGTAGGGCATTTCAGTCATTTTGCCCTCTAGGGGCATAACAGTTATTTTACCTTTTAGGGGTATTTCGATAATTCTACAACCTTGCCAAAGGTCTACAGTTGCCTTGAGCGACACAGATAACATATACCAACAAAACAGTGTATTTGGGCCAAAGCCCAATACTCGGCCCAGGTAGGCCCACACTTTCGTCATGGCCATGTGATTGTCATGGCTGGCTCCTTATTTCCTATCCGTCCACCAAATTTATTTGCATAGGGCCCACGAGCATGTTGGGCCCACTCGGCCCATTCCAGCCAAATGAGGCCCAAAATGTCCAAAGACCATGAGAACGCTCGTGGTGGCCTCAAGCATCTTACGCCCATATTCGTGGGCTCGGTCCACCACACATGCATTCGTACGCTCGTGTGGCATCAATTTTCAGTATTTTGACCTTTCGGCATTCACGGATCTACAGTTGGAATGGTGTGAGTACACACCTATTACAGATTACGGGTCGTATCTCTTTCCGAGGCACCTAAGAACATAATTGGCCATAAGTTAGTCTTCACATTTGATAATCCCAAAATATGAATACATTTAACTATTGGCTTAGCTTACCAACGAATAACAGACTCCCCTTATGTAGAGTATTTGGTCCACCTCCTACTGATCAAAGATTCGCGTCCCTAACAAAAAGAACGTGTTAGAACGTTATTCAAGATAATCAAGAGAAACAACCCTTCGACCCTAACGAACTCAAAAAGATAAGAGAAACTTCCACCCCTAGTCAGCCATGGCCCCAACTTACCAACACAAGGAAGAGATCCCAAAGCAGTTTGAACCAACAAGATACGCGTTTTTGCACCTCAGAGGATTCAGCTCTCACCACAAGAAAATAAAAGGGATTCGGTTTGGAGAAGGTAAGTAGATTCAGTCCTTGACCAGGAAAAAAGCCGAATGGGAAACAAAGATTCAGTAACCAAGTGTAGCAACCATGAACTAAACATGGAATGAAGAAAAGAAGTGATAGAAGAGGAAAAATGTGTAGTTAATCAGCTAGAGAAAATATGAGTAAAGCGTGAAGAGAAGAAAGGAGAAGAATAATGATTTGGCTACTAGCAAAAGAAAGAAGAAACAGTTATAGATTAGAGAAGAGGGAGGAGATTCAGCTTATGGAGAGGAAAGAGTAGAGGGGAAAACGAAAAAAGAAGGGAGGGAGATAAGGAATTCGGCAAGAAAGAAATTGAAAAGGACCTGACCCGAAATACTCAAGGAAAAAGTGCCCAAAATGCAAAAAAAGGCCAAAGAGAAACTAGAGAAATTTGGCACCCTTTCGATTCAAGGCCAAATATGCTACCTATGCCCCTCTTCAGCCGAAATTCTCATCCGCACAACACTCCCAAATTCGGCCACCTCTTTCGACACTTGAATCCCATGATTTTCTCCCCTTTTCCCTCCTTAATTTCCTCCCCTTCATCTATTTGAAACATTTGACCCATTCTCTAACTCCCATAGAAGAGTTTGATCCAAACTCTGCTTCCTCCTCTCCCAAAGCATAAAATAAATGCATTAGTTTACTTGCTAAGGGAATCGACCTCCTCTCCCCTGATGTCCCCTAGTGACGCCACCACAACTCCACCATGTGCTCAACTTGTGTTAGTAAGACACACTTTAATCCACTTAAGTCCTACCTCCTACCATTTCCCCCCCCAAAGAGCCAAAAACCAAAAATTTTCCAAAGCTCAACCTCGAACCCAGGCCTCTATAGGACCCCCAAAAACACTCAAATAGCAAGCCGAAAAGCACAACATGAATTTAAGCAAAACTACTAACCCCTAACTTTTGGGGCGTTACATCGAGAGATAAGTTGTTCATATCAACTCATTAGTTTAGTGGAAGATCGAGAGATCCACCCATGCTAATGACTACTTGATTGAATAGAAACCCAAAATACGAATTAGTTATGACCACCAAATCTAGCTAATAATCCATGCCTAGAATTGATACAGTTTACAAATTAGTTTTCCAAATTTTATTTATATATGTTATTTTAGTTATTAAATTATAAAAAATCCAAAGATATGTCATTTATGTTTTATCCTATAATAATTTATTTTAAACTAATTAGATCTATTTGTGTTTAAGTTGGGATTAATTTAGTGTTCGCCTCCCTTGGGTACGACCTTCAGAGTACTTACCTACTTCATTGTAACTATATTACATCCAGACCTGTATACTCTGGATACCAATTTATTCTACATCTTTTGTGGAACATTCTCACTCTGGATGTTAGTACGTCTGGAGGAAGTTAAGTTGTTGGCCTCGTTGTCGGGGATGCAACGTCATTAGAGTAATCTTTATCTTTGAATTTAACAAAATAATTATGAAATTACTAAATTATAGATACGATTTGTATATTTCAACTTCATTAACCTTTCTTTATTTTCTTCTGATTTCTTGTTATTCATAAAGATACCTACAAATTTAAGAAGACTAATGGCTAAATTTTTCTAGTGAAACAAGAGACCAATTACAAAGAAATAACATTTTCTTTCTGCAAAATGATAAGTAACCTTTAATAACATGACGCCAGAATTAGGAACATTTTTCAATGTGGACTAGTTATGATCTAATAGTACTCACCACATTATTCATAATCCTCATTTTGAATTAAATCATTCATTATTAACATGGATTTCTCATAATGTCAAGTTTAATGATTATAAAAATGAGGATCCTATAGCCTTTCTCCGACAGTTCTAACACATATGCATCATTGTCACGTATGTTGGTGTATTAACAAAAGCTATTAAATTATAACCAATTCCATTCGCGCTAGATAGAAAAGTGAAGGCTCGGTTGGATACATTCCCGCCCAATACCATTACTACATGAATTGATTTGGTGTAGTTATTCCTTCACAGAGTCCTACCTATGACCCAAGTAATCAGTACTTATGAGAAATTATTTCAATTTAAACAACATATTACAGAAACATTTTTTTAGGTCAATGATGGGATAAGGCGTGCAGTTTGCAATTCAAATCCAACATTTCTATGAATGATTGGATAGTCAGAACATGCGAAAATTTGATATCATGACCGGGGGAGTATTTGGATGAAAATGGGAAAGGAAGCAATGGAAATATTAGAAAATTTTAGTGAAAATGAATTTACTTGGGAAATACATCAAAGAGTTGAAGATGTAGACTTGATAAAATCTAAGCCAGAACAACAAAAGTGCAATAAACTGGAGTTGATCATACTAGATTTGGCTGATTACAATGAATATGAATCAGAAGAAGAGAATTTGGATGATACAGAACAAGAAAACAACCAAATAGATATTCAACTTGATTGGTGGCGACAGAGTAAGGAACAACAAGAACAAGTAATTCCAAATGCAACAAAAATGGTGCCCTCCATTGTCAAACCACCAGAGTTAGGATTAAAGCCATTACTGATGGAAGCTCGAAACTAACTATAATTTCGACAAAGGCAAGCTCACCTATCAAACAGTAGTACAGCTGTGGTGAGTCTAAAATATCGTATCCTCAAGGACCAAGAGTACTAGTATTAACTATCTTTTTATTATCTAGCATAATAATTAAAGGGGATTTATTTTTAATCTAAAATTTAACTAACTATGAGTGCGATAGAGAGTAAATTGGGAAAATACTTTGGACAACTTATATGAGAGGGACGACACCTAAGGAAGAATCCACCTAGACTTCACTTACTACTTTTGATTCATGTGATTTACTCACTTGACTTAATCCGTAGAAATCCCTGAATTATATTAATACCTCTTTCGAGGCTACTAACAATTGACTCTAGGTTTATTAATTGAAATCTCTTTCTAATTAAAACCCTTATTGTCGCTTTAATTTGATCTATGGATTCCCATATTAGGTTGCACCTAATCTGGCATATTTTCGTCGCCCTATTTCTAGGGTTGCAATCAACTCCGCTTAATTGTGTTGATCTGCTCTTAAACAGGGACTTTTGCTCCAATGAATAAGCACATTCGACTTGAATCAACAACCTGAATTATCAAAACAAGAATAAAACTCACAAATAAGAATAAGCACAAGTATTTATCTGATAAATCAAATAATAATAAAATCTATCATAGGTTTCATCTCCTTAGGTATCTAATGGATTTAGTTCATACTAGAAGAAAATATCATAAAAGAGGAAAAACAACAAAACATAAGAAAACCCAAAAACTTCTAAAGAACTTGATGGGAGATCCTCAGTCTTGATGGAGATCCTTATCCTAAGCTATTCCTAACGGCTGTCTTGGAGTATTTTCTCCTTTCTATTTGGCGTCTATTCGACGTCCTGTCGAACCCCCCTTTTAAGTTGCCTCCCAAGGTGTTTATATAGGCTTTGGAACACCTCTATTGACCCACAAGTAGCTTATTCTGAATAAAACTCCTTTTTGCTACGGCATGGACACGCCTGTTTGAATCGAGCTCAGGCCGTGTTCGAGTCTGTTAAAGTGGCACGGCCGTGTGGTAAACTCCAGGCCGTGTTAATTTTTTATGTAGGCCTGTTTTGTCCCTTTTTGGCCCGTTTCTCATTCTTTTCAACTCCCTAAGCTCTCCTGAGTATAAAAATTGAAATTAAGGTATTAGGAGCATCGAATTCATCAAATATAATGATATTAATCCAAAATTAATCCAACCATGGTGTTAAAATATGTGTAAATTACGGTTTATCAAATACCACCAAACTTAAGCCTTTGCTTGTCCTCAAGCAAAATCCTCAACTTACAATTAAAATTGACTTCCCTCAGTTCATAATTCTCATCAATAATGTCTCATCATAATTCGTAGATAATGTATACATGGATAATTTAACTCAAAGAGTCCTAAAGATTCACACAATCAAAGTCATATATTTTTATAGCATGAAAAATATAGGTGTTTCCCTTTATCTAAATAATCACCTTTGATCCAAAATGACAAGGATTGGCATCCTCACTAAGGATTCACTCAAATCACTCAAAGTGTTTAAGGTAAAAGATAAGCACTCATAAGTCAAATATGAAAAGTTAATCCCATAGGCTTGCATGAAAATCAAATCTCCACCACTAAAACATGAGATGATACACAAATCAAAAGGTTTTTAAAGGATTGTAATGGGGATTGGGTTAAAGGTGTGGATATAGGCTGAATTAGAAGGTTAGAATCGAGATTGAATTGACAAATTACCTAACTAGAATAATGAACTGATAATGAATAATTACATCAATAGCACGAGCTTCTTCTAAAGATGTGAATTTAACTATTTAAGCTCATAGAACATAGAACTAATGATGAATAAATTTTCAAACTTTTTTTCTAAGAACAAGTACATAATAAAATATGAATTCAACTACTATAATTAGGCAACCGATCAAATTAAATCTCGAAAAAAGGGGAGTCAAGAAAATGGAATAAATAAGTTAATAACAGGGTTTCGAGTTACTATTAATGGTTAAGTCAAAGAAATGGTTTATTAGGATAAAGGGGGTTCACTAGGGGTTAATTATGAAGGTAGACTTTTTATGGAGTAAGTGGGCTAAATCCTAGGTGCCTTTATCATCTCAGTATATCAAATCAAAAGTGTGGTCTTGAAATGCATAATCGAAGCAAGTTCTAGAATAACAAATCAATGTTGACACACTCATAATCAATAAGGTGAGCACGAAAAGGTATATTCTCTAAAGGCTCAAAATATCACAAAAAAATTATGGTTTTTGATGTCAACCTTGCAAATTTCAAATTTAAAAGTAATATTCAAATTTAGGGAAACAACCTAGAAAATTTTATTCTGAAAATAGACTTATCATGCCTGATTCTCTAATATCTTAAAGTTTAAATCATCAATGCACAATTAACTATGACTTAATGCAAAACATATTAATAGAAATCAAAAATCAATAGAAGTTTCATTCTAATTAGTAATATGAGAAAATTACTTAAAGACAAGATATTATTCAAGGATTTGGGAATAATGCAAAAAGTTAGGAAATTTTGAAATTCACCCCCCACACTTAACATGTACATTGCCCTCAATGTACAAAGATAGATAATAGCTAAATAATAATAAAATCATAAGATAGGGATAGAAGTGAAACTTCCTGAATTTTGGATGGAGTCAATCAAAAGAAATCGGATAGGATTGGCAGAGGTGAACGTGGGGGAGCACCTCGAACCATTTAAAATTGGATCCTTGAAGCAGCTAACCTAATCTTATTGTATCCTAAGCTAAATCTGAATGGCATGAAGAAAAAAAAGAAAATAATAAAGAGAATAAAATAAAAATAAAAGTAAATAATGGAAAATGGGTATATGTTCAAAAAGAAAGGGGAAAAGGGAAGAAGACTTAGGGAAGAAAGTGAATAGAAGAAGAGGATTAAATAGAAATTGGTATATATATAGTTATGGCCCACGCTAGTGTGCCCTAGGTGTGACTGGTCAAACAGCAGAGTCACACGGTCGTGTGCAGTGTTGTTTGTTTTCCCACGCCTGTGTAGGGGGTCTCCACGCCCGTGTAGGTTTCTTAGTGTCGGCCACGACCGCATCGCATGACCGTGGCATTTTATTGCAGCCCATATTGTTGGGAAAAGTTTTGTCCTATTTCCACATGGCGACGGCCACGCCCGTGTGCTAGGCCGTGTGGTTAAGTAATCCTACGCTTAAAAATCTGGTTAGTTCTTAGTTAGATGCTAAAATCCAAAAATATGCAAATTTATGGGGTTAGTACTCGAGTTGCCTCTCGAGAAGCACTTGTTTAAAGTCTTAAGCTAGACTTACCTCTCATTCGCATAATCATGATGGTTGAGGACTCGAAAATCCTTTCTCATGCTATCAGTTCTACTATCAGTATATAGTTCGAGTCGAGTAGTGTTTACCTTAAAAGTGTCGAATTTAGGATTAGTTACCTCGATTGTTCCATATGGGTCAATATTTAGTACCTCAAAGGGGATTTCTTCATTTGTATCAAGTCTAAAGTGGTGATCCGAGGGTCTGTTTTGTTCAACAATACCTGATCCCTGATCTTAAACTGGGTTGTCCCATCTTTAAGTTTGACATGGTTTTGATTTGATTCTGCTTCGTGTGTTTTTATTTTCTCCTTGAAATGTGTCTTCCACTCAGCTAGTTCATCTATTCGAAGCCTTCGTTCCTCATGAGTTACTTCTTTATTGGCTCGAGGTTTAGGATCTAGCTCAGCTGTGTAATTTCGTGGTGCTTCCTGAAAAGAAGGTTGAACCAAATGGTCATTAATAGAATTTATGTTCTCACCTATATCACTCAATGTCCTAGCCGAGTCAAGAGCCTGAAGAGTGATCGTTTCTTCACCTGCACAAAGTGTGAGTTCACCTGTACCAACATCAATTTTAGCTTTAGCAGTTGCTAAAAAAGGTCTTCCTAAAATTAAAGGAACATTATTGTCCTCATCCATGTCTAAGATAATAAAATCTACTGGGAATATGAACTTATCAATCTTTACTAGTACATCCTCAATTATACCCCTAGGAACTCTGATAGTTTTATAAGCCAATTGAATGCTCATCCTAGTTTGTTTGGGTTTCCCGAAACCTAGCTGTTTAAACATTTTATAAGGCATGACATTTATGCTTGCCCTTAAATCAGCTAAAGCATTATTAACAGATAAACTACCAATTAATCACAGAATTGTAAAACTCCCTAGATCTTTTAATTTTCGTGGTAGTTTATTTTGTAAAATTGCTGAGAACACTGCATTTAGCTCCACATGCGACGCCTCGTCTAACTTTTATTTGTTTGTCAAAAGATCTTTTAAAAATTTCCTTGAATTGGGCATCTGCGAAAGAGCTTCAAGAAACGATAAGTTAATATGTAATTTTTTCAAGAGTTTAAGAAATTTACCGAATTGTTCATCTATGTGGTCTTTCTTCATCGCATTGGGGTATGGCACACGAGGATGGTACTCTATAGTTACCGATTTTGGTTTATCATGGCTTACCTTAGCCTTACCTTAGCCTTACCTTTATTTACCACAAGCTCTTGCCTTGGCTCAGATTCAGATTCCACTAGCCCTTCACTATTTTGAGCGGTAACGACATGAAGTTGCTGCTTTGGGTTTGTTTCAGTGTTGCTTGGCAAGCTACCTTGTGGTCGTTCATATATTATCTTAGCAAGTTGTCCTAATTGGTTTTCGATCCCTTGAATCGATGCTTGTTGATTTTTAAGTGTTGTTTCGGTGTTTTGAAAATAAGTTTCTGGCACCACGATGAATTTTCTTAGCATCTCCTCAAGGTTCGACTTCTTTTCTTGAGGGTAGGGTTGTTGTTGAAAGCCTGGGAGGGCTTGTTGTCTCTGATTTCCTTGGCCACCCCATGAAAAGTTTGGATGATTCCTACAACCTGGATTGTAAGTGTTACTATAAGTGTTATTTTAGTGTCTAGAATTATTACCCATATAGTTCATCTGTTCGTTTTCTATGCCAGGGTTGTAGGGTGGGTATTCTGTGTTATTTGTCCCTCCTCCGTATGTATCGCACTGTATCACTGGGTATACCTGCGAAGAACCATACAAACTATCAATCATTTTATTTATCAGTTCTACCTGATTTGGTAGCATGGTTACTACGTTGAAGTTGAAAACACGGGCAGATTTTTTTGGCTTTGTCCTCGTAACTTGCCAATGATAGTTATTCAGTGACATCTCTTCAATAAACTCATAAGCCACTTTAGGGGTCTTGTTATTCAGGGTACCGCCGGTGGCTAAATCAATTAACTGCCTAGTTGAGGGTTCACACCGTTGTAAAAGGTTTGAACCGTAGCCACAAGGGCAACCCATGGTAAAGGCATCTTCTCAATAGATCCTTCTATCTCTCCCATGCATCGTAAAGTGTCTCTAATTCCATCTGTACAAAAGAAGAGATATCATTCCTTAACTTAGTCGTTTTAGCCGGTAGAAAATATTTTAATAAGATTTTTTCGATCATTTGTTCCCATGTAGTGATTGATCATCGTGGTAATGAGTTCAACCACTGTTTAGCTTTATTCCTCAATGAAAAGGGAAACAACCGAAAACGAATGACATTATCAGAAACGCCATTTATTTTGAAAGTGTCGCAGAATTCCAAAAAATTTGCCAAGTGATTGTTAGGGTCTTCATCCTGCAAACCATCAAACTGAACAAACTACTGTATCATCTGTATAGTGTAACACCCCAAACCCGACCCATTCACTACTTAATCAATTTGAAATGCCATCATGCGAAAACGTTTGAAAAATATTTTGACTTACGGTAAAACATAAAATTTTGTATGCCTTTAATAAAATATTGGGTATGTAAAATTCCAAAAAAAAAATTAAGTTATTAAATTTAAAACTTTCAAATAATTTATCAAAGTATAAATTTACTCTTTAAAAGAAACATTCTCGAATATTAACTTAATCATCAATCCACCTTAAAACATAATAATAAAAATTAAACACTTATAGTGGCCTTTTTACAATAATTAAATATTCCAAGTACTGAATTATAAAATAACTTAAAACAAGTAAAACTTCTTCTGCATGGGCCACCTCGTATCCACTCCAACCCGGTCCAAGCTTTATGCATCACCTGCGATGTTGGAAAAATTTGGGTGAGTCAACCATACTCAGTGCATAGTTATTTCACATGTTTCCCCATATGGGCTTGGCCCATATCCACACAGTCCATATAAATTATGCAATTATGTAGCCCAACCCAACCTAGTGTCCATCTATTACACCTACCTCGGCACACCCGCTGCCCAAGGCCGTGTCTAATCCACCGATCAACCCAGTGATCCCATATATCTTACCCTGACAGACCTGCTGCTCAAGGCCGTGGCTAGGCCACTGATCACATAAGTGATCCCACATATCAATCAGTCCACGGTGATGCACACAACTATCAACCGCCGAGATGGGCACCCAGCCAACACCTCCATTGATGAAGCACATAGCTAACATCAAGCGCTAATGTAGCACAAGGCTAACATTAGACCACGTTCATAAATATGTACACCCTTTCCTTCGATTTTCACATCCCAAGTCCTATGCATATTTGTGTATCATGTTAGATTAACATTTAGAGTAAGTATTCATCACATGCTCACCACAAATATCACACATATATCATAGGCAAAATAGAGCACTGACCTGATTAATTGATTACCCACTACGGGTATCCACCGTCTTAGCCATTATTTCCGGCTAACATACACATCATAAACATACATACATAACAACAAATAAATAACAGGAGAATAGTGCGATAACTAAGCACCTAACTGTTTAGTGAAATCCCGATCTATTTGGATCTAACGCAATCTAGAATCCCGAAACACTTTATTCCTGTCGATTTGCCTCTAAAAGCCATAATCACAATCGATCAGTTCTTAAACCCATAAAATGGCCTTTGGCCGAATATTTGCAATCACTTACCTAACTTATTTAAAACCCGAATACTTGCTTTCTCCTGAAGTTATCGAAATCCCTATTAACCACTGTTAGAAACGGCTTAATACATAAATCCATAACCATGGCCCTTGGCCGAATAGTACATGATGCTTACCTTGAATGCTTCAAATCCTGAAAAATCTCCTTTAATGCACCCTAACGTTGGCATAAAAGAAACACATATTAATATGGCCTTAAACATATTCGGCTACCCTTAGAAATCAAGGCCTAATCACATGATTTCGGTATACCTATTGATAGAGAACCTAAACCGATTACCTAAGGCAGAAATCACTTACCCTTCCACGTTGCTTACCACAAGTCTCCAAATCCCGAAAGATCACTTCACACTATCAGAACCGATCGAATTGCTTGCACCGAAAGTCTCCTTGAACACTGAGAGTTTCGGGTTGGCTCTCCAAGGAAGCAAGGTTTGGCAAACATTAGGAGGGTTTCGGCACTTTAATGGTGAAGAGCAAAATACACAAAAGTAGAGAAGGATTTTAGAGGATTCGGCTATGCAAGAAAATATGTAGGAAATAAGGTTTTAGAAAAGAAAAAGAATAGGGGGAGAGAATGAAAAGAGATTCGGCAAGGAGACTAGAAAAAAAGAAACAAAATTTGGCACACCCCAAAACATACTTTAAAGTCAAAAATGCCACCCCATGGAGTCCACCATTCGGCCACTAACTCTTGATAATCTCCTACTTTATCTTTTCAACCCCCTATTCAAAATAAATAAAATAAATAACCCACATTTATCCACTATATTAACATTTTAAAAAAAATAAAACAAGCTTAATCCTTATCTCATCCTTCCAATGCCCATGTGCCGTCCAACCTCTTCTCCCTTCCCTTAACGTCACATGCAAAATAAAATAAAAGCCACCCATTTGCTGCCCACAGGGTTCGAACCTGAGACCTGTTGGAGCCCTCGACGCAAGCTGCAGGTAACGCCCCAAGCCACTTTGCCAAGACGCTTTTTGTGTTATAAACTCCCCATAACTTCTCTTAAAGCCTCCTTAGCCCAGTTTCCCTTCTTGACGCAAAAATAAATGCTCCTTCCTACTTCCTTCGCAACTCGAACCAAGGCCCTTCCCTGCTGCTCCTGGCGTCATTTCCCAAGGCTTTAAGTGGCGCCTTGTAGCCACTTTACCAAGGTGATTCTTATGTCCAAGAACTCCCAAAATTTCCCTTAAGGCTTCACTGGCCTTGCTCCCCTTACTAACTCAAAATCCAAAAATTTTCCAATGCATTCCCTTTTTATCCTAGAGTTTTAAGAACCCCTAAAACACATCCAACCCACTCACTGAGCCTATTAACTCATGAATTATACACCAAATGCATACCCCTAATCTAGGATATTATAGTTCTACCCCCCTTAAAAATAATTTCGTCTTCGAAATTACTTGTTAACGAACAATCGTACAATCTAACTCACCACACTACGCTACCACTCTGATCTTAATAAAACTAACACATCTCCTATGCACAATTCCAAAGTTCACATCCAAGGTTTCATACCCTTCACTAGCAATGCAAGAACGAACTAGCTCTATAATAATCAAGGCACTAAAGGCATTCCGAAAACAAGAAACTTACCCGTTATCACATCCGGCACATCACTCTCCTCGCGACGGCCGACTGTATAAACCAACCTTGACTGCCTTGCATCTGAACCTTCAGCACCTCCGCTTGGTGCTCCACGACCTCAGCCGGGACCATTTTCTCCATGGTTCAGACCACGACCCCGCGTCACTTGCTGATTATCTCTATCCAGCTGCACACCACCTTGGCATGTTTTCTTAGCCATATTCGGATCCTGAGGATAGTCTTTAATCAAATGAGACTTGGACTTACGTCTAAAACATTCTCGTTCTCGATTCCAGACTCGCCAATATGATACCTTCCACACCGAGCATACGGACGGTCTGAATTTTCAGCAGCTGGCTTAATAACACGAGCAAAATTTTCAACCCTCGATCTTTTCTGAAACTCTCCAGATGACTCTGACGGTCCATAACTCTTCTTATCCTGGTTCCTATCCTTATCTCTGTTCTGTCTCACAGAGTCCGTAATCCCTTCAGCTACCTTAGCCTTCTCTACTAATACGATGAACTCTCGCTCTTGTTGCGGAGCTATTAACAACCTCAAGTCATCCCTTAGTCCGTCCTCGAACCGGACACATCGCTCATGCTCCGTAGCCACTACTCCTAGAGCATACCAGCTCAACCTTAGGAATTCAGCCTCGTACTCCGCTACGGACTTGTTCCCTTAAACCAGCTCCAGAAATGCCTTCCTTTGCTCATCAATATAACGAGTACCAATATACTTCTTTTGGTACGATGCCTTAACATAATCCCAAGTAAGATCCTCAGCTGTGGCACCATTCCGAGCTGTGAGCCACCATTGATACGCTTCATCACGTAGCAGCGCCACCATTCCTTTCACTTTCTCCTCAGCGGTCAGATCCAGCTCATCCATAATCCGTTCGATTGCCTCCAACCAATACTCAAGATCTTGGGTGCCACACCAGATACTCCACGGAACACCTCAAATTTATTGGCTCAAGTCGCTCGGTCATGATTTCCTAGCTCTCATATTTCCACCCGCTCCACCACCATTTCAAGAACTCAGAGATCGCTCATGACATGCTGAAGATCCCCCGTCTGATCTTGCTGCTCAACACCCAAAGCTGGTGGTGGTGGTAGTGGTACCTCATTCTCAGATCCTTGACCTTACCTAGCGGGTTCCGATACAGCCATTCTGCCTCTACCGCGTCCACGACAACCACGTCCCCTAGAACTCATTTCTAACGTCGTGATTTAATCTGTTTAAGAAGTTTTATGCATTAAAAATTTTGTTCCACTGTTTATCCACGAGCAAATTTTATGAAAGAAATTTTCAGAAGTAGTTCTTTCGATCAAAATTTCAGGTTCAAGTTCACTATTCTAATTTAGAGAATCACATTCACATTCGTCCACAACATTCAACACATCATTATGGGCATTTCTGACCATTCCCGACCCAGGGGTAATTTTGTCATTTTCCTTATAGGGGTATTTTCGTAATTAATCGGGGTCAACTTGAAAATAATCTTTACAAATCAAGGCATTTTGAAATCTCAAAGTCTCGAGGGTATTTTGGAAAATATTCTTCGAATCAAGGGTATTGCAGAAATTTTAGAAATCGGGGTTATTTCGGTAATTTTGGAAGTCAAGGGCATTTCCATAAATTCTCCAAATCAGGGTATCTTGATATTTGTAAAATAGGAGGTTCTGGTGTTTTTGTAAAGTAGAAACATTTTAGCAAAAGTCGAGGGTATTTTTGAAAATCTTAAAAACTAAGGGTATTTTAGTGATTTACAACACAGGGGCATTTTAGTAATTTTCTCAAATCAAAGTACCTTGAATTTTTGCAAAATAGAGTTTTTGGACACTTTTGCAAAATATAGAAATTTTATTAAAATCGAGGGTAATATGGAAATTTTAGAAACCAAGGGCATTTTCGTAATTTTACAGCTCGAGGGTATTTTAGTAATTTTGTAAATCGGGTGTATTTTGGAAAATTTTCAAGTATAAAAGGATTTTATAAATCAGAGGGGTAATTTGGTAAATTTAAAACTAAGATCTTTATGAAACAGTATGGCTAGTCCCTTTCGGGTTTTAGTTATCAGGTTTAGCCTGTGAATAGGTCCTCTTGGTTAGGGTGAACCGTAGCTACGCACCAGGTAGGATTCGAGTAAAGAGGAGGTGAGTCGCTAGGACCGCTTAAATACCAAGCTCTTCTCAATCCACTCCTGACATGCGCATAATGGTTGCCACACCCTAACTCAAATGACTTAGTCATGTGTTTGTTTAGTTGTTCTTAAGTCTTATGCATGTATTTGAGTGTACTAGCCCTAGGGTTCAATAGCCCTAATCTTCTAGTCTACGAGCCCAATTATGCCCATAACATACACATATACAAATCACCTCAATAGTCAGAGGTACTTACAGCGGACTTGAGTCTGGAGATACAAAGCCATGCCGAATGACTGAAAATTTCATGAAAATCCATATTTTTGAAAAGCCCATTAAAAAAAATGTTTTTGGGTCCAAAACCCTCAAAGCCGAGTTTTGAACCGAGCTCTGATACCAAAATGTAACACCACAAACCTGGGCCATTCACTACGACCGAATTTGAAATGCCACTGCGGAAAATGTTTGAAAAGTATTTTGACTTACGGTAAAACATAAAATTTTGTATGCCTTTAATAAAATATTGGGTATGTAAAATTCCAAAATAAAATTAAATTATTAAATTTAAAACTTTAAAATAATTTATCAAAGTATAAATTTACTCTTTAAAAGAAACATTCCCAAATATTAACTTAATCATCAATCCACCTTAAAACATAATAATAAAAATTAAACACTTATAGTGGCCTTATTACAATAATTAAATATTCCAAGTACTGAATTATAAAATAACTTAAAACAAGTAAAACTTCTTCTGCATGGGCCACCTCGTATCCACTCCAACCCGGTCCAAGCTTTATGCATCACCATGATGTTGGAAAATTTGGGTGAGTCAACTGGACTCGAGCATAGTTATTTCACATGTTTCCCCATATGGGCTTGGCCCATATCCACACAATTCATATAAATTATGCAATTATGTAGCCCAACCCAACCTAGTGTCCATCCATTACATCTACCTCAAAGAAACCCACGCCCAAAGCCGTATAATCCAATCGATCAACCAAGTGATCCCATATATCTTACCTCGCGCACTGCCGCCAAGGCCATGGCTAGGCCACCGATCACATAAGTGATCCCACATATCAATCAGTCCACGGTGATGCACACAGCTATCAACCGCCGAGATGGGCACCTAGCCAACACCTCCATTGATGAAGTACATAGCTAACATCAAGCGCTAATGTAGCACAAGGCTAACATTTGACCACGTTCATAAATATGTACACCCTTTCCTTCGATTTTCACATCCCAAGTCCCATGCATATTTGTGTATCATGTTAGATTAACATTTAGAGTAAGTATTCATCACATGCTCACCACAAATATCACACATATATCATAGGCAAAATAGAGCACTGACCTGATTAATTGATTACCCACTACGGGTATCCACCGTCTTAGCCATTATTTCCGGCTAACATACACATCATAAACATACATACATAACAACAAACAAATAACAGAAGAATTGTGCGATAACTACGCACCTAACTGTTTAGTGAAATCCCGATCTATTTGGATCTAACGCAATATAGAATCCTGAAACTCTTTATTCCTATAGATTTGCCTCTAAAAGCCATAATCACAATCGGTCAGTTCTTAAACCCATAAAATGGCCTTTGGCCAAATATTTGCAATCACTTACCTAACTTATTTAAAACCCGAATACTTGCTTTCTCCTGAAGTTATCGAAATCCCTATTAACCACTGTTAGAAACGGCTTAATACATAAATCCATAACCATGGCCCTTGGCCGAATAGTACATGATGCTTACCTTGAAAGCTTCAAATCCTGAAAAATCTCCTTTAATGCACCCTAACGTTGGCATAAAAGAAACACATATTAATATGGCCTTAAACATATTCGGCCACCCTTAGAAATCAAGGCCTAATCACATGATTTCGGCATGCCTACTGAGAGAGAACCTAAACCGATTACCTAAGGCAGAAATCACTTACCCTTCCACGTTGCTTACCACAAGTCTCCAAATCCCGAAAGATCACTTCACATTATCAGAATGATCGAATTGCTTGCACCCAAAGTCTCCTTGAACACTAAGAGATTCGGCTTGGCTCTCCAAGGAAGCAAGGTTCGGGTAACATAAGGAGGGTTTCGGCACTTTAATGGTGAAGAACAAAATACACAAAAGTAGAGAAGGCTTTTAGAGGATTCGGCTATGCAAGAAAATATGTAGGAAATAAGGTTCTAGAAAAGAAAAAGATTAGGGGGAGAGAATGAAAAGAGATTCGGCAAGGAGACTAGAAAAAAAGAAACAAAATTCGGCACACCCCAAAACATACTTTAAAGTCGAAAATGCCACCCCATGGAGTCCACCATTCGGCCACTAACTCTTGATAATCTCCTACTTTATCTTTTCAACCCCCCATTCAAAATAAATAAAATAAATAACCCACATTTATCCACTATCTTAACATTTAAAAAAAATAAAACAAGCTTAATCCTTATCTCATCCTTCCAATGCCCATGTGCCGTCCAATCTCATCCATGTGCCGTCCAACCTCTTCTCCCTTCCCTTAACGTCACATGCAAAATAAAATAAAAGCCACCCATTTCACCTTACGGGTTCGAACTCGAGACCATTGGAGCCCTCAACGCAAGCTGCAGGTAACGCCCCAAGCCACTTTGCCAAGGCACTTTTTGTGTCATAAACTCCCCATAACTTCTCTTAAAGCCTCCTTAGCCCAGTTTCTCTTCTTGACGCAAAATAAATGCTCCTTCCTACTTGCTTCGTAACTCGAACCAAGGCCCTTCCCTACTGCTCTTGGCGTCATTTCCCAAGGCCTTAAGTGGCGCCTTGTAGCCACTTTACCAAGGTGATTCTTATGTCCAAGAACTCCTAAAATTTCCCTTAAGGCTTCCCTGGCCTTTCTCCCCTTACTAACTCAAAATCCAAAAATTTTCCAATGCATTCCTTTTTTATCCTAGAGTTTTAAGAACCCCTAAAACACATCCAACCCACTCACTGAGCCTATTAACTCATGAATTATACACCAAATGCATAACCCCTAATCTAGGATATTACATATAGTGTTAGGTTTCAGTTCAAAATTATTTACAACAATAGCAGGTCTAACAATACTAGATTCGGTTCCTGATAAATTAGGTTTAGCATAATCATACATAGTACGAGGAGCAAGATTTTGATTCACCATTTTTGCTGCCACCACAGGAGGTAATGGATTATTATCAGCCATCTCTTCAGTAGTATCGGGATCGTTTTCTTGCTCTTCTTCTATGTATGGTAGGCTTCGCCTTATTTCCCTACGATTTCTACGAATGGTACCTTCTATATCACTGTCAAAAATCAAGGTTCCTGTCGGGTTCCTTCTAATCATAAACAAAAGGTACCTTCCAGAAACGAATAAAATGAATTAGTAAAGTTAAAATTAAAATAAATATAAATTGAAAATAAATAAAATGGCTAAAGTAATAAAAATTTAGTTTTCCTAAGATCTTAGTCCCTGGCAACAGCGCTAAAAACTTGATGGAAGCTCGAAACTAACTATTATTTTGACAAAGGCAAGTGCACTGATAAACCGTAAAAATAACATATTTTAGGCCCACATTTAGTGTGCTTTTGTATGATTTAGCCCTTGATTTATGTAAAAAGGTGCTCTTAATCCTTTCTTTTCGTGTTTTATACTCAGGAAAGCACCCGAGGACGAAAAGAACGAGAAACGAGCTTAAAACGGGCCAAGTTGGGCCAAAGTGGAAATCGACATGGCCTGGACTTCAATCTACATGACCATGTCTCATTAATTTTCTCCACACGGCCATGCCACGATTTACATGGCCGTGACCCAATCGACAGAATCGAGGCACGACCTGAAAATGATTTACACAAGCGTGTACCATGGCCGCACCCCTGCCGCGGAAGAAAGCAATTTCACTTAGATTTGGATACTTTGAGACAATGAAACATTTTCCAAAGCCTATTCAAACACTAAGCAGGAGGTATACTTGAATTGGGACACTTAGAGGCCAAGTAAAGCATTCCAAAAGTCTATATAAACACCTTAAGTGTAACCTCAAAGGGGGCAGTGAGCTAGACCAAGGAGTCGAGCCAAAAAGTTAGATTTGTGGGAATTTCTCGAAGATAGCGAGTTGGTCCATCTCAAGGAGCCAAAATTCTACTCAAGACGGTAGATTTCTCCTTCAATTCCTTTAGGGGGATTTAGGAATTTCTTATATTTTGTTTTATCTTTTCTCTTGAGATATTTTCTTTATTCATTATGAACTAAACCTTTCAGATATCTGAAGGGGATGAAACCTAGATGAATCTTGTTATTGATTTCTGAATTATATGAGAAATACTTAGTTTGTTCTTAATTATGCATGCTTAATCCAAATCTGATGTGCTTAGGTGGACGAGGAATAGACCCTGCTTAAGAGTACATCTAGCATAATTAAGCGGAGTTGATCGCACGCCTAGAGATAGGGAGACGAGATTTTGCCGGATTAGGGTGAAACCTAATATGGGAGTCCATAGATCGATTTACTGCTATTCTAAGGGGTTATTATCCGAGAAAGAGATTTTCGTTAATTAACCTAGGGTTAGACGTTATTCGCCTCGAGAGAGAGTTTAATATATGTTAGGGAGTCTTACGGATCGAACTAAGTGAATAAATCGTATGGTTCAGTGTTAAATAACAAGTGAAGTCTAGGTGGATTCTTCCTGAGGGTATCGTCGTGATCAACTGAGTTTCTCTTCAAGTTATTTCCCGATTCGTTCTTTTTGTCTTTGCATCTTTAGTTTAGTAGTCGTTAATATAGATTAAAACAACTTCACTTATTTTAGGCTAAATAATAAAAAGAAAGTGAGTATTTGTACTTTTAGTTCTTTTGGGTTCGACAATCCGCTCTTGCCTAAGCTATACTAATGTTCGATAGTTACACTTTCCTTTAATCGTTGTCAGAGTTAGTTTCCAGGTTCGATCATTCTATTTATAAATTTTAAAACTCGACAAAACAACGATCAAGTTTTTGGCGCCGTTGCCGGGGAACTAAAATATTAAGAAAGCTCTATTTTTATTATTTTAACCATTATTTTTATTTTTATTTTCACAATTTATCTTATTATTCTTGCTAAATTTTCTTTCTTTTCCTAGTAGGTACCTCTAGTTTATGACTAGAAGGAACTCGACAAGACCTCTAGTATACGATAGTGATATTGAAGCTACCGCTCGTAGAAATCACAGAGAAATTAGGGGAGCCCTAAATTACACTGAAGAAGAGCGAGAAGGCATATCCAATCCTACTGAAGGTATGGACAAGAATAATCAATCACGAGATGTGGCAAAAAACAATGCTCCGCATACTGTGTATGATTATGCTAAACCTCATTTAATAGGAGCGGAATATAGTATTGTTAGGCCTGCTATAGCTGCTAATAATTTTGAATTAAAGCCTAACACAATACAAATGATTCAACAATTTGTTCAATTTTATGGTTTGTAGGACGAAAACTCGAACACTCAAATAGCTAAATTTTTTAGAGTTCTGTGATACTTTCAAAATAAATGGCATTTCTGATGATGCCATTCATCTTCGGTTATTTCCCTTTTCATTAAGGAATAAATCCAAATAGTGGTTATACTCGTTACCACGAGGGTCAATCACTACATGGCCAAAATGGCCAAAACTTAAGAATTTTGAAATGATATCTCTTCTTTTGTGCTGATGGATTTAGAGACATTAGACGACGCATGGGAGAGATACAAGGATCTCTTAAGAAGGTGTCCGCACCATGGTCTACCCTTGTGGCTACAAGTCCAAACTTTCTATAATGGTGTAAACCCCTCAACGAGGCAACTAATCGATTCAACCGACGGTGGAACCCTGAACAACAAAACTCCTGAAGCAGCCTACGAGTTCATTGAAGAGATGTCACTGAATAACTATCAGTGGCAAGTTACAAGGATAAAACCGATCAAATTAGCCAGAGTTTACAACCTCGATGCAGTGACCATGCTATCAACACATGTAGAGATGATCAATAAAAAGCTTGATAGTTTTTGTTCTTCGCAGGTACATCCAGTCATGCAGTGCAATGCAAGTGGAACTATGGCAAATCATGAGTACCTACCCTACCAATCGGATGCAAAGAGCGAACAGATGAACTATATAAGTAATAATTTCAGATCTAATAATAATCTTATAGTAAAAACTACAATCTAGGTTGGTGGAACCACCCAAATTTTTCATGGGGAGGCCAAGGAAACAAAGGAAATCAAAGACAACAACCTCCTCAAAATTTCCAAAATTAGCCATATTCGCAAGAGAAGAAGCCAAACCTTGAAGAGATGCTGACAAAATTCATAGCAAACACAGAAAATCGTTTCCAAGAAACTGAGAAAACACTTAAAAGTAATGAGAACCGATTCAGGGAACTTACTAAGTCAGTCAAGGAAGTCACTAATGCAGTTGAACAACTCGCAAAGCTAATGTCAGAACGACCGCAAGGATGGCTACCAAGTAACACCGAGATTAACCCAAAGGAGCAAATTCAAGCCATCTCAGCTCATGACAGTAAGGGGTTAGATGAACCCAATCCAATACAAGAAAACAAGGTAGACGAAGGTAAGGCAGAGGTAACACAAGAAAAGCCAAAACCGATAATTAAGGAGTACCAACCTCGCATACCTTATCCCGAAGCAATGAAAAGAGACGATTTAGAGGAACAGTTCGGTAAGTTTCTTAAACTCTTAAAGAAATTACATATTAACTTACCTCTTCTCGAAGCTCTTTTTCAGATACCAGACTCGAGGAAATTTTTAAAACAGCTCTTGACTAACAAACGCAAATTAGACGAAGAGCACCACGTGGAATTGAACGCAGCATGCTCAGCAATGTTACAGAATAGACTACCACGAAAGCTAAAAGATCTAGGAAGCTTTACAATTCCATGTTTAATTGGTAGTTTAGTTATTGATAATGCTTTAGCTGATTTAGGGGCAATAATAAATGTCATGCCTTATTCATAATTTAAACGACTAGGTCTAGGGAAACCCAAACAAACTAGGATGAGTATACAATTAGATAATAAAATGTTAGAATTCCTAGGGGCATTATCGAAGATGTTCTTGTCAAAATCGATAAATTTGTTTTCCTAGTAGATTTTATTGTCTTAGATATGGATGAGGATAATACAATCCCCTTAATTTTAAGAAGACCCTTACTAGCAACTGCCAAGACTAAAATTGATGTTGCCACAGGAGAACTCATACTTTGTGTAGGTGATGAAACAATCAGTCTTCAAGCTCTTGACTCGGCCAGGACAACAATCGATGAAGGTAAGAAAGACAATTGAGTTGATAATCAATTTGTACAACCTTCATTGCAGGAAACACCTCATGAAGACAAAACTGAGCCAAATCATAAAATACAAATCGACAAAGAGAAAGATCAAAACCTTAAGGTCAACAAACTAGAAGAGCAGAAGACGCACGTCAAAGAAGAACCACACAAAGTAAAACCAGAGGAACCACTAGAAGAGCTCGTAGGAACATCCAATCACTTCAAAATAGGAGACCAAGTACTATTAGACAAAGTAGATCCGCACATCATCATAACAGACCTAAAGCCAAATGGAGAAATCCTTCTTAATGTACACAATATCTTCCCACACGGAACAATCGAGGTAAGCAACCCAACATTCGGCACTTTTAAGGTAAATGCTTCCCGACTTAAACTTTTTCAAGGAGATGGAACTGTAAGTAGGAGGGAAGATATTCAAACCTTTAAACCTCCCTGATTTTTTTTAATTGCGAGGAAAATCTAGCTTAAGACTATAAACGATCGCTTCTTGGGAGGTAACTCGTGCACTAACAAAAATTTTTTTTACATTTTGCTCTCAATTTCTTTTCCTTTCTAAATATTTTGTTTTCAACTAACACAAAAGTGCAGATTTCAAAGCCACACGGCCTTACAAACAGTCGTGTCCGTAGCCGTGTGGACAACAAGAATCTTATACGAACATAGCAGGGGCAGTACGAATCAAATCACACTTAATTCTCAACGTCACAGATCCAACCACTCTCCCACGGGCACCGGTAAGTTGGCACGGCCGTGCTCTACGACTGTGTGAGGCCACTGACTTACCAGATATGGGAAAGACACACCCATGCTACCCAACCGTGCCAACACACTGCCTTTTTAGGAAATGGTGTGGCATCTGGAAAACGACCGTGGGTGAACCAACACGCCTAGACACACGATCGTGCGATGCGACCGTGTAATTCAACACACCCTTGCTCCACGGGCGTGGGAAAGCACCAGAAGAAAAATTCTATTTAAACCCACCCCCTTCCCACTCTTACTAACAATTCTTCTTCCTCTTCTTCGTTCCCTTTCTCTCAAAAATCTTCTCTCTTCTTAACAATATTTTTCCAACCCTTGAGCCACACCAAAGTCATGTCAAAGAAGCGCAAGAAGGCAAGCATAGTCTCCACACTGGAGACCTCAACACATAAGTTCATGCTGCTCGCTTCATCCGAACACCAAGCCAAGGGTCTTTGAGACTATTTAGTTCTTTTCTCTTTTACTTCAATTTCCTTATCTTTACTTCTCTTCTACTTGATTTAGTTTATTTTGTTTTAGTTTCTTGGTTTTAGGTTCTAAAGGCTGCTTGGGAATCACGCCACCTTCGCCACCACCAATACTTCCACAACCTTAGAAGTGACACCCACCTTGAGAACCAGGACTCTTCAGTCCATTAGTTTTTTCATTTATTTTCAGTTTTCTTCTTAGTCTCATTCTCTTTTTTTTTTTTTTGACTTTAACTATAGTATTAGTATATTATTAATGTTTCTTTAGATTTCTTGGCTATATCTTTGCAGGCTACACAATTTCTTTATCTAGCACAAAGCTCATCGGTAGTCACCCCATCAGGCCCATAAAAAACGCCACCACCGCCTCCTCCAACCACCTTCTACCACGACCTCTACCAACTCTCAGAATCATCCAAAATTCAGGAAGTGTCACTTCTCCCCTTCTCTTTTGATTACATTATTAGTTATCTATCTTTGTACATTGAGGACAATTTACATCTTAAGTGTGGGGGGTAAAAGTACCTAACTTTTTGCATTATTCCAAAATCCTGAATTTCAGTCTTGTTCCTAAGTAATTTTCTCATATTATCAATTAGGGTGAAATTTCTAATGATTTATGATTTTTTATTGATTCATTTTTTGAGTAAGTCATTGATAATTGTACATTGATGATTTATACTTGAAGAATACTAGAGAATCAAGCATGATAAGTCTATTTTTCAAGAATAAATAAAAAAAACTTCCTAGGTTGTTAAACTGAATTTGAATATTACCTTGAAGTTTGAAATTTACAGGATTGATGTCAAATACCCATAATTTTTGTGAGATTTGAGCCTTATAGAGCATATGTTCTTTTTTCATGCTCACTTTATTGATTATGAGTGTGTCAACACTAAATTGTTATTCTAGAACTTGCCTAGATTATACATATCGAGACCACATTAATGATTTGATATACTGAGATGATAAAGGCACCTAGGTTTTAACCCATTCACTCCACTAAAAAGCCTACCTTCACAAATTAACCCTTAGTGACCCCATTTGATCCTAACAACACTTTTTATTGATTTACCAGCTAATATTAATCCAAAACCCTTTGTATTTGTTATCACCATTCTTTTGACTACCCTTCTATCGAGAATTGATTTGATCAGTTACCGAATTAGTTTATTTCAGTTGATAAAGTTTTCTTTATTATGTTTATAGTTTGTTCTAAAAAAATCAAAAAAATCGAAGTATATTCGGTATTAGTAGTATAAAAAGTGAGCTTGTACATTTAAATTTCAATTATCAAAGAAAAAGCTCGTAGTATTATTAGTTTCAAAGCTTCAATTGATATAATCATTTATTTTCAAGTTCATTATTTTTAGTTAGGTAATTGGTTAGGTAAATCTTGATTCTAAACCTTCTAATTCAGCTTTTATCCACACCTTTAACCCAAGCCATGTTACAACCCTGTTAAAGACCTTTTGATTTGTGTATCATCTCATATTACAGTGGTGGAGATTTGATTTTCAGGCAAGCCTATGGGATTAACTTTTTAGGCTCGACTTATGAGCGCTTATTCTTGAACCTTAAACACTTTGAGTGCTTTGAGTGAATCTTTAGTAAGGATGTCAATCCTTGCCGGTTTTGAATTAAAGGTAATTATTTAGATAAGGGGAGACATATTTTTTCATGCTACAAATTTATGACTTAGAATTGTTTGAGCCTTTAAGAGTCTTTGAGTTAAATTATCCATGTATAAATTATCTATGAATTATGATGAGGCATTGTTGATAGGAATTGTGAATTATGGAAAGTTCATTTTAATTATAAGTTGAGAATTTTGCTTGAGGATAAGCAAAAGCTTAAGTGTGGGGGTATTTGATAAACTGTAAAAGTAACATATTTTAGGCCCACATTTAGTATGCTTTTGGATGATTTAGCCCTTGATTTATATAAAAAGGTGCTCTTAATCCTTTCTTTTCATGTTTTATACTCAGGAAAGCACCCGAGGACTAAAAGAACGAGAAACGGGCTTAAAACAGGTCGAGTTGGGCCAAAGTGGAAATCAACACAGCCTGGACTTTAAGCCACATAGCCGTGTCTCGTCAATTTACTTCATACGACCATGCCACGATTTACATGGCCGTGCCCTAACCAATAGAATCAAGACATGGCCTGAAAATGATTTACACGGGCGTGTACCATGGCCGTGCCCCTGTCGCAGAAGAGAACAAGTTCACTTAGGTTTGGATACTTTGAGGCAATGAAACATATTCCAAAGCCTATTCAAACACCGAGCTGAAGGTATACTTGAATTGGGACACTTAGAGGCTAAGTAAAGCATTCCAAAAATCTATATAAACACCCTAAGTGTAACCTAAAAGGGGGCGGTGAGCTAGGCCAAGGAGCTGAGCCAGAAAGTTAGATTTATGGGAATTACTCGAAGATAGCCAGTTGATCCATATCTAGGAGCTAGAATTCTACTCAAGACGGCGAATTTATGCTTCAATTACTTCAGGGGGTTTTAGAGATTTCTTATGTTTTGTTTTATCTTTTCTCTTAAGATGTTTTCTTTATTCATTATGAACTAAACCCTTCAGACACCTGAAGGGGATGAAACCTAGATGAATCTTGTTATTGATTTCTGAATTATATGATAGATACTTAGTTTGTTCTTAATTATGCATGCTTAATCCAAATCTGATGTGCTTAGGTGGAGGAGGAATAGACCTTGCTTAAGAGTAGATCTAGCATAATTAAGTAGAGTTGATCGCACGCCTAGAGATAGGGTGACGAGATTTTGTCAGATTAGGGTGAAACCTAATATGGGAGTCCATAGATCGATTTACTACTATTATAAGGGGTTATTATTCGAGAAAGAGATTTTCGTTAATTAACCTAGGGTTAGACGTTGTTCGCCTCGAGAGAGGGTTTAATATATGTTAGGGAGTCTTACGGATCGAACTAAGTGAATAAATCGTATGGTTCAGTTTTAAATAACAAGTGAAGTCTAGGTGGATTTTTCCTAAGGGTATCGTCGTGATCAACTGAGTTTCTCTTCAAGTTATTTCCTAATTCGTTCTTTTTGTCTTTACGTCTTTAGTTTAGTAGTCTTTAATGTAGATTAAAATAACTTCACTTATTTTAGGCTAAATAATAAAAAGAAAGTGAGTATTAGTACTTTTAGTCCCTTTGGGTTCGACAATCCAGTCTTACCTAAGCTATACTACTGTTCGATAGGTACACTTGCCTTTAATCGTTGCCAGAGTTTGTTTGCAAGTTCGGTCATTCTCTTTATAAATTTTAAAACTCAACAAAACAACGATCACGCACTTATCGAACAGCAGTATAACTGTGGTGAGTCCAGAATATCGTATCCTCAAGGACCAAGAGTACTAGTATTAACTATCTTTTTATTATCTAGCCTAATAATTAAAGGGGATTTATTTTTAATCTAAAATTTAACTAACTAATTTAACTAACTATGAGCGCCACAGAGAGTAAATTGGGAAATTACTTTGGACAACTTATATGAGATAGACGACACCTAAGGAAGAATCCACCTAGACTTCATTTATTACTTTTGATTCATTTGATTTTTTCACTTAACTTAATCCGTAGAAATCCCTGAATTATATTAATACCTCTTTCAGGGCTACTAATAACTGACTTTAGGTTGATCAATTGAAATCTCTTTCTAATTAAAACCCTATTGTCGCATTAATTCAATCTATGGATTCCCATGTTAGGTTTGACCCTAATTCAGTAGATTTTTGTCGCCCTATTTCCAAGGTTGCAATAAACTCCACTTAATTGTGTTGACCTACTCTTAAATAGGGACTTTTGCTCCACTGAATAAGCACATTCGACTTGAATCAATAACTTGAATTATCAAAACAAGAATAAAACTCACAATTAAGAATAAGCATAAGTATTTATCTCATAAATCAAATAATAATAAAATCTGTCATAGGTTTCATCTCCTTAGGTATCTAAGGGATTTATTCATACCAGAAGAGGAAAACATCATAAAAGAGCAAAAACAACAAAACATAAGAAAACCCAAAAACTTCTAAAGAACTTGATGGGAGATCCTCAGTCTTGTTGGAGATCCTTCTCCTAAGCTGTTTCTAATGGCTGTCTTGGAGTATTTTCTCCTTTCTACTTGGCGTATATTTGACGTCCTGTCGAACCCCCCTTTTAAGTTGCCTCATATGGTGTTTATATAGGCTTTGGAACACCTCTATTGGCCCACAAGTAGCTTATTCTGAATAAAACTCCTCTTTGCTGGGATAAGGACATGCCCGTATAAATCGAGCTCAGGCCCTGTTCGAGTCTGCTAAAGTGGCACGGTCGTGTGGTAAACTTCAGGCAGTGTTGATTTCTCATGTAGGCTGTTTTGTCCCTTTTTGGCCCGTTTCTCGTTCTTTTAGACTCCCTAAGCTCTCCTGAGTATAAAATATGAAATTAAGAGATTAGGAGCATCAAATTCATCAAATATAATGAATATTCATCCAAAATTAAGCCAAGCATGGGGTTAAAATATGTGTAAGTTACAGTTTATCAATTACCATAACATTTAAAATATTGATATTTGAGGGAACAAAACAATTTGCCTATGATTATGGTTGTTGGGTTAAGTTGTGAGCAGGAAGAGACATTATGAAGTGTTTTAAAAACACACAAAAAGCTATCGGGTAGATTATTGATGACATTAAGGGAATTAATTTTGCACTGTGTCAACACAAAATTATATTAAAAGATGGAAAAAACAGTGGTAGATGCACAACATCGACTAAATCCAGCTATGAAATAAGTGGCAAAAAAAGAATTACTCAAATAGCTGGATACAAATATGGTTTATGTTATCTCTGATAGTGAATAGGTTAGTCTTACACAATGTGTCCCGAAGAAAGGGGGTTAATGGTGGTTGAGAATAATAAGAATGTGTTAATCCCAACAAGAACATTCACTGGTTGGAGGTTATGTAATGACTACCAAAAACTAAATGATGTAACAAAAAAAGATCATTTCCCGCTTCCTTTTATTGATCAAATGCTAGATACATTGGATGGAAAAGATTATTATTGTTTTCTTGATGGAGATTCTAGATATCATCAAATTCCAATACACCCCAACGATCAAGAAAAAACCACCTTTACATGCCCTTTTGGCACATACGCTTTTAAAGAAATGTCATATAGATTATGTAATGTCCCAACGAGTTCTATGAGATGTATGACTGGCATTTTCTTATATGTTGGAAGAAGGCTTAGATGTATTCGTGGATGACTTCCTAGTATATAGAGAGTCTTTTCAGGAATGTAGATCACCTTGAAAAAGTTTTACAAAGATGCTAATAAACTAATCTGGTACTTGATTAGGAAAAATGTCATTTCATAGTGAAAGAAAGATTAGTGTTAGGACATCAAATATCAAGAAAAGGCTTGGAATTGGACAAAGCAAAGATTGAAGTTATCAAAAATCTTTCTAATCCTACAATAGTTTGGGGAGTGACAAATTTCTTAAGATAGAGATACTACACCCTTCAATTTTTGATCTAGGGTGCAGTCTAGATTATCTATGATTTTCTAAGTGGCCCCTAACCAATACTCAGTAATAGTCAGGGTAATCCCAAAGACACACTGAAATAACTCAACACTATTAGATCGAAGTCACTCAGCCACTAAACCTTAGCCCCTAGTTTCGGATTGGGTCCAGCAACTCCCTGCAGAACCCTCAACATAGCTTGGGGCAATGTGTCATCCCCTACATTCTGAGTTTCTATATCTGCGGTAGGCATCTCCATTGTCTTTCTAGTCTATAAATTAGGCTTGCTGCCTAGAAATGAAGGCTTAACTTGAGCCCCTTAACAAAGTCCACACCCTTGAGTACCGTGACCTTGCACACCTTGTGTACTCATTTTTAATTATCTACAATTCAGAAATTTTATAGATTAGCTTAGGTTACTAAAAATCCTAATTCTATAGTTTTAACAGATATATTTTAGTATTTGGCTAAAGCAAAACAACTTAGCACTATAGTTTTACTTGTTTGCCCATTATAGCTAAAATAAAAGTACTTATTGGATCGGCACCGGAGTCTCGTATTCTCTTTTTTTACATACTCAAACATCAAAATAGTCAAAATTCAAATATTTGTATATTTTTAAAATAAATTTTCATGAGATTTTAAACCCAAACACCGTAGCCCAAGTTTTGAACCTAGGCTCTAATACCATCAAATGTAGCACCTCACACCCGGCCTAGACGTTATGACTGAATCTTGAGGAATTACATTAAATCATTTTAAACTTGTTGAGTATTTTGTTGTGTCTTCAAGGTGAGAAGAATCAGTTATTTACAAGATATGGTTACTATTCATCAAAGTGACATCCTAGGTAGGCTCCATGCATGCCAACATGTATGTTGTCATAGACTTAACACGTGCTCATGCGAGCTAAATTTGTGAGCCCTCCTTGTGAGTCCCACCGCAAGCCCCTAATGTAGGGCTCGTGGGCCCTTCTCTCAGGTTGCAGGTCGATAGTTCGAGTTTCAAGTTAGTAATGTGAATTATCATAACAATATAGTCCCTCCTACTTACTCTAATAAAGGTTGTAAAGTGGCGCTTCTTAGAGCCAATATTTTGAATTTAAATGTCTTAGTAAACATGCTTTGATCAATGATGTGTAATGTTTATTTTGCCATGTGTATGAGGGGTTTACATCTATTTGCATATAACTGTTCCATAGTCCTCAATTATTTGAACTGTTAAAGCACGAAGGCAAGAAATTCTTTAAAAGGGGGCTTTGGAAGCACTAAAAATCACAGAGAAAAAATTCTTAGCAACTGCAATCAATGAAAGGCAATTTTTTCAAGCTAAACCCTGTGAACTTATCTACTTTGGGCATCTTTTTTGTGTCGACCATGCTTAGAACTTTTGTACTTTGAGTTATCCACCACAATAGCGTATGATGAGGGTTCCTGCTAAAGCTAATTTTTATGCCTACACTACAAAAAGTGAGGAAATGTTTTGTACCTACCTACGCAATGAATTAAAATTTCCAATTTTGCGTACGATTTTTTGGTTCCTGTAGGGTTGCATTGACTAAGCGATACCAAAGAGATAGTTTTTTGCTTCCCCTCAATGTAATAGAGGCTGGATTCCACTTACCTCTGCATCATTCCTTTTCCCACCGACTCGAGGATTATAGGATCGCCCCTGGCCAGTTATCCAGATTCTCTTATTGGATTACAATGGCCTACTTTATTGATTGTTGCCAATGGGATGAGGTGCCACTGCTCTCTTTTTTCAACGCCTATACCACCTAAAGGCCCACAACCGAGGGATGTTATTGGGTCTATATTATTTCACCCCTCGTGAAAACGTAGAATCTATCATTTCCAATAAGTGCTCTAATCTGGGTTTGAATCAAAGAAAGTATATTTGTGTAAAGTGTAAGCTCGCCGATGGATTCGATTTTACCACTGGTTGGTCCTCGCCAAGAAAGGATGAGTGCCTAACTCAGTGAAACATTATCACATAAGGGGTTTGGGCACAATTTGAAAGGCTTCACAAGGGTCATGTTCTAAATTTGGAGGATGTTTTGACCGTGATGAATGTATTCTAATGCTATCTGGAGAAATTTAGCACCAATGGATGGAAATAGGGTGATAATTGTGAAGTAGGTAATGCTGTTGGGGTGCAGCCTAAGAGGCTCACGTGGCCACATGGGGCCAGGGATGATCTAGGACTCATATTGTTGGGATAAAAAGAGGAACCAATAAATGACTTTTATACTTTTTGTATAGTGAAGCCTTGCCCTTGGTTCTCACTTCCTTCGCCACATATGGGAACTGGTACGAACCTTAACTTGCTTACTACTACTGCTGATCTTAGAATTTTTAATGGTGCAGACACAACTCGCAATACTGAAGACATTTCAAAGAAGTCTACCTGTCTGTAATGTGAAATTGATGAACAAATGGATGTGTGAGCTTTTATGTTGGTATGCATAATGTGTGCTAAGTAGCGACGAGGAGGAAGATAGTACAAGTTTAGAACAATGCCAAAAAAAGAGGACAGACCATGCTAGACTTTCTGCTATTGTGGTTATCATTCATGCTTCCCTTATTGCAAGCTCGCCCTTTGTCGCTCATATAAGCTCACCTACAACTGTCCATGTAAGTTCACCGCATGCTACTCCTGCTAACACACCCAACCATGAAGGAGCCTTTGAATGAAGGAGTTTTAGACACCTTCGTTGAGCACAGTGTAGCTGGTACACTTGTAAAATTTGTTGTGATAGGTGGTGAGACTGGCGAACCGTTCCCTTGGCTTGAGTATATGAGCACAAGGAAATTTCCTTATAGTCCCAACGATGTCAGCAACTACATGAAGATCTCTCTACCAGAAGTAGCTAAGAAGTGTATGTGTTCGGCTGGTTCATCTAGTGGTGTGAATATGCCTTCTCTGTAAGAACTAGTTCTGTCCCTACAAGTTCTATTGGTTGAGGCTAGCATGGTTGGTTTTTATTTAAGGAGACTTATTCCACAAAGACTAGAATCCATGAGCTGTTTGAGTACCGAGTCCTATAAGTAAGTTATTGTGTGTTAACAATCTTCTACATATTTACGTGAATACATGAGTTCTCCTTTATTTTACATGTCTTACTACTGCAACATGTAAACCCCTTTGCCTAAGGAAGCTAAGTATTGTGAGTTAACATCTTTGAGCTCGTATTTTCATATTGTTCCCATGGTATGATGGTGTGCTAAAGATTCAGTTGGAGACGAAATGGAGAGTCGCTCCTATGGCTAATGTAACATTTTGGGTTCGGGTCAGACCATCCTGGTTGGGTTTGGGGTGTTACATTCCTCTTTGTAGTTGTAGCCTTAGCCAAAACATTTGACATTGGTTTTATATCCTTGGTATCATCTTCTAGCTTAGAATATGAAGGATAGTAAAATACACTTTCTCTTGTAGTAGGCTAAATGGACTCCTCAAGTGGCACAAGGTCATTCTTTATTCTATCTTAGATTATTTAGCTTGTACATTCTTTTCAAAATCACTAGAATAGAGTCAAGTATAACATTAGAAGTAGATACATTAGTAGAAACTTCCCTTTTGATTTGATTAATAAGGTTATCTAAATCAATGTTACTAACATAAACATGAATAGTAACATAACCACCATCTAAGTTCTCCCAACTATTAATATTATGAGTAAAAAAAGAATTACCATCGTTCAAACTTACAATAGCATAATTTATTGAAGATCTAGGTTAATAAATTCAGAAGCCCATATATTAGGATCATTAGAAGAAAAAGTTGTGGATTGAGTTGTTCCCACATCATCTGTAAAAGCAGGTGTTGTTTCTTTATTAAATAGTTTTAACTTGTTCTTTACTTGATGTATATAGCTTTGACCTAAGGCTCTTAATAAATAGTCTTTGCTATTTTCCTTTTGTCTCAACCTTGAATAAAAGAACTTCACTAGATGAATCACTTTTAGAGCCACTACTATAATTTACTCCTTCTTTTGTACCATGTTATAACCCTTTTAAACCAGTATCATCTGATGAGGAATAACTTGGGTTTGAATAAGATTCATGTTCAATTGTTGTTCTCATTTTTTAATAGGCTAGTCATTAGACTCGCTTATTCTTTTCGGTTCATTCAAGCCTGTCCTTCTTACTTTGACCATGCAAATTCTTTTAAAAAAATTTTACAAACATTTGTTAAGGCTTCAAAGGAAAAATAATGAGGAATAAGTAAGGTCATCAAAGTGTCTACTAGAAATAAACCAAGAATAAAATAAATATTAAGAAGACCGAATCCTAATTAAACACACTTACCTCTTTCAACACATAATAGATTCCTAACAATAAAAAAGTTTAAGTTTAAAATAACTCTTCACTAATAATATTCTTAATTACAAGGGATAAATAATAGGAATTTTACAAGTTCCTAGCTCACTTTGAAGCTTTTCATACCAATTTGAGTATACTAACTTGTGTCCCGGCCCAGTGCACGTGTGAGTATACTAACTTGGGTCACATGCAAAACCACGCCCATGTGCCAGGTAGTGTGAACATCTTGACTTACAAACCTTTACAAGCTATAGGGACACACGGTCATGTCACCTGGCCGTGTGTCACACACGGCTGAGACACACGCCTACGTCTCTGCTCGTGTAGACAAAAATAGGCTATTTTACAAGCCATTTTTCTCACCCAACAGGTCATGTACCTCAGTAAAATGCACATGTATCGAGCCATGAAAGGTACCAAATTCATGCATAATATATCTTTATACATATAGTATAACCACACTCGTAATATGCACATAGGCATCTCAAATAACAACTTACAAACATGTATAACCAAGTACTCCATTTGGTCAAAATAAACAATTAACTTCCAATTTGATTTGCATCCATACATACCATAAATCTTACTTACCAACACAAACCATTTGGTACCAAAATGCCATTTTTTAACTAATATCAATTAGCCAAAATACCTATAGATAACAAGGTACCAAATCAGCGCATATAGCACATATCATAAAGAACATATTCCATATGCATATTCACTATCATTTAATCTTTTATCATTCAAATAAACAAGCAAAACATTAACCATAATAAGGCTACTCACATACATGCCAAACTTTTCCATTATACCATCAATATACCAAAACTCAACCAAGTCAAATGGCCATTTGAACATTCAAACACATATGCCAACATTAGCTAGAATACCTATACATGCCATTGTAACCAAAATCAAAACATTTGAAAGTACTGATAGAACTGATGGATAGTGTGATATAACTCTGATATGCTTCCAACCCAATGAGCTTCTGAAAATATGAAAAGTAAAGAAAAACAACTACGTAAGCAATGAATGCTTAGTAAGCTCATATAAAATTTAATCATATCCATCCATTTCCAATATGAACTTTATACATATAAGAATAATCATATATCGAGACCACATGATTCATGAAACCAAATTCAACAACTCACAAATTGAGTAAATCCACAACATCACTTATACATATTATCCCTAGCATAGTAGGATTTTAAACAAATTTAAACCCTTTCAAATTTCTTTATATTCATTTGCATTTCATTACTTTCCACACCCGTTCCATGTGCATAACACACAAGTCATAAGCATATCATTCAACCATAGCCACAAGCTAGTGCATTTAAACATAGCCTTTTTCGAATTAATCACATGATAAGCCATTTCATAAGAAATTGCATAATTTAAACCTTACCACTTTTCATGAGTAAAAGCATATTTTCATTTGAGAATTTACCATTTTAATGCAACTTATAAGTAAACATAATACCATTCAACCAACAGCTTGGCACTAGCCTAAGCATCAAACAACAACACATGTTAGCATCCGTGGACATATTTCACATAAATTCAACAGTGATAACCTTATTTTCTCAACATGTCACACTTGAGTTTATTATTAAGTCTCAACTTACATAATTTCCATGTATAAACATATCAAAGATATTCATATATGTACATGTCATGATACATCAAGCACTCGTGGTATTGAACCCCCTTTTTTTCTCCTTAGCTATCACACCACAAAATAGAGCCCAAGAGTTTTAAAGGCATTTTAAGAATTTTAGAATTAGAGTGTTCAAAATTTTGTGACATAGTATACCGGTAATGTTTTCAATTATGATTTTTAGAAAATTAAAACAATTTCTAAAAATGAGTTTTGAATACCTTTAATTTTAAAAATAGGATTGATTTGTAAAAGAGTCAAAATTAAGAGTTTTATGAAGCAATTTAATCATATTTTAAAATCCAAGCTAAATAATCTCTCTTCACCAAGTTATTTTACGTAAGAATTACCCAAAATTTGTGTTTTTCATCCCTTGATTCTCTCTTTCTATTTCAATCAAGTTTGAACTTCAAATTCTAATTCCTTTTGATTTCTATCATCTTTTAAGTTATAAACCTCTATAAAAACCAAGAAAATTACCCAAAAGCTTCATCATATACATCATCTTCTCCAAACGTGGGTTTTGTTTGGATTTGCATCAAAGCTCCTTTTTCTTCCATCGAAGTTAACCATTCAACTTTCTATGAGTTTTAAATGATATCTAGTCCCTTAAACTGAATTTGTAGCCATTGAATCGGATGTTTTGAATAAAAGTTAAAAATTGGGTCATTAATGGTGAATTTCGGGATTTTGAATAAAAAAGTGGTTCCAAATTGTTTTTCAACTTGTTTTAATATAATTAGAAGGTTTCTAAAGTTACTTTGAAGTTTCGTTAAAGATTTCTTGAGTTTTAATAAATTTTCGTAAAATAGCCGAAAACATGTTGAAAAGTCAATACTATGAATTTAGTATTGTATTGTATTTAAAAGGTTAAGAATTAATTGTAGGTGAATTATAAGATGAACGAAAGTAGTTTTAGGCAAAAATATTGAGTATAGACTAAGATATTTGAATTTTAAGTTGGCTATGTTAAAGGTTTCAGCATATGAGAACTTAGTTTAGGCTTACGTTTTGTATGCTTGTAATGTGTCCTTGACTGATTTTTGGATGTATTGTTGTGTGAATTTGTTGTGTTGTAGTTTCAGAATCGATCGAACATTCTATAAGTAGAGATAAAGGCAAGATAACACCCCTAACCCGTATCCGCTGACGAAATAGGGTTACGGAGCATTATCAAATTTTACATTTCAAAACAAACAAAAATTTTAAACATTCTAATTCATATCACTAATCATAGAAAAGCCAAACAATAACATGCATATCGTCCCATATATGAACCCTCGAGGGCTTAAAAAAACAATGGAAACAAGTCAGGACTAAATCGAAAACATTTAGAATTTTTCAGAAAAAGATGAAAATCTTCAAACTACAGGGGTCACACGGCCGTTTGGCCAGGCTGTGTGACTAACAAGGCCAAGAAATACACCCGTGTCTTAGGCTATGTGGGCATTCGAAATAGGGACACACGGCCGTGTCCCAGCCCGTGCCTGTGTGAGTATACTAACTTGGGTCACACGGCCAAGCCACACGCCCATGTGCCAGGCCGTGTGAACATACTGACTTACAAACCTTTACAAGCTATAGGGGACACACGGTCATGTCACCTGGCCGTGTGTCACACACGGCTGAGACACACGCCTACGTCTCTGCTCGTGTAGACAAAAATAGGCTATTTTACAAGCCATTTTTCTCACCCAACAGGTCATGTACCTACAGTAAAAATGCACATGTATACGAGCCATAGAAAGGTACCAAATTCATGCATAATATATCTTTATACATATAGTATAACCACACTCAGCCAATATGCACATAGGCATCTCAAATAACAACTTACAAACATGTATAACCAAGTACTCCATTTGGTCAAAATAAACAATTAACTTCCAATTTGATTTGCATCCATACATACCATAAATCTTACTTACCAACACAAACCATTTGGTACCAAAATGCCATTTTTAACTAATATCAATTAGCCAAAATACCTATAGATAACAAGGTACCAAATCAAAGATATAGCACATATCATAAAGAACATATTCCATATGCATATTCACTATCATTTAATCTTTTATCATTCAAATAAACAAGCAAAACATTAACCATAATAAGGCTACTCACATACATGCCAAACTTTTCCATTATACCATCAATATACCAAAACTCAACCAAGTCAAATGGCCATTTGAACATTCAAACACATATGCCAACATTAGCTAGAATACCTATACATGCCATTGTAACCAAAATCAAAACATTTGAAAGTACTGATAGAACTGATGGATAGTGTGATATAACTCGATATGCTTCCAACCCAATGAGCTTCGAAAATATGAAAAGTAAAGAAAACAACTACGTAAGCAATGAATGCTTAGTAAGCTCATATAAAATTTAATCATATCCATCCATTTCCAATATGAACTTTATACATATAAGAATAATCATATATCGAGACCACATGATTCATGAAACCAAATTCAACAACTCACAAATTGAGTAAATCCACAACATCACTTATACATATTATCCCTAGCATAGTAGGATTTTAAACAAATTTAAACCCTTTCAAATTTCTTTATATTCATTTGCATTTCATTACTTTCCACACCTGCTCCATGTGCATAACACACAAGTCATAAGATTCATTATAAACTTTAAAACTCTACAAAACAACGATTATGTTTTTGGCTGCTTCTGGAACTAAAATATTAAGAAAACTCTATTTTTATTATTTTAGTCTTGCTAATTTTTCTTTCTTTTCGTAGTAGGTACCTCTAGTTTATGACTAGAAGGAACCTAACAGGACCTCTAGTATACGATAGTGATATTGAAGCTACCGCTCGTAGGAATCACAGAGAAATTAGCCAACCCTAAATTACAGTAAGAAGAACAAAAGGAGAATCCAATCCATCAAGGGATGGACGAGAATAACCCACCACGAGATATGGCAGATGCTCCAGATTATGTATGATTATGCTAAACCTCATTTAACAGAGCTGAATCTAGTATTGTTAGGCTTGCTATAGTCGCTAATAATTTTAAATAAAGCCTAACACAATACAAATGATTCAACAATTTGTTCAATTTGATGGTTTGCGGATCAAGACCAATACTCATATAGCCAATTTTTAGAGTTTTGTGTTACTTTCAAAATAAATGGTGTTTCGATGATGCCATTCGCCTTCGATTATTTCCTTTCATTGAGGAATAAAGCCAAACAATGGTTATACTCGTACACGAGGGTCAATCACTACATGGTACCAAATGACCGAAAAGCTTTTATTAAAATATTTCCCACAGGCCAAATAACGGAATGATATCTCTTCTTTTGTGCATATAGATTTAGAGACATTATTGTAATACCCCAAACCCGGCCCATACATCATCACCGGATCTGGTATACTACGAGTTTAAATCTTGAAAACTTTGCTTCGATGGGTTTTAAAAAAACTAGTTTATTATAGCCAAATAATCCATTAATTGCGTTGATTGGGTTTGAAAAGCCCATTTTCCATTTTGTTTTATATTTGAGATTTTGAAGAAAAACATAAGTTATAAAAACCAACAAAACAAAAAAGAAGATAAACCGAAACCTAAGTTTTGGGGCCTTATTACAAAAATATATTCCGAAAAAAATAACAATAATCCATAATAATAATGAAAGTTTTAATGGCCCTCGAGTCCGCTTCTCTTGTGTCCACTGCTCATCGCTCATCTAGAGTGGGAAAAAATAAAAGGGTGAGTCACCAAGACTCAAGTGCAATACTTGAAAACACATAAAAGCCTAGGACCCACAAACACATTATGGGCCTTGGCCCGCATACAATGGTAATAGATTATGTCATGCATCATGGCCCACCCCAAAACCTAAGAGTCCATCCTCTAAATGCCCCGACCAACCTTTACACCGTGGAGATTTCTACAATCAACCCTCCATCCGCTACACACCACACTCGAGTGGTCTGTCATCATATAGACCGATCCTACGCGAACCTCGTAAATACATTATAGTATTCATACTATGTGCCTCTCATATAGAGCGATACCACGAACCTCGTAAATACATTATAGTATTCGAGCTATGTTGCTCGTGGCAAAGCCACGATCGCCTCGCACCGCTTCCCTACCATAAATCCATCAATCATTCCCATCCCATGCATGCATACATACAAGAAACAAGTCATCAAGCCATCTAACGATCTCATACTTTCACATGCTACTAAACACATAGAAAAGTTTCTATGGTACGCACTGCATCCCATGCCTACCCTTTCCGGGTAATACGATTGCTCATACAACCTTTCTTTCGGCTTTTAGCCCTTAGCATACATATAATATATAAATGCTTATGTGTTAAGATTCTACACACCTTATTACTTAAGACGACACCTCTATGTAACCTTGCCGAAGTCGAACGACTCCTATCTGCCAAGATGTTGTTCATGAAACCAAATTCAACAACTCACAAATTGAGTAAATCCACAACATCACTTATACATATTATCCCTAGCATAGTAGGATTTTAAACAAATTTAAACCCTTTCAAATTTCTTTATATTCATTTGCATTTCATTACTTTCCACACCCGTTCCATGTGCATAACACACAAGTCATAAGCATATCATTCAACCATAGCCACAAGCTAGTGCATTTAAACATAGCCTTTTTCGAATTAATCACATGATAAGCCATTTCATAAGAAATTGCATAATTTAAACCTTACCACTTTTTCATGAGTAAAAGCATATTTTCATTTGAGAATTTACCATTTTAATGCAACTTATAAGTAAACATAATACCATTCAACCAACAGCTTGGCACTAGCCTAAGCATCAAACAACAACACATGTTAGCATCCGTGGACATATTTCACATAAATTCAACAGTGATAACCTTATTTTCTCAACATGTCACACTTGAGTTTATTATTCGTCTCAACTTACATAATTTCCATGTATAAACATATCAAAGATATTCATATATGTACATGTCATGATACATATCTGATAAATCGTTAAAGTAACATATTTAACCCCATATTTAGTATGCTTTTGGATAATTTAGCCCTTGATTTATGTAAAAAGGTGCTTTTAATCCTTTCTTTTTATATTTATACTCAGGAAAGCACCCGAGGATGAAAAGAATGAGAAACGGGCTTAAAATGGACCAATTTAGGCCAAAGTAGAAATCAACATGGCTTGGACCTCATTCTCCATGGTCGTGCATCATCGACACGGTCGGACCCCGATTTAGACAGCCATGCCTAAAAAAATAGTATCTAAACACGGCCTGAAGTCGATTTACATGGGCGTGCGCCATGGCCGTGCCCTTGTCATGGAAAAGAGGAATTTCAATCGGAGAAGGATACTTAGGGAGAAAGAATTGCATTCCAAGAGCTTATATATACCTCCTATGTACCACCTGTGAAGGGGGTGGTTAGCTAGGCCAAGGAGCCGAGCCAGAAGGTCAGATTTGTGGGAATTACTCGAAGATAGCCAGTTGATCCATCTCAATGAGCCAAGGTTCTACTCAAGACGACAGGTTTCTCCTTCAATTCCTTCAGAGGGTTTTAGCAATTTCTTATGTTTTGTTTTATCTTTTCTCTTAAGATGTTTTCTTTATTTGTTATGAACTAAACTATTTAGATACCTTAAGGGGATGAAACCTAGATGAATCTTGTTATTGTTTTCTAAATTATATGATAAATACTTAGTTTATTCTTAATTATGCATGTTTAATTCAATTTGATGAGCTTAGGTGGAGGAGGAATAGACCCTACTTAAGAGTATATCTAGCATAATTAAGCGGAGTTGATCGCACGCCTAGAGATAGGGTGACAAGATTTTGCCGGATTAGGGTGAAACCTAATATGGGAGTCCATAGATCGATTTGCTTCTATTCTAGGGGGTTATTATTCGAGAAAGAGATTTTCGTTAATTAACCTAAGGTTAGACGTTATTCGCCACGAGAGAGGTTTTAATATATGTTAGGGAGTCTTACGGATTAACCTAAGTGAATAAATCGTATGGTTCAGTGTTAAATAACAAGTGAAGTCTAGGTGGATTCTTCCTGAGGGTATCGTCATGATCAACTGAGTTTCTCTTCAAGTTATTTCCCAATTTGTTCTTTCTGTCTTTACGTCTTTAGTTTAGTAGTCGTTAATTTAGATTAAAGCAACTTCACTTATTTTAGGCTAAATAATAAAAAGAAAGTTAGTATTAGTACTTTTAGTTCCCTTGGGTTCGACAATCCGGTCTTGCCTAAGCTATACTACTGTTCGATAGGTACACTTGCTTTTAATCATTGTTAGAGTTAGTTTCCAGGTTCAATCTCATTCATTATAAACTTTAAAACTCTACAAAACAACGATTATGTTTTTGGCGCCGTTGCCGGGGAACTAAAATATTAAGAAAACTCTATTTTTATTATTTTAGTCTTGCTAATTTTTCTTTCTTTTCGTAGCAGGTACCTCTAGTTTATGACTAGAAGGAACCTAACAGGACCTCTAGTATACGATAGTGATATTGAAGCTACCGCTCGTAGGAATCACAGAGAAATTAGCCGAACCCTAAATTACACAGAAGAAGAACAAAAAGGAGAATCCAATCCTACTGAAGGGATGGACGAGAATAACCCACCACGAGATATGGCAGATGCTCCGCGTACTATGTATGATTATGCTAAACCTCATTTAACAGGAGCTGAATCTAGTATTGTTAGGCTTGCTATAGCTGCTAATAATTTTTAAATAAAGCCTAACACAATACAAATGATTCAACAATTTGTTCAATTTGATGGTTTGCAGGACGAAGACCCGAATACTCATATAGCCAATTTTTTAGAGTTTTGTGTTACTTTCAAAATAAATGGTGTTTCTGATGATGCCATTCGTCTTCGATTATTTCCCTTTTCATTGAGGAATAAAGCCAAACAGTGGTTATACTCGTTACCACGAGGGTCAATCACTACATGGTACCAAATGACCGAAAAGCTTTTATTAAAATATTTCCCACAGGCCAAATAACGGAATGATATCTCTTCTTTTGTGCATATAGATTTAGAGACATTATTGTAATACCCCAAACCCGGCCCATACATCATCACCGGATCTGGTATACTACGAGTTTAAATCTTGAAAACTTTGCTTCGATGGGTTTTAAAAAAACTAGTTTATTATAGCCAAATAATCCATTAATTGCGTTGATTGGGTTTGAAAAGCCCATTTTCCATTTTGTTTTATATTTGAGATTTTGAAGAAAAACATAAGTTATAAAAACCAACAAAACAAAAAAGAAGATAAACTGAAACCTAAGTTTTGGGGCCTTATTACAAAAATATATTCCCAGAAAAAAAATAACAATAATCCATAATAATAATGAAAGTTTTAATGGCCCCTCGAGTCCTCGCTCTTGTGTCCACTGTCCATCGCTCATCCAGTAGAGTGGGAAAAAAATAAAAGGTGAGTCACCAAGACTCAAGTGCAATACTTGAAAACACATAAAAGCCTAGGACCCACAAACACATTATGGGCCTTGGCCCGCATACAATGGTAATAGATTATGTCATGCATCATGGCCCACCCCAAAACCTAAGAGTCCATCCTCTAAATGCCCCCGTACCAACCTTTACACCGTGGAGATTTCTACAATCAACCCTCCATCCGCTACACACCACATCGGTAGTCAGTCTTGCTCATCATATAGACCGATCGCTTACGCGAACCTCAGAAATACATTATAGTATTCGACAGCTATGCTGCCTCTCATATAGAGCGATCGCTTACGCGAACCTCAGAAATACATTATAGTATTCGACAGCTATGTTGCCTGTGGCAAAGCCACGATCGCCTCGCGACCCTGCTTCCCTACCATAAATCCATCAATCATTCCCATCCCATGCATGCATACATACAAGAAACAAGTCATCAAGCCATCTAACAGATCTCATACTTTCACATGCTACGAAACACATAGAAAAGTTTCTATGGGTACGTACCTGGCATCCCATGCCTACCCTTTCTGGGTAATACGACTGTTCATACAACCTTTCTTTCTGGCTTTTAGCCCTTAGCATACATATAATATATAAATGCTTATGTGTTAAGATTCTACACACCTTATTACTGTTAAGACGACACCCTCTATGTCGACACTGTCAGAAGTCGATACGACTCCTATCTGCCGAAGATGTTGTTCAAAAGCTGGTCCACAACTTGACGGCCAATCTCAAACAGCTGACACTGCTCGTTTCTTAAACTTAGGGATGACGGACCCAACCCTCTCCTTTGCCTGATCCATATTTGATTCCATCCAAAAAGTCCTTGCCAGAACTACTATAGCAAAATAGGGTTAAACCGTATCATATGAGCTAATAACTCAATTATGATAGCGAATCTTAATGGGAATCTAAAGAAATCCCTTACCTTGAGATCTCGAAATCGATAAGATACAAGAGATTATTGGTTTCCAGCTTTTTGAGATCTGGATGATTTGATCTACTATGATTTCCTAGAGTGCCGCCCAAAAGAACATGCAATTAACGAAAGAGTTAAACTAAAGATAGCCTATCAAACTACTAGCCATTCGGCTATAGTCTTAAAACCAAAAGAGAAAAGAATTCGGTTCTTACCTTTACAGAGGAATCGGCACTTCAAGAAAATCCCGGTTTATGGAGAAATCGGCACAAGAGGAAAAGAATGGAAAAAGAAAGTGAATTAAAAAGGTTTCAGCTTTTAGTAGGGTAATCGACAGAGAGAAAAAGAAAAAATAATCAAAGGTATTCGGTTATGGAGATGAGAAGAAAGTTGAGAGGTTTCGGTTTTTGGAAAAGAAAAGAGAATAGAAAGTGTAGAGAGGGCTGAAAATTTTGGCACAAGGACTAGGGTTCAAATGCCGGAATTGGAAGAGATACACTCCTATTTATAGGGGATTTCGACACTTACCTATCAAATGCCGAAATTGCCCTCTTCTGAAAATCGAGACTAATTGGCAAACATGGGGAATTTTGGCACCCCTTATGCCACTTCAAAACCGATTTTTCCTGCCCTTAGAGTTGGGATTTCAGCCATCTCCTTCCCTCAGAGTTGGTATTTCGGCCAACTCTGCCTTCAGCAGATAACTCCCATCTTTTCTCCTTAATCTACTCATAAATAATATCAGCACAATTATCTATATTATTCATCAGATAAATCCCCCCATTTTTAAGCCTTGTTGCTGTCCAACCTTACCCACCTATATGCCGAAATTTAGCTAATTACAATTAAAGGAATTAGGCTTCATGCCCCTTGCGTTTGGGCCTCCTTAGTTGACGCCATCTCCTTGCTCTCTAAGTGGCGCCATTTGCCACTGGGCCACAAGCCCACTTGTGATTGAAAGACAGATAACATCTTTTAAACCCTCTAATGTCCAAGCAGAAAATTTTCCCAAGGCCTCGGCCCAATCTAAGCCCCTTAAATACTCTAATTAACACATGGAACGTAATACTCATCAAATGCAAAGGCCTATTAATTCAGGATGTTACAGTTCTACCCCCTTAGAGAAATTTCGTCCTAGAAATTACCTGATCCGAATAGATGCGGGTATTACTGTCGCATCGCTTCCTCTGATTCCCATGTAGCCTCCTCAGAGCCGTTATTCCACCATAGAACCTTCACCAATAGAACCATCTTCCTTCATAATACTTTGACATCACGATCCAAGATTTCTATTGGCTCCTCTTCAAAGGATAGGTCAGGTCTTACCTTAATTTTCTCTACAGGTACCACATGAGATGGATCCGAACGATAACGTCTTAACAAGATGGATCCAACTCGTTTTAGCACCTGATAAGGTCCGATGAATCTAGGACTTAACTTACCCTTCTGTCCAAATCTTGATACTTTCTTCCATGGCGACACTTTCAAGAACACCTTGTCACCCACGGAAAACTCTATGTCCTACGCTCGGATCGACATAGGACTTACATCGTCGAGCGCTTCCTTTAGTTGAGCCTGAATTAACTCAACCTTCTCCTCCATCTCGGTAACCAACTCCAGACCCAAAATTCGATGTTCCCCTAATTTCACCCAACAGGTAGGAGTACGACACTTTCGCCCTTATAATGCTTTATAGGGCGCCATCTGAATACTAGATTGGTAGCTGTTGTTGTAAGCAAACTCCGCCAATGGCAGAAACTCCTCCCAACTACCTCTGAAATCAATGACACAACCTCTTAACATGTCCTCCAAGATCTGAATCACCCGCTCAGACTGTCCATTGGTCACAGGATGAAACGCTATACTGAAGTCCAACTTTGTACCCAACACTTGATGCAACGCCTTCCAAAACCTTGACGTAAACCTAGGATCTCAGCCTGAGATAATCAACACAGGTACTCCATGTAACCTTACAGTCTCTGCTATATACAGCTTAGCCAACTTTTGTAAGGAATAATCGACTCGAACTGGTACAAAATGAGCAGACTTCGTCAACCGATCAACGATCACCCAAACTGCATCTTTTCTAGTAGGCGTAAGAGGTAGCCCACTAACAAAGTCCATTGTGATCCTTTCCCACTTCCATTAGAGAATCTTTACCGGCTGCAATAATCCTGATGGTAACTGATGCTCCGCCTTTACCTGCTGACAGGTTAAACAATTCCCCACCAATTCAGTCACCTCTCGCTTTAAGCCTGGCCACCAGAACTGTTCCCGTAAATCTCGATACATCTTACTCCCTCTAGGATGCATAGCGTATGGACTACCATGCGGTTCTTGCAAAATCCTTCACCTCAACTCAGGGTCTTTTGGCATGCACACTCCCCCTTAGAAACATAATAATCCTTCCTCATTCATACTGAATTCCGTTGGCTCATCACTTGAGATCAACTGCAACTTTCCCCTAAGCAATCCATCACTCTGCTGTTTCTCCTTAACTTGACTAACCCATTAGGGTTTCACTTGAAGTTCAGCTAGTAAACATCTATCATCATACAAGCTAAGGTAAGCAAACATCGCTCTCAAATCAGAGATCACGTTATGGCTTAAAGCATCTACCACCACGTTGGCCTTACCTGGATGATACTTGATCGAGCAGTCATAATCCTTTAACAACGCAATCCACCTTCTCTGCCTCAGATTGAACTCCTTCTGAATCAAAAGGTACTTCAAGCTTTTATGATCTGTGTAAATGACAGATTTCTCCCCGTACAAATAATGCCTCCAAATTTTTAAGGCAAACACCACCGCCGCCAACTCTAAATCATGGGTGGGATAGTTTACTTTGTGCGGTCTCAACTGCTGTGATTTATACATAACCACCTTTCCATCCTGCATCAACACGCATCCTAATCCCGTGTGTGAAGCATCGTAGTAAATCACGAATTCCTTCCCATCCTCCGGTTGAATCAACACCAGAGCCTCCGTCAATATCCTTTTTAACTTCTAGAAACTATCTTGCTGCTTATCAGTTCACACAAACGGAACTCCTTTCCGTAACAACTTAGTCAACGGTGTCGTAATTAGAGAAAATCCTTCCACAAATCTTTTGTAATACCCGGCTAAACCAAGGGAACTTCGAATCTCTGCCACCGACTTAGGCGGCTTCCAATCCAGGACTGCTTTAATTTTCTGAGGGTCAACCCTAATCCCATCTGCTGACACCACGTGACCTAGAAAAGTAACTCCCTTCAGCCAAAATTCGCACTTGCTGAATTTAGCATAAAGCTGCTTCTCCCTCAGAATCTGTAGAACCACGCGTAGATGTGAATCATGCTCCTCTTTCGATCTTGAGTAGACCAAGATGTCATCAATAAAACCCACGAAAAATTGATCCAAGTAGGGTTGGAACACTCAGTTCATCATATCCATAAACGTTGCTGGGCATTAGTCAACCCAAATGGCATCACCATGAACTCGTAGTGACCATAGCGAGTCCTAAAAGCCGTCTTATGAATGTCTGCCTCCTTGACCTTAAGCTGATGATGCCCAGACCTCAGATCTATCTTTGAAAAGACTGAGGACCCCTTCAACTGATCGAACAAGTCATCAATCCTTGGCAATGGGCATTTGTTCTTGACGGTTAACTTATTCAGTTGGCGATAGTCAATGCATATACGCATTGAACCATCCTTCTTCTTAACAAATAACACCGGCGCTCCCCAAGGTGACACACTTGGTCGAATAAACCCTCTATCCAACAACTCCTGGATTTGCGCTTTCAATTCCACCAAATCCTTTAGCGCCATTCTATATGGAGCTATAGATACCAGCACTGTTCCCGGAAGAAGATTAATTCCAAACTCCACTTCTTGATCTGGAGGTAATCCTAGAAGGTCTTCGGGAAAGACATCAAGAAATTCCTTCACCGTCCTAACGTCCTTAACAGTTAGGTCATTGGCTTTCAATGCCCGTACAAACATTAGAACTACCTTGCACCCTTTTCTCACCATTCTTTCTACTCTTAGGGTAGTTACCACGTTTGACAGACAATTCCCCCTTTCTCCTATTACCAACACTTTGCCTCCCTCGGGGGTTGTTAACACCATCCGCTTGGCTGCACAATCTAAGTTGGCTTGATACTTCACTAGCCAGTCCATGCCTAAAATTAAGTAAAACTCCCCGAACGATAATTCCATCAAATCCATCAGGAAAACTATTCCTTGAACTTCTAAGGGTACCTTCCGATAAAGTTTATCTACTATCACAGATTGTCCTAATGGGCTAATTACTGTCATCGCCCTAGGGGTAACTTTAGAATCTAAACTTAAAGTTTCAGACACACTACTAGCAACATATGAATGTGTCGACCCAATGTCAATCAATGCAACATAAGGCAATCCAAAAATTAAAAACGTACTGGTTATAACATCCGGTGCATCAGCCTCCTCCCGACGTCTGGCAGTATAAACCAACCCCGGCTGCCTTGCCTCAGTGTTTTCTGCCCCATAGCCTGGCGCTCCTCGGCCTCGACCAAAACCATTACCACCTCTGGCCGGACCATGACCTCTCTGTGGCTACTGACCTCTTCTACCCGGCTGAGCATTTCCCTGCCCTGCGGGTCTTTCCTCATCCCGTGGCTGAGGACAATCTCTTATCCGATGGTCCAAAGAACCATACCTAAAGAACTTCCCACTGCCTGCCCTACACTCGCCTGCATGGAATTTGTTACATCGGGCACACCTTCGTGTTTGGTTAGCAGCAGGTCTTTCAACTCGTCTCGGTCCATCTGACCTAGGTCTTTTCTGGTTACTCCTAGTTATTCTTGATGCTCTAAAGTTTCTCTTACCTCCACCACTATCTCTATCCCAGTTTAGCTTCTCCGTTCGCTTTACCTCCTCAGCTATCTTAGCTTTCTCCATAAGCACAGCAAATTCCCTCTCTCGCTGTGGAGCTATCAACACCCGTAGATCATCCTTCAGGCCATCCTCAAAATGAACACATCATTCATGCTCTGTGGCCACTATCCCTCGAGCATAACGACTAAGGCGTAAGAATTTTGCTTCATATGCCACCACCAACCTACTTCCCTGGACCAGAATCAGGAACGCTATACGCTGCGCATCCACATTACTCATTCCAATATACTTACTCTGGAATGCCGCCTTGAAGTAATCCTAGGTGATATGATCAGCTACGGTACCTTCCTTAACCGTAAGCCACCATTGATAAGCTTCATCCCGAAGAAGACACCACTTCCTTCAGCTTCTCTTCATCTGTGAAGTCGAGATCATCCATGATCCGCTCCATTGCTTCCAACCAGTACTCAGTTGTACTAGGAGCTACACCCGAAATTCCTTTAAACACCTCTGCCCCATTGGCTCTCAGTCGCTCTGGCACAGACTTTCAGGCTCTTGTGCCCACGCCTGCTTTAGCAACTCTCTCCAAAACCCTTAACATAGCCTGAGATACAGCATCATCTCTGGTCATCTGATCTTGAAACTCTGCCTCTATAGCTGGTGGCACTGGAACTTCATTCCCCGACTCGTGACCAGACCCCCACAGGTTCTGACACAGCAATCTTGCTTCTACCTTGGCCACGCACACCACGTCCTCTAGTGTTCATTCTACCGTTTGCGATTTATCTGATTAAAAATTTTATGAATTAATAATTCTTTCTTCCACTGATTAATAACAGACAGTCTTATGGAAAGTAGTTTTAACAGTAGTTCTTTCAAATTCGCATTCTATCTATAAGTTCAGTTCTCAAGTCTGTATTTCCTAATTCTAGAGTTCACATTCAATCAACATCAAGCAGAGCACCACATACATGCATCAAACACATAAGTAAAAATCCACAAACTTGCATTCATCACCTAGGGGAATTTTCATCATTTCACTACCCAGGGGTATTTTCGTAATTTTATCCTATAGGGGTATTTTTGTAATTTTCAAAAATAAGGTTTCTTGGTAATTTTTCAAAATAAGGGTATTTTGGTAATTTTACAATCTGGGGGTATTTCGGTAATTTTCGTAGATTAGGGGTAATTCATTAATTTTTTGTACAGGGGTACTTTGGTAATTTTTCAAACAAGGGTATTTTGGTCATTTTGCAAAATCAATGGTATCTCGGTAAAGTTTCTCAACCTAGGGTATTATGGATAATTTTACAAAGTCGGGACATACAAGCCATTTCACAAAAATAGGTATCGGTCCCTTTCAAGTTTTAGTTATGAATTTTGACTTCAACAAGTCCTCGTAGCTATAGTGACAATACCACGCACTGTAGGATTCTAGAAAGAGGAGGTGAGTCACTAAGACGCTTAAGTACCAAGCTCTTCCTGGATCCAATCCTAGACATGCGTATGCCTTTTTCCACACCCTAACCCTGTGACTTGTTCACAGACCTGCTTAATCAAGAAAAATTAAGTCTTATGAGTTTTGAAGAATTGTTTAATCTAGGCCTAAGGTCCATTAACACTATCATACTAGTCTACGTCCATAAGGCCCATCAAACCGATCATATATATCACATCAAAGGTTAGAGTACTTATCTGGGTGGATCGGGTGTCGGTAGACTCGAAAGCCATATATATCACATCAAAGGTTAGAGTACTTACATTACTTTCATAAATTCCTCATCGGACTCATTTCACGTTCTCGAGTTTTGAACTAGGCTCGATACCAAAAAGTAACACCCAAACCCTCCATACGTCATCATCGATCCGGTATGCTACGGGTTTAAATCTTGAAAACTTGCTTCGATGGGTTTTAAAAAACTAGTTTATTATAGCCAAATAATCCATTAAATGCGTTGATTGGGTTTGAAAAGCCCATTTTCCATTTTGTTTTATATTTGAGATTTTGAATCAAAACATAAGTTGTAAAACCAACATAACAAGAAAGAAGATAAATTGAAACCTAAGTTATGGGACCTAATTACAAAAATATATTCTCAAAAAAACAATAATAATAATCCATAATAATAATAATAAAAGTCTTGATGGCCCTCGAGTCCGCTCTCGGCTCCGTGTCCACGGCTCATCGCTTCATCCAGAGTGGGAAAAAATAAAAGGGTGAGTCACTAAGACTCAGTAGCAAAACTTGAAAAGACATAAAAGCCTAGGACCCACAAACACATTATAGGCCTTGTCCGCATAAAATGGTAATAGATTATGTCATGCATCATGGCCCATCCTAAAACCTAACATCCATCCTCTAAACGCCTCGCCAACCTTTACACCGGGATTTCTACAATCAACCCTCTATCGCTACTACACATCGGCAATTGTCTGCTCATATATAAACCGATACTACGCGAACCTCGAAATGCATTATAGTATTCGCATACTTTCGTCTATATAGACCGATCGCTTACGCGAACCTCGAAATACATTATAATATTCGACAACTATCTCTTCTGTGGAAAAGCCACGATCGCCGTCAACCCTCGCTCCCTTACCCATGCATGCATACATACAAGAAACAAGTCATCAAGCCATCTAAGATCCCATACTTTCACATGCTCGAAACACATAGAAAAGTTTCTATGGGACAACTGCATCCCATGCCTACCCTTTCGGGTAATATATGCTCATACCTTTCTTTTCGCTTTTAGCCCTTAGCATACATATAGTATATAAATGCTTATGTGTTAAGATTCTACACACCTTATTACTACTAAGACGACACCTCTATGTCGACACTATCGGGTTATACGATCGCTATCCGCCTAAGATGCTATTGAGCCGTATCTACAACTCGGCGGTGAATCTCGAATGCAAACTGCTTGTTTGTTAAACTTAGGATTACGGACCCAACCCTCTCCTTTGCCGATCCATATTTGATTCCATCCAAAAGTCTTTGTTAGAACTATTATAGCGAAATAGGGTTAAACCATATCATATGAGTTAATAACTCAATTATGATAGCGAATCTTAATGGGAATCTAAAGAAATCCTTACCTTGAGATCTCAAAATTGATAGGATACTAGAGATTATTGGTTTTCAACTTTTTGAGATCGGATGATTCGATCTACTACGATTTCTAGGAGTGCCGCCAAAAGAACATGCAATTAACAAAAGAGTTAAACTAAAGATAGCCTATCAAACTACTAGCCATTCTGGCTATAGTTTTAAAAATAAAAGAGAAAAAATTGGTTCTTACCTTTACAAAGAAATTGGCACTTCAAGAAAATCCCGTTTATGGAGAAATCGACAGGAGGAAAAGAATGGAAAAGAAAGTGAATTAAAAGGTTTCAACTTTTAGTAGGGTAATCGACAAAGAGAAAAGAATGAATAATCAAAGGTATTCGGTTATGGAGATGAGAAGAAAGTTGAGAGGTTTTGGTTTTGGAAAAGAAAGAGAATAGAAAGTGTAGAGAGGGACTAAATTTCGACAAAGACTAGTGTTCAAATGCGAATTTGAAGACATACACTCCTATTTATAGGGATTTAGACTTACCTATCAAATACCTAGGATTGCCCTCTTCTAAAAATCGAGACTAATTGGCAAACATAGGAATTTTGGCACCCTTATGCCACTTCAATACCGATTCTTCCTCCCTTAGATAATTCATTAATTTTTTGTACAGGGGTACTTTGGTAATTTTTCAAACAAGGGTATTTTGGTCATTTTGCAAAATCAATGGTATCTCGGTAAAGTTTCTCAACCTAGGGTATTGCGGATAATTTTACAAAGTCAGGGACATACAAGCCATTTCACAAAAATAGGGTACTGGTCCCTTTCAAGTTTTAGTTATGAATTTTGACCTGTCAACAAGTCCTCGTAGCTATAGTGAACAGTCACTACGCACCAGGTAGGATTCTAGAAAAGAGGAGGTGAGTCACTAAGACTGCTTAAGTACCAAGCTCTTCCTGGATCCAATCCTAGACATGCGTATGCCTTTTTCCACACCCTAACCCTGTGACTTGTTCACAGACCTGCTTAATCAAGAAAAATTAAGTCTTATGAGTTTTGAAGAATTGTTTAATCTAGGCCTAAGGTCCATTAACACTATCATACTAGTCTACGTCCATAAGGCCCATCAAACCGATCATATATATCACATCAAAGGTTAGAGTACTTATCTGGGTGGATCGGGTGTCGGTAGACTCGAAAGCCATATATATCACATCAAAGGTTAGAGTACTTACATTACTTTCATAAATTCCTACTGGACTCATTTCACAGCCCGAGTTTTGAACTAGGCTCTGATACCAAAAAAGTAACACCCCAAACCCGGCCCATACGTCATCATCAGATCTGGTATGCTACGGGTTTAAATCTTGAAAACTTGCTTCGATGGGTTTTAAAAAAACTAGTTTATTATAGCCAAATAATCCATTAAATGCGTTGATTGGGTTTGAAAAGCCCATTTTCCATTTTGTTTTATATTTGAGATTTTGAATCAAAACATAAGTTGTAAAAACCAACATAACAAGAAAGAAGATAAATTGAAACCTAAGTTATGGGACCTAATTACAAAAATATATTCCCAAAAAAAAACAATAATAATAATCCATAATAATAATAATAAAAGTCTTGATGGCCCTCGAGTGCGCTTCGGCTCACGTGTCCACGGTCTCATCGCTCATCTCAGAGTGGGAAAAAATAAAAGGGTGAGTCACTAAGACTCAGTGTGCAAAACTTGAAAAGACATAAAAGCCTAGGACCCACAAACACATTATAGGCCTTGTCCCGCATAAAATGGTAATAGATTATGTCATGCATCATGGCCCATCCTAAAACCTAACAGTCCATCCTCTAAACGCTCCCTGCCAACCTTTACACCGTGGGGATTTCTACAATCAACCCTCTATCTGCTACACACCACATCGGCAAATGTCTTTGTCATCATATAAACCGATCGCTACGCGAACCTCGAAATGCATTATAGTATTCGATATCTATGTCTTTCATCATATAGACCGATAAACTACGCGAACCTCAGAAATACATTATAATATTCGACAACTATGCTGCCTGTGGAAAAGCCACGATCGCGTCGCAACCCTGCTCCCTTACCCATGCATGCATACATACAAGAAACAAGTCATCAAGCCATCTAACAGATCCCATACTTTCACATGCTACGAAACACATAGAAAAGTTTCTATGGGTACGAACCTGGCATCCCATGCCTACCCTTTCTGGGTAATACGACTGTTCATACAGCCTTTCTTTTCGGCTTTTAGCCCTTAGCATACATATAGTATATAAATGCTTATGTGTTAAGATTCTACACACCTTATTACTACTAAGACGACACCCTCTATGTCGACACTATCAGAAGCCGATACGACTGCTATCTGCCTAAGATGCTATTCAGAAGCCGATCTACAACTCGGCGGTGAATCTCGAACAGCAGACACTGCTTGTTTGTTAAACTTAGGGATTACGGACCCAACCCTCTCCTTTGCCTGATCCATATTTGATTCCATCCAAAAAGTCTTTGTTAGAACTATTATAGCGAAATAGGGTTAAACCATATCATATGAGTTAATAACTCAATTATGATAGCGAATCTTAATGGGAATCTAAAGAAATCCCTTACCTTGAGATCTCAAAATTGATAGGATACTAGAGATTATTGGTTTTCAACTTTTTGAGATCTGGATGATTCGATCTACTACGATTTCTAGGAGTGCCGCCCAAAAGAACATGCAATTAACAAAAGAGTTAAACTAAAGATAGCCTATCAAACTACTAGCCATTCGGCTATAGTTTTAAAAATAAAAGAGAAAAAAATTCGGTTCTTACCTTTACAAAGAAATTGGCACTTCAAGAAAATCCCGGTTTATGGAGAAATCGGCACAGGAGGAAAAGAATGGAAAAAGAAAGTGAATTAAAAAGGTTTCAACTTTTAGTAGGGTAATCGACAAAGAGAAAAAGAATGAATAATCAAAGGTATTCGGTTATGGAGATGAGAAGAAAGTTGAGAGGTTTTGGTTTTTGGAAAAGAAAAGAGAATAGAAAGTGTAGAGAGGGACTAAATTTCGGCACAAAGACTAGTGTTCAAATGCCAGAATTTGAAGACATACACTCCTATTTATAGGGGATTTCGGCACTTACCTATCAAATACCGGAATTGCCCTCTTCTAAAAATCGAGACTAATTGGCAAACATAGGGAATTTTGGCACCCCTTATGCCACTTCAATACCGATTCTTCCTCCCCTTAGAGTTGGAATTTCGGCCATCTCCTTCCCTCAGAGTTGGTATTTCACCAACTCGCCCTCTGAGATAACTCCCATCTTTTCTCCTTAATATACTCATAACTAATATCAGCACAATTATCTATATTATTCATCAGATAAATCTCTCTATTTTTAAGCATTGATGCCGTCCAACCTTACCCACCTATATGCCAAAATTTAGCTAATTAAAATTAAAGGAATTGGGCTTCATGCCCCTTGCGTTTGGGCCTCCTTAGTTAACGCCACCTCCTTGCTCTCTAAGTGTTGCCATTTGCCACTGGGCCACAAGCCCACTTGTGATTGAAAAATAGATAACATCTTTTAAACCCTCTAATGTCCAAGCAAAATATTTACCCAAGGCCTCGGCCCAATCTGAGCCCCTTAAATACTCTAATTAACACATTGAACGTAATACACATCAAATACAAAGGCCCATTAATTTAGGATGTTACAATTATACTACGCATGGGAGAGATACAAGGATCTCTTAAGAAGGTGTCCACACCATGGTTTACCTTTGTGGCTACAAGTCCAAACTTTTTATAACGATGTGAATCCCTCAACATGAAACTAATTGATTCAGCTGCCGGTGGAACCCTGAACAACAGAACTCCTGAAGTAGCCTACGAGTTCATTGAAGAGATGTCACTAAATAACTATCAGTGGCAAGTTACAAAGGACAAAACTGACAAAATCAGCTAGAGTTTACAACCTCGATGCAGTAACCATGCTATCAACACAGGTAGAGTTGATGAATAAAAAGCTTGATAGCCTGTTTTCTTCGTAGGTACATCAAGTCATACAGTACAACACAAGTGGAACTATGGCAAATCCTGAGTACCCACCCTACCAACTGAACGCAGAGAACGAACAAATGAACTATATAGGTAATAATTTCAGATCTAATAATAATCCTTATAGTTATAACTACAATCTAGGTTGGAGAAACCACCCAAATTTTTCATGGGGAGGCCAAGGAAACCAAGAAAATCAAAGACAACAACCTCCACAAAATATCCAAAAATTAGCCATATCCGCAAGAGAAGAAGTCAAACCCCGAAGAGATGCTGATAAAATTCATGGCAAACACAGAAAATCATTTTTAAGAAACTGAGAAAATAATTAAAAGCAACAAGAACCGAGTTGGGGAACTTACTAAGTCAGTCAAGAAAGCCACTAATGCAGTCAAACGACTCGTAAAGCTAATGTCAGAATGACCGCAAGGACGTCTACCAAGTAACATCGAGATTAACCAAAGGGAGCAAATTCAAGCCATCTCAGCTCAAGACAGTAAGGGGTTAGATGAGCCCAATCCAATACAAGAAAACAAGGTAGACGAAGGTAAGGTAGAGGTAACACAAGAAAAGCCAAAACCAGTAATCAAGGAGTACCAACCTGGCATACCTTACCCCGAAGCGATGAAAAGAGACGATTCAGAAGAACAATTCGGTAAGTTTTTTAAACTCTTAACGAAATTACATATTAACTTACCTCTTCTCAAAGCTCTTTTTTAGATGCCAGACTCGAGGAAATTTTTAAGACAGCCCTTGACGAACAAACGCAAACTAGATGAAGAGCACCACGCAGAATTGAACACAGGATGCTCAGCAATGTTACAGAATAGACTACCACGAAGCTAAAAGATCCAGGGAGTTTTACAATTCCACGTTTAATTGGTAGTTTAGCTATTGATAATGCGTTAGCTAATTTAGGGGCAAGCATAAATGTCATGCCTTATACATTATTTAAACGACTAGGTCTAGGGAAGCCCAAACAAACTAGGATGAGTATACAATTAATCGATAAAACATTAGAATTCTAGGGGCATTATCGAAGATGTTCTTGTCAAAATCGATAAATTTGTTTTCCCAGTAGATTTTGTTGTCTTAGATATGGATGAGGATAACACAATCCCCTTAATTTTAGGAAGACCCTTCCTAGCAACTACCAAGACTAAAATTGATGTTGCCACAGGAGAACTCATACTTTGTGTAGGTGACGAATCAATCAGTAATTAAGCTCTTGACTCGACCAGGACAACAATCGATGAAGGTAAGATAGTCAATATAGATGATAATCAAATTGTTCAACCTTTATCGCAGGAAACACCGCAAAGACACAACCCTAAGCTGACTAATAAGTCCCAAATCGACAAAGAAGAATCACACAAGGAACAAGACCTTAGGATCGACATTTTAGAAGAGCAGAGGACACAAGTCAAAGAAGAACCAAAATCGTATGAATAAAACTAGAGGAACCACCAGAAGAGCTCGTAGGAGCATCAAACCACTACAAAATAAGAGACCAAATACTGTTAGACAAAGCAGATCCTCTCATCATCACAATAAACCTGAAGGCAAAGGGAGAAAACCTTCTTAAGGTACACAATATCTTCCCACACGAAATAGTCGAGGTAAGCAACCCAACATTCAACATTTTTGAGGTAAACATTTCTCGACTTCAAATTTTCCAAGAAAATAAAACTTTAAGCAAGAGGGAAGATATTCAAACCTTTAAACCTCCTTGATTTTTTTCAATGTCGAGGAAAGTCTATCTTAAGACTATAAATAAGAGCTTCTTGGGAGGTAACCCACGCACTAACCCTACTTATTTTTACATGTGTTTTCATTTTATTTTATTTTCTTTCTCTTTCTCTTTATAAACTAACCATAAGTGTAGATTTCTATGGCACACGGCCTTACACACGACCGTGTTTGTGGTCGTATAGACCATCAGAATCCCCGTACTGACATAGGAGAGGCCCTGCGAATCATATCCCAACCACTTTTCGACGTCATAGATCCAACCACTCCCCCATGGGCACTAGCAATTGGCACGGCCGTGCTCCACGACCGTATGAAGCTACTGACTTACCAGACACGGGAAAAACACGCCCATGCTACCCAACTGTACCAACACGCTGCCTTTTTAGGAACAGGCGTGGCATCTGGAAAACAGGCGTGGATGAACAAACACGCCTAGACGCACGACCGTGCGATGCGGTCGTGTAATTTAACACAAATTTGGTGCATGGGCGTGGGAAAATGTCAAAAGCCAAAATTCTATTTAAACCCCACCCCTCCCCTCTTCTTCTTCACCCTCCTTCCTCCTTTCTTTCTTCCCTTTTCTTATCATATTTCCTCTCTCTCATTTTCTTGTAACATCCCTGTAACTCTTGAGACACCAAAGCCATGCTGAAGAAGCGTAAAATGCCAACCACAGTCTTCTCAAAGGAGACCAATTCACATGAGTTCATGCCGAAAACTTCAGCTATTCGACAAGCCAACGGTCTTTAAGACAATTTAGTTTCTATGTTTTTTTTCTCTTTTGCTTCAATTTCCTTATCATTACTTTTTTACTCAATTTAGTTTATCTTGCTTTAGTTTCTTGGTTTTAGGTTTTAAAGGCTGCTTGAGAATCACGTACCATAGCCTTAGAGGTCACACCCACCTCACGAACCATCCAACAATAAGGGCTCCTTAGTCCATTAGTCTTTTCTTTCAATTTCAGTTTTCTTCTTAGTCTCCTTCTTTTTATTTTCTTTGTCTTTAATTATAGTATTAGTATATTATTAATGTTTCTTTAGATTTCTTGGCTATATCTTTTTAGGATACCCAATTTCTTTATCTAGCACAAAACTCATCGGTAACCACCCTACCAGGCCCATAGAAAATGCCACAACCGCCTCATCCAACCACCTTCTACCACGACCTCTGCCAACTCCCGAAATCATCCAAAATTCAGGAAGTGTCAGTTCTCCCCTTCTCTTTTGATTACATTATTAGTTATCTATCTTTGAACATTGAGGACAATGTATATCTTAAGAGTGGAGGGTAAAAGTACCTAACTTTTTGCATTATTCCAAAATCCTGAATTTTAGTCTTGTTCTAAAGTAATTTTCTCATATTATTTATTAGGATGAAATTTCTAATGATTTATGATTTTTATCGATATGTTTTTGAGTAAGTCATTGATAATTGTGCATTGATGATTTATACTTGAAGAATACCAGAGAATCAAGCATGATAAGTCTATTTTTCAAGAATAAATCAAAAAAATTTCCTAGGTTGTTAAACTGAATTTGAATATTACCTTGAAGTTTGAAATTTACAGGATTGATGTCAAATACCCATAATTTTTGTGAGATTTTAGCCTTATAGAGCATATATTCTTTTTCATGCTCACTTTATTGATTATGAATGTGTCAACACTGAATTGTTATTCTAGAACTTTCCTATATTATACATATCGAGACCACATTAATGATTTGATATACTGAGATGATAAAGGCACCTAGGTTTTAACCCATTCACTCCACTAAAAAAAGCCTACCTTCACAAATTAACCCTTAGTGAACCAATTTGATCCTAACAACCCTTTTTATTGATTTACCCGCTAATATTAACCTAAAACCTTTTGTATTTATTATCACCATTCTTTTGACTACCCTTATATCGAGAATTGATTTGATCAGTTATCGAATTAGTTTATTTCAGTTGATAAAATTTTCTTTATTATGTTTCTATTTGATATAAAAAAAATCGATCGAAAAATCAAAGTATATTCAGTATTAGTAGTATAAAAAGTGAGCTTGTACATTTAAATTTCAATTATCAAAGAAAAAGCTCGTAGTATTATTAGTTCCAAAGTTTCATGTGATAAAATTATTCAAATTATAAGTTCAATTATTTTTCTAAAAGTTAGGTAACTTGTCAGGTCAATCTCGATTCTAAACCTTCTAATTCAACCTTTATCCCTACCTTTAACCTAAGCCCCGTTACAACCCTGTCAAAGACCTTTTGATTTGTGTATCATCTCATATTACAGTGGTGGAGACTTGATTTTTAGGCAAGCCTATGGGATTAACTTTTCAGGTTCGACTTATGAGTGCTTATTCCTGAACCTTGAAACACTTTAAGTGATTTGAGTGAATCTTTAGTGAGGATGTCAATCCTTTTCGGTTTTGAATTAAAGGTAATTATTTAGATAAGGGGAGACACCTATGTTTTCGTGCTACAAATATATGACATATATTGTTTGAATCTTTAAGAGTCTTTGAGTTAATTTATCCATGTATAAATTATCTGTGAAATATGATGAGGCATTGTTGATAGGAATTGTGAATTATGGAAAATTCTTTTTAATTATAAGTTGAGAATTTTGCTTGAGGACAAGCAAAAGCTTAAGTGTGGGGTATTTGATAAACCGTAAAAGTAACATATTTTAACCCAATATTTAGTATGCTTTTGGCCCTTGATTTATGTAAAAAGGTGTTTTTAATCCTTTCTTTTCATATTTATACCCAGGAAAGCACTCGGGGCCGAAAAGAATGAGAAACGAGCTTAAAATGGGCCAATTTGGGCCAAGGTAGAAATTGATACAGCCTGGACCTCATGCTGCACGGTCGTGCATCATCGACTCGGTCAGACCCCGATTTACACGGCCATGCCTAAAAAAAATAGTATCTAAACACGGCCTAAAGTCTATTTACACGGGCGTGCACCATGGTCATGCCCTTGTCGTGGAAAAGAGGAATTTCACTCGGAGAAGGATACTTAGGGAGAAAGAATCGCATTCCAAGAGCTTATATATACCTCCTAAGTACCACCTGTGAAGGGGGCGGTTAGCTAAGCCAAGGAGCAGAGCCAGAAGGTCAGATTTGTGGGAATTACTCGAAGATGGCCAGTTGATCCATCTCAAGGAGCCGAAATTCTAATCAAGACGGTAGATTTCTCCTTCAATTCCTTCAGTGGGTTTTAGAGATTTCTTATGTTTTGTTTTATCTTTTCTCTTGAGATGTTTTCTTTATTTGCTATGAACTAAACCCTTTAGATACCTGAAGGGGATGAAACCTAGATGAATCTTGTTAATGTTTTTTGAATTATATGATAAATACTTAGTTTGTTCTTAATTATGCATGCTTAATTCAATCTGATGAGCTTAGGTGGAGGAGGAATAGACCCTGCTTAAGAGTAGATCTGGCATAATTAAGCGGAGTTGATCGCACGCCTAGAGATAGGGTGCCGAGATTTTGCTGGATTAGGGTGAAACCTAATATGGGAGTCTATAGATTGATTTACTGCTATTCTAGGGGGTTATCATTCGAGAAAGAGATTTTCATTAATCAACCTAGGGTTAGACGTTATTCGCCTCGAGATAGGGTTTAATATACATTGGGGAGTCTTACGTATCAAACTAAGTGAATAAATTGTATGGTTTAGTGTTAAATAACAAGTGAGGTCTAAGTGGATTCTTCCTGAGGGTATCATCGTGATCAACTGAGTTTCTCTTCAAGTTATTTCCCTATTCATTCTTTTTGTCTTTACGTCTTTAGTTTAGTAGTCGTTAATTTAGATTAAAGCAACTTCACTTATTTTAGGCTAAATAATAAAAAGAAAGTTAGTATTAGTACTTTTAGTTCCTTTGGGTTCGACAATCTAGTCTTGCCTAAGCTATACTACTGTTTGATAGGTACACTTGCCTTTAATCATTGTCAGAGTTAGTTTCCAGGTTCGATCTCATTCATTATAAAATTTAAAACTCGACAAAACAACGATCAATATCATTCTCTTACTGTTTCTTCATGTATATATATCATCCATTTCAATATATCAATATATCATGTACCATCATTTCCATGTATTCAATGTATATATCTGTATTAGTTTGTATCGAACTCATACCGTCTCGTAACAGAACATTTACCGTTAAACCATTTAGAATATCGTTGGATACTCAGGTAGCACACACGAGCTGTACTGAACTATAATCTATCAATTCCTATACATGTATGCTCATACGAGCTCTGAATCGGTATGCTCTTAAGAACTGTATACGGTAAGCTCTTTCGAGCTGAATAATGGTGAGCTCATGCGAGCTGAATAACGGTAACCCTAATGACATGTCATTTGTATCCTACGAATTCCTAAGGTTCAAATAGGACTTGGTAATCGTCGTACACAGTTGAATTTACGTCATTTCATAACATGATAAATTGCATACTAACATATATATATTGATTTAATCATAATATAATCACCTATTAGCATTCAGTTCAATCAAAATTATACAGAATACAATTCATACGAACTTACCTGGCTAAATTACAGAAATACCAAGGTTTAGAGGCGTTTTGGTAATTTTCCATTTTTCTCAATTTTCCACACAATTTTGATCTAAATTAATAATTTCATTCAATATATTAATTTAGACAATAAAACAATTCATTTCATGCAATTTGGTCATTTTGACATTTTTACAAAATTACCCCTAAAGTTTTACTTTTATTCAATTTAGTCCTTAAGCCCCAAAACATGCGAATTAACCATTTTTACCCAAAATTAATCATAGACGAATGTTCATGGTATCCATAATAGCCCATTTATGCAAAGTCTTAGTACTTTTATAAATTTAACAAATTAGTCCCTAATTGATAAATTCATCCAAAATCACTTAACAAAATACTTTTAATTATCAATTTGTAATGCCCCAAAACCCGACCTAAAAGTTTTGGCTGAATTCCAGAGGTCACATTGATCATCTAAGTGATCGAAGGAAAAATTAAGAATTTACCATTGGAAAACATTACAATATTTAAGTTGTGTAAAAACGATCAGTTATAAAATCCCAATATCACAAATTTTTCAGTCCAAAGAAAACCATTTACAAAAAGCCCAATTTAAAAATTTACCACAGTTCTTATAACCATTTACATTTTATAACCATTTACAAAAATAGCAATCAAAAAGAATACTCTTAAGCATAGTTCCTTATCGAGACTGTTCGAGGCCTCCATGTACTGGGTCCAAGCTTCGGAAGGTGCGAGTAAGTACCTGAAAGGGGAAACACTATGGGGTGAGCTATTCGAGCTTAGTGCGAGTTCGAGATGCGACTAATAATAGAATTATAGGGAATAGTTTGATAGCAAAACATACTTGCAGAGATTCACGAAATCAAAAAGTAAACTTGAAACCAACGTCCTAACAGAATGTACAATTCAGGCACACCATGCCACACACAAACACTCTGTCACAAATGTCAATCAATCAGACAGAATACAGACAAATAATCTACACCCAGTCACTTAAACAAATTATTATGAATGCAATCAAGTCTTAAAAAAAAAAAAAACCCACCTGTCTAGCCAAAACACCTCTCCTGTCCCTCGATCATACCCTAAAAGAGCTGTTTAAGCTCATCCAACCAAAGACACCACATAAGACCTCGAAAGGCCCATCCAACCATACATGCCATTTATGTGGACTAAGCCACTCAGATAATAATACGCAGCAAGGTTGGCGTATGTGCAATACAATGCATTGTGATAAACCACTGTACAGACATGTTGCAGTTTACACTGCCAGATCAGATAATAATACGTAGCAAAGCTGGAATATTCGCAGTACCGTGCGGTAAACTACTGTACTAATAAGTTGCAGTTAAACTGCTAGATCAGAATCATACTTGCTTCTTTTCACAACCAACTCAAAACTTATTTTATACAAGTGCATGTATGCTTACAACCTCACAAAATCAGTGAACACATCGATAGACAGTTAGACAGAAACAGACATGCACATACCCAGCTATCTGGGTTCAGATTCAGATATTTCGTACAACAATCACAAATAACACATAAATCTAATCCCAAATCATAGTCTTAACTACCCTCACTAAAGCCTAGCCAAGGGTCAGAACACAGAGACTCAATTTAATATCAAAAACACACACAGAACTAAAATTGGTGACTTAGGGCCACACAGCCGTGTGCTCTAGTTGTGTGGAAATGCCTACGCTGTGCGGGGGTCAACACGCCCATGTGAGGGGAGACACGTCTGTGTGAGGGAACACACACCCGTGTGGGAGGAGGCACACGCCCGTGTGAGCCAGGGAAATGGCCATGTGACCAGGCCATGTAACTCTCTATCCAATTGTGCTAAAATATGGTTCAGGGAAGACATGGTCGTGTCCTAACACACACCTATACGGGATCTCTAAATCCCCAAATTAGCCACATGGCATGTGGCCAAGCCGTGTGGCACCAAATCACCCAAACCCTAATTCTTGAACGCACATGAGCATGTGCCCAAGGGACACGACTGTGTGGATATTGACTAATTTTCCTTACACAGCTGTGTGGCACCTAATCTTACCCTAAATCCTTAATTCTTAATTCCACACGACCATGTAAAAACACATGACCATGTGGCCACCCATGTGGTCATGAAACCACAACAGAATAGGCCAAATCATTGTTTTAGCCATCAAATCAGTCCCTGACCATTTCTACAACAAAAATATATCAAAATACGCAGTATTCCCCATACTTCTGGAACGACAGAAATGTGCAAGTGTACAGAATCACAACAAGTAATAAAATGACAAATAAATATTGAGTTATCGTACCCTGTGAAAAGAATTATTTATGAATGCAATTTTAAAAACACTTTGGTGAAGAAAGATATTTTGATTTGAAGAGGTGATTAGAAACTAGGATTTAAACTAAATAAAAAAATAAAAATAAAATAAAAGTTCCAATACACGATTTCAAAAGATGATTTTAATCAAGATGACATAATTGTGTTAGATTAATTGCGTTTCTTAACTTAGAATTATTACACTCATATTCATGTTGTTACGAATAAATTCACAGTAACTCGGTAATTTGCTAACTTATGAACATACTTACCTACCAAAATCCATTTATCTCATGACTATATCTTTACGTCAATTCAACCAGTTAAACAAATTTTAATTAGCAAATGTGTTAATGCACATACATACTTATGAAATTAAAATAATCTATTGTACATATCTTTATGCCAATTTTTAAACAATTAATTCAATCTCATAACCACATCAAAGATTACGTGAGGTAACAATGTATTTCTACCTTGAAACAGTTTAATCACAATAATCTTGCAAGTTATGCAAGACTAATGTATCGTTAGATACTGTTGCTAATTTAACCCTCAGCTACCTTAGATGATTAAAAATGCACTTATTAAATATTGTGTCAATTAATTACAATTTCAATCCGTTTAAATAATTAATTCATTAGTTACCTTACAATTGTAATGCAAGATTAACTTAGTCATGGTTTTACTTAATCAAACATCTTATTGAGGCCTATAACACAAACACAATTTTAATAACTCAAGTAGACGAAATGAAATCAACCTAACACAAATTAAATTCAAGCCATATTAATTAAATTAAACAATTTAACATCACAAATATTCATAGACATGTTATTCACAACAACAACAAAATTAAAAGGATAGGGACCAAGAATAAAATCCGGTGTTTTCTCCGTGGCTTGACTAGTTTGCTCCACTCCTCCTCCTCCGCTTGTTCTTGTCGAACCGAGGCTTCTACAAACACTTGAATGCTGCTCCAAATGGTGGATGATTGACTCTTTTTCAAGAGGTTAAATCGGCAAGGGAATAGGGGAAGAAAATGAACAACAATGGAAGGGAATGAAAAGAGAAAAATGAGAGAGAAGTGAATAGAAGCAAAGGATTGAGATGTGTTTGAAGTGAGCAGCAAAATGGGGTATTTTTAGGTTGAGATGGCTGCTAAAATGAGCAAAAGTCAGCAGCCATAGAGTCCCCCCATGGCCGGCCACACATGTGGCAAGTTTGAAGAATACAAACTTGCAATTTTAAGGTAGGGGCAAATCTAGAAAGGCAAAAATAGTGGAGGGGTTTGAATGCATTTTGGAGGAGTCTTCAAGGGCCATTTTGTAAGTTAAATAATCATCCAAGCAAGTTGATTGGGTCAGCATGTGTGATGGTTTTAGGGTACCCAATGGTCGGTTGGATCAGTTTTCTCGATTTGGCTCAACTGGGCCACTTTTCATAATTAGTTAATAATAATTTATTTAACCCAAATTAAATTGAATTAAAATTAAAATTAATTGTATTATGAATTAATACACATAATTTGGACCGTAAGCAAAAACCGCGTGAGAAAAATATATAAAATATTAATTTGATTTATGAAAAAATTTATTAACCAATCTAATCGAAAACATTACAAGTGTACTTAGAAAAAAATACTACACTTAGTGCACCATATCCAACACCAATTGCATGTCCTAGTTGCAACTTACCTTCCAACTGGGTTGTTGTGCAACTTTTCATGCTTGTTGGCATCATTTTGAAAAAAAAAAAGGTTTGAAACACTCAGGATGCTAGATAACAAATCACAGTCAGAATTTTATGCAAAATTTTATGACATCATAAATTAGCCATTTTCTATTAGTAAAAAGTATTCGAATAATAAACTGGTTAAAAATGTCTCAAGTTTTCTGCTTGAATGATCTATGATCAAGTTGACTGCTATAAAGGAGGCCATCGACATTGATATAATAAGGATAGGTGAACTCATTAGGTCTCTACAAACCTTTAAGATTTATCTTGAATAAACGAAGAAGAGCAAGGACAAAATCAATAAAAACATTGCATAGTAGGTTGCATATCTAGTTGTAAGTAAAGTTAAAACTACTATTGAAGATATAGGAGAAATTAGTAATCCACACCAAAAACTTTAACTGAGCATGTAGGAAGATAACTAGGAAGAGTAGCACTGGTGATCAAAATCGTAACTTCAACAAAGGTAATGGGAATGCAGTAGCAACTACTGAAGAAGCGGCTAATGTAACACCCTATACCCGGCCTAGTCGACAAGCTTGAATATTAGGATGCCACACCATCATCTCATGTCATAACTGACAAGTAAAAGCTCATTCCAACAAAACATCCTTCAATTTCCTATTTGCATCGGTCTTAAGTCAATCATACTAGCTAGTTATCATTATCACGTACTAAACTTACATTAAAAATTCTTATAAAAATATTAATACAAGCATAAGTTCCATTCAGCAAAATTCTCAAACCAGGACCGTAGGTATCGATACTGACACTAAGGTATTAATATTTTCTTTAAGTGGTATAGATACCACCTTGAAAAATGATACCAAACTTGCATTCTGTTTCTCGATTAAAAATCAAAATCTCAAAAATTATCGGTACCTTTCATGAAATATCGATACTTTAACCCCAAGTACCGATACTCGAGCAAAGATATCGATACCAAATCTCTATTCTGACTTCTTGTAAATTTCAAAACATAAAGGTATCAATATTAAAACCTGATTATCGATACCTCTACCCCAAACCCAAAAAACGTAGCATAAATGAGCAATTAATCCATTCTAATTTAGTTCCTAAACATCTTACATCGATTACTTCGACAAATAATCATTCGATAGCCTAATTAGAAGTTCAATATTGCAAAACTGTGTTTGAGCAAGTAACGTTTATCCATCCTCATGTTCTGTAACACCCCAAACCCAGTCTAATGTCACACGAAATGAACATACATCTAGTCTTTTAAAGATTTAAAGAAATCGGATTTTCAAAAACGTTTTGACGTGGAGTTTTTTTTTTTTTTGAAAACTAAGGTTGATTGCTAAATCTAATAATTTGAGGCGTAAGGATTTATAAAATGAAGCTTGGAAAATTTAAATTAATATTTTAAGAAGATTTACAAGAGTTTAAAAATAATTTTGGAAAAATTATTATAACATTGTTAACAAAATTTTACGAGTAAAAATATTTAAGAATGTAACCCTTTCTTTTTGAGAAAGACATTTGTTTCAATTATTAGATAAATCCCACTTAAAGTATTCAACCAATTTATAAAATCCATCCAAAAGTAAAACATCATTAAAAATTTATCCAGAGGCCTTATTACAACTTAATCTTAAATAGCAAAATGATAAAAAGTACTTAAAAGAAATCCAAAATTTAAATAACCCATTATTTGTAGTATGACCTCCACTGAGTCGTCGACGGCCCAAGCCTCCGTCATTGATCATTACCTGAGAAGGGTAAGGAAAACGGGGTGAGATACTTAGAACTTAGCGTGTAACCCACTTACCGTTGTTGCAGGGCCAAAAGTCCAATTAAGCATTTATTGGGCTAAAGCCCATTTACAATTATAACAATAATATCATATATAATATGCATGTGATATGCAATTCCCAAACCAAACCTAATTTCCATCCGCTACACACCACCCGCACCAACCAGCACACTTGTGGGGAGCTTTAGTCACCCACCCCGCCAGCACACCAAAATAGGCATTTAGTCGTATATCAATTTGTGGACAAGCCACTAGATTTACAGAGTTTACATGGTATAGCCATTTTTCAGATTTGTGGCAGAGCCACCAGAATTGTAGCAAAGCTACCAGAACTTCTCTTCGTCAATTATCCCAACCCATGCAAATCATGTATATAATATGCATATTCAATTACAACAATCCATTCATATAATTATTACAAACATACGGCCCATCATAAAAATTTTCACAATCTAGCCCATATCACATTTTGGCCCATATATCAAATATCACATTTGGCCCATATTTTCAAATATCACATTCGGCCCATATTTGAAATATCACATTTGGCCCATATTTCAAAAATCACATTTGGCCCATTGAGGCAAATTTCAAAATTTTCAGTCTTAATACCGATTTCATAGTCTTTACCAATAAAGTGATAAATATGCTATTTTACCCGGTTTCACTAACTTGTGATTTAATCAAGTGATTAATATGATATAATCATCCAACCCAAGAAACGATGTGAGATTACACACCTAATTATGGTAAGCACTACACTTTCCTGATCGTCAACACCTAAAAATATTTTTAACGCTCGATTAGATCATTAACACTTATTGTAAATCTACTCTAAGATAAACGGTCTAGGATTTTTACCCTCGGATCGAGAATGACTATTATTTGTCGGTTCTCCCCTGTTGACGTTCACAACCCAGTGGAAAATCTCGAATAGCTAATGGCTAAGAACTGCAAACAACCTTGAATAGTTGATTTTTACCGGATGAGGGTCTGCAACCCAGTGGAAAATCCCGGATCGCCGAAATAGCCCTTCGTTTGAATCTAGAAGGGATCACAAATCCGCTCCTTTTTTGATCACCAATCACTACTCCTTTTGATTCGATCCTGTTTGCCTCCATTGAACAAATAAATATTAGTCCAAACTAATATTTTGTTATTATAACCTATTGATCTTATGAGCGAAGTCGGCTTACCACAAAATCCTTACATTCGTAGGATGAAAATCGAATGATAGAGTCCCTATGATAAAATCGATTAATCAACACTATCTTTACCAAATAAAAAATAATTTAGAGCCCTTCGAAAAAATCCTTACCTTGAACGATGAATTTTCCTTTTTCATACGATCTTCCTATGGCTAGAGTTGATTAAGCGATGTCGAAATAATCGGTACTCCACTATACCACTACAAGAAGAAAGGTTTTGTTTGAAAGAGAAAAGATGATGATTTCGGTCAAAAAGACCCTTTCAAGTCAACATATGGATTTCGGCAATAGAGGGAAAATAAAAGAATTGAAAAGAGTGTTCTTACCGATTGTTCAAAGATGACCACTCGAATGAAAAAGAGGGTTAAATGGAAGATAGAAGATTCGGCTATAGTGAAAATATTGGAGAGGATGATGATCAATAACATTCAGCCATGGTGAAATATTAAAGAGGGAGTGATATTTGAGAGTTTTTACAAGAAGAAAATAGGGTGTTTATGTTTCGGGTTTTCTTTCAAGAATGGAAGATGAACAAAGAAAAAGTCTTAAGGCTAGGAAGATGAACAAAGAAAAAGTCTTAAGGCTAGTGCGCATTCGGCAAGAGAAAAAAATAAAAGAAAAAAAATGCCCTTCAAGATTGTATGGCTTCGGCACAAAGAGGAAAAGATTTTGGAGAGAATGAAAGATAATACCGAAATGATCAAAATGAAATGGCCAAAACAAAACACAAATTTTACCTATTGCTCAAGACACATTCGGCTAGGGAGAAGAATTTGGAGAGAAAGATTTTGGAGAGGAAAACTATTTATACACCAAAATGCCAAATTGAAAAATGACCAAAACTAGCACCTACCTTACCAATTGCTAACCAAAAATTTGGCCATCCCCCCTAGCCCCTAAAACCATCCAAGTGCATGGCCAAATGGTCAAAGTTTAGCCACCCAAACTTTCCAAAACATCTCCCTTGTTATAAGCCTTATGTTCCCCCTACATGCCTTTTTCCATTTGATTCCTTTTCCTATGTTCAGGCTTGCCTTTTCTCTTAGCCACCTTTCCATAAAAAATAAAAAATAAAAGTCCAACTTACCATAAGTTCAATACTTGGCCGACACTATGAGGAAGTAAAGCAAAAAAATAAAAATCTCACATGTACACCAAAGGATTCGAACTCCTTCCCTCAAGGAACACATATGGCGCCATCTCCTCTTTGCCCTTTGCTCATTTATGCTAACTTTTTACCACTTAATTACCTTAAGCTTTAAGGTCACTTGTTCCATTTCATTAAGGTACTAAATACCAAAAATTATAACAAATCCAAATAAATCCCGAGCCTTCTCAGGACTATTTAAACACACACATTGGATAATTTAACTAGCTGAGCACAAAAATAATGCAACATATAAAACTCAAATTTTAGGATGTTACAATTCTACCTCCCTTAAAGAAAATTTCGTCCTCAAAATTTACCTGGTTAGAAGAGGTGAGGATATTGCTATCGAATTGTCTTCTCCGGCTCCCATGTAGCTTCTCCCGCTCCATGATTACGCCATAGAACCTTGACTAACGGCACAGTCTTCCTTCTCAGCACCTTTACATCTCGATCTAAAATTTTCACTGGCTCTTCCTCAAATGACAAGTCAGGCCTTAACTCAACTTCCTCTACCGATACTATATGAGATGGATCCGATCGATAACACCTGAACATTGAGACATGGAAAACACTATGAATTTGACTCAACTCCGGAGGTAATTCAAGCTGATAAGCCACTGGTCCTACACACTTCAACACACGGTACGGTCCGATGAACCGAGGGCTCAACTTGCCCTTCTTTCCAAATCTAAAGATCTTCTTCCAAGGTGAGACCTTTAGAAAGACTTGATCTCCCATCGCAAACTCAATGTCCTTACGCTTCAGATCCGCATACAACTTTTGTCTATCCGAAGCTTCCTTTAACCGAGCCCGAATCAGCTTTACCTTTTTTTCCATCTCTGATATCAATTCAGGACCCAATAACTGTCGTTCTCTAATTCAGTCCAACAAGTAGGAGTACGACACTTGTAACCATGTAATACTTCATATGGTGCCATTTGGATACTAGATTAATAACTATTGTTATACGCAAACTCTGCCAATAGTAGAAAATCCTCCCAACTCCCCCGGAAGTCAATCACACAGCCCTTTAACATATCTTCCAGGATCTGGATTACTCTCTCCGATAGACCATCGGTCTGAGGATGAAATGCCGTACTGAAATTTAACTTGGTTCCCAAAGCTTCATGTAAGGCTTTCCAAAATCGTGATGTAAACCTAGGGTCTCTGTCCAAAATAATAGACACTGGTACCCCATACAACCTCACAATCTCTTCTACATAAAACTTGGCCAACTTTTGCAATGAGTAATTCGTACGAACAGGTAGAAAATGGGCAGTCTTAGTCAATCGATCCACTATTGCCCAAACGAAATCATTCTTAGTAGGCGATAAAGGTAACCCACTAACAAAGTCCATCGTTATCCGTTCCCATTTCCATAATGGAATCTTTATCGGTTGCAACAATCCCGATGGTAATTGGTGTTCCGCCTTCACTTGTTGACAAGTCAAGCACTTACTCACAAAATCAATAACCTCCCGCTTTAACCCTAGCCACCAATACTGCTTACGGAGGTCTCGATACATTTTATTTCTTCGGGGTGCATAGCATAAGGGCTACTATGTGCCTCTCGCAGAATCATTTGTCTCAATTTCGAATCTTTGGGCATACAAATTCTTCCGCAAAAACACAGTACTCCATCTTTATCAAATCCAAAATCCCCTATTACACCACCTTCCACTTGCTAAAGTAAGGGACTCAACTTTTCATCTGATAACTGCTTTTCCTTGATCTGACCTAACCACATGGGTTTCACCTAAAGTTCGGCTAGCAGACTGCCATCTTCATAGAAACTGAGATGAGCAAACATTGCTCTTACCTTTGATATCACCTTATGACTCAATGCGTCTGCCACCACATTAGCCTTTCCAGGATGATACTCGATTAAAAAGTCGTAATCCTTCAACAGCTCTATCCACCTTCGCTATCTTAAGTTCAACTCCTTTTGAGTAATGAGGTACTTTAAACTCTTATGGTCCGTATAAATGATCGACTTTTCACTTTAGAGATAGTGCCCCCAAATCTTTAGAGTAAAAACCATCGCAGTTAACTCTAAATCATGAGTAGGATAGTTGACTTCACGCGACCTTAACTGACGAGATACATAGGCCACCACTTTTCCACCTTGCATCAACACACCTCCTAAACCCGTGTGTGACGCATCGCAGTAAATGATAAACTCTTTTCTAGCCTCAGGTTGAATCAGTACTGGCGCTTCCGTCAAAATCTTCTTCAGTTTCTCAAAACTTTCTTGCTGTGGTTCTGCCCACACAAACGATACTCCCTTTCGCAACAATTTAGTTAGGGGTGCAGCAATCAACAAAAACCCCTCAACAAAACGTCTATAATAACCAGCCAATCCTAGGAAACTCTGAATTTCTACCACTGTCTTCGGTGGTTTCCAATCTAACACAGCCTCTACCTTTCGAGGATCAACTCTGATTCCTTCGGCTGACACAACATGTCCCAAGAAAGTCACTTCCTTCAGCCAAAATTCACACTTACTAAATTTGGCATAAAGTTGCTCTCCCCGCAATATTTGCAATACTATCCGCAGATGTAAATCATGCTCTTCTTCATTCTTCGAGTATACCAAGATATCATCTATAACCACCACCATGAACCGGTCTAAGTAGGGTTGAAAGACTCAGTTCATCATGTCCATAAATGCAGCTGGTGTATTGGTCAATCTAAATGGCATCACCAAGAACTCATAATGTCCATAACGTGTTTGAAATGCCGTCTTATGAATATCCGCCTCTTTAACCTTGAGTTTTTGATAACCTGATCACAAATCTATCTTGGTGAAAATTGAAGCTCCTCGCAATTGATCAAACAGGTCATCAATTCTCGGTAATGGATACCTACTCTTGATCGTCAATTTATTCAATTGCCTATAATCAATGTACATACGTATCGACCCATCCTTCTTCTTAATGAACAAGACCGGTGCTCACCACGGAGACACACTCGATCGAATAAATCCCCGATCCAACAACTTCTAAATTTGAGCTTTAAGCTCCTCTAACTCCTTCGGTGCCATCATATAAGGAGCAATGGACCCCAGAGCTGTTTCGGGCAAAAGCTCAATACCAAACTCTACTTCTTGATCTGAAGGTAAACATGAAAGTTCCTCGGGAAAGACATCTGAGTATTCTTTCACTGTTCTAACATCCTCCACAGATAATTCCTTGGCATTTAAAGCACTAATGAAGGCTAGGAATGCTCTACACCCTTTCCGTACCAACTTTTCTACCTTTAAAGCAGATACCACATTTGCTAAATAGTTTCTCCATTCACCCATCATCACCACTTCCTTATCTTCCAAAGTCCTTATCGACATCCGCTTTGCAGCACAATCCAAGTGCGCCCGGTGCTTTACCAACCAATCCATGCCCAAAATAAGGTCGAACTCACCGAAAGGTAGTTCTATCAGATCCGCCAAGAATATTTCTCTTTGAATTTCTAAGGGCACGTCTCTAAATAATTTATTTTACTAGCACAGAATGTCCTAAAGTACTAATTACCGTCATCTCTTTATCAGAATCTCAGATCTAATGTTCAAATTTTTAGATATAGCACTAGCAACATACGAATGGGTAGATCTGATATCAATCAAAGCAGTAACAGGTACATCAGAGATGAAAAATGTACCGGTTATCACATCAGGTGTATCACTATCTTCTCGGCGTCTAACCGTATAAACTAACCCTGACTGCCTCGCCTCCGCGTTACCCCTAAAACCATTACCTCTGCTCGGTGCACCTTGACCTCGACCTGCGCCATTACTACCACGACCTGGTCTTCTGCCCCTCGGTGGCTGCTGAGCGCCTCTAGTTGGCTGTGCATCATGGTTACGAGCTTCCTGAGTTGGAGTAGTCTGTCGAGGACAATTCTTAAGCTGATGATCCTTAGAACGACATTTGAAACAACCACCAGTTCTCTTCCAGCATTCACCAGGGTGTCGTCTTCCACAGTCAGCACATGATTGGATTTGATTGGTAGCTGCAGATGCTCGAGCTTGAATTGGCTCATCATTCCTGGGCCTCTTCTGAAACTTTTTAGTAGGACCCGAATACTTAAAGTCCCTCTTGTTCTTGCCTCTATCTCTTTCTCAGTTTTGCCTCTCTGAGTTCTTAGCCTCTTCAGCTATTTTGGCTTTCTCCACAAGCGTGACAAATATCTTTTCTTGTTGTGGGGCTATCAGTACCCACAACTCATCATTCAACCTGTCCTCAAAATGCACACAACGCACACAACGCTCATGATCAGCTGGCACTATAGTCCGAGCATAACGACTCAAACGTAGGAATTCTTCTTTATAAGCGACCACTGCCTTATTTCCTTGAACCAGATTCAGAAATTCCTTCCACCATGCATCCATAAAACTTGACCCGACATACTTTCCCTGTAATGTAGTTTTGAAGAAATCCCAAGTAATACGTTCGGCCTGAGTGCCTTCCCGAACAGTGAGCCACCATTGATACGCCTCGTCCCTCAACAAGGATACATCTCCTCTTAGTTTCTGCTCTGCAGTACACTCCAGGTCATCCACAATCCGCTCCATAGCCTCGAGCCAATACTTCGCAACATTTAGGGCTACTCCCGAGATACCCCTAAAAGTCTCAGCACCATTTGATTTGAGTCGCTTTGATATTAATCCACGAGCTATTGGCCCCGATCTAACCCTAGCAACCCTTTCCAAAACTTGTAACGTTGCTTGAGACAGAGCAATGTCTTCTCTCATACGGTCATGTGATCCATTTTTCAACACAGGTGATACCGGCGCGTCCATTTTCGGCATATGTCCCGATGCCTCAGACACAACTCTAGCACCTCGGCCTCTACCACGACTACGTTTACCACGTCCACGTCCTCTAGCACTTATATTGACTATTTCATTTCAATCTGATTACAAGTTTTATGAATTAGTATTCTATTCCAGTGTTTATTAACGATATTTTATGAGATGTAAGAGGTAGAGTTGTTTTCGTAAACGCATCCTATAGTCTCAATCTCTATAGTTTCAACATCTAAAACTAAAAGTTCTAGAGTGTTCCTATAGTCATACCACAATAATAATAACCATTCAATTTCAATACACTTACTTGACTTGGTGCCGGATACTCGTGGTTCCATACTACATTCGAAACATACGTTCTATAATCCAAAACAAATTTTGAAATATGTTTTAGAACCCAAACTACAGTCGAGTTTTGAACCAGACTCTGATATCATAAAATGTAACACCACAAACCCGGTATATGCTTTAAGACCAAATTTGACATGTCACACGAAATGAACATACATCTAGTCTTTTAAAGATTTAAAGAAATCAGATTTTCAAAAAATTTTGACGTGGAGTTTTTTTTTTTTTTTTTTTTGAAAAATAAGGTTGATTTCTAAATCTAATAATTCGAGACGTAAGGATTTATAAAATGAAGCTTGGAAAATTTAAATTAATATTTAAAAAGATTTACAAGAGTTTAAAAATAATTTTGGAAAAATTATTATAAAATTGTTAACAAAAATTTTGAGTAAAAATATTTAAGAATGTAACCCTTTCTTTTTGAGAAAAACATTTATTTCAATTTTAGATAAATCCCACTTAAAGTATTCAAGCAATTTATAAAATCCATCCAAAAGTAAAACATCATTAAAAATTTATCCGAGGCCTTATTACAACTTAATCTTAAATAGCAAAATGATAAAAAGTACTTAAAAGAAATCAAATTTAAATAACCCATTATTAGTAGTATGGCCTCCATTGAGTCGTCCACGCCCAAGCCTCAAATCACTAATCATTACCTGAGAAGGGTAAGGAAAACGGGGTGAGTTACTTAGAACTCAGTGTGTAACCCACTTACCGTTGTCACTAGGCCAAAAGTCCAATTAAGCATTTATTGGGCCAAAGCTCATTTACAGTTATAACAATAATATCATATATAATATGCATGTGATATGCAATTCCCAAACCAAACCTAATTTCCATCCCCTACACACCACCCGTACCAACCAGCACACTTGTGGGAAGCTTTAGTCACCCACCCCACCAACATACCGAAATAGGCATTTAGTTGTATATCAATTTGTGGACAACCCACCAAATTTACAGAGTTTACATGGTATAGCCATTTTTCAGATTTGTGGCAGAGCCACCAGAATTTTGTAGCAAAGCTACCAGAACTTCTCTTTGTTAATTTTCCCAACCTATGCAAATCATGTGTATAATATGCATATTCAATTACAACAATCCATTCATATAATTATTACAAACGTATGGCCTATTATAAAAATTTTCACAATCTGGCCCATATCACATTTTGGCCTATATAGCTCATAACACACTTGGCCCATAAATCAAATATCATATTTGGCCCATATTTTCAAATATCACATTTGGCCCATATTTTAAATATCACATTTGGCCCATATTTCAAATATCACATTTGGCCCATTGAGGGCAAATTTTAAAATTTTCACTGTCTTAATACCGATTTCATATTCTTTACCAATAAAGTGATTAATATGCCATTTTACCTGGTTTCACTAACTTGTGATTTAATCAAGCGATTATTATGATATAGTCATCCAACCCAAGATACGATGTGAGATTACACACCTGATTACAGTAAGCACTACACTTTCTTGACCGTCAACACCTAAAAGTACTTTTAACGCTCGATTAGATCATTAACACTTATAGTAAATCTACTCTAAGATAAATGGTCTAGGATTTTTACCCTCAGAGTTGTGAATGACTACTATTTGTCGATTCTCCCCGGTTGACGGTTCACAACCTAGTGGAAAATCTCGAATAGCAAATAGCTAAGAACTGCGAACAACCTCGAATAGTTGATTTTCACCGGATGAGGGTCCACAACCCGGTGGAAAATCATAAATTAGAGGCTATGCATTTGTGTGTTTGTGTGTGAATGCTATGTTTTTCATGCTAGTTTAGGGTGCTTTGGGGTCCAGGAATGACTTAGGGGTAAGCCGGAGCCTTAGTAAAAATTTTACTTTTTGGGCACTTTAGGGGAGAGCTGAATGGGATAGGATTTAAGGGTTGGTGTTTGTGTGTTTTGACACAAGAATTTTATTGGTGAAGTGGCAAGGAGGTGCCACTTAAAGCTTTGGAAGGTGACGCCTTAGGGAAGCTGGCAGGGAGCAGGTTCGAGCTGCGTAGATCCCTTTTGAGGGATTTCTTTTTGATGCCAAGGTAGGGGAGACTTGTTTTCAGCTTGGACTTTGATGGATGAGTGTTGAATGGGTCAACACATTTGAATGAGAGGAAAAGAGCAATTCAAGGAGGAAGAAAGGGTCAACAAGTGTGAATGGAGAGTGGAGAGTGATCGATGGAGAGAATCATAGGATTGGGAGAGAGGGAGAGTGATTGGCCAAATGTGGGAAGTGTGTGTATGTGTGTGTGGGTTCGATTTAGTGTTGTTAACGGGGTGGCCGAATGTCAGATGATGGCATTAGGGGTGTTGAGAATTTCGGCTAGCTAGAGAAACCAAGAGCATTTTCGTTCAACTCTTTTTGTCAAAACCGAAACATTATACCACTTTGTGCATTTTTTGCTTTTCTCTCAAATACCAAAACACTCTCACACTTTTGTTTTGCCTTTTCTTTTCTCCCATTCACCAAAGCCAAAACACCTCCCAATACTCTTCATATTTTCTCCTTCTCTTGTGCTTGGCCGAAACTCATATTACCATCCACTCTCTACTCCCATTTCATTTTCTTTACCATAAACACCAAAGCTGATACCTTCTGAAGCCTCATCTCCTGTCGACACTCTGGCATTTTCTTCTCTTTTCTCTAAAACATCATAGCTGAATCTCCTTTGGTAGATAGCACCTTTCTTCTCTATCTTATTCTTTTCAAGAGTAGAGCATTTTCGGCATTCGGTAAGTTTTTTTTGGTTTAGCCAAATCTCTCTAAACATCTATTCACTCTTTTTCTCCTCTTATTTTCTTTGAAAGGAAACCGAATTCCTCTGACATTCATATCCTTTTCTTTTGGTTTTCGTTCCAGTGGATTGTCGCTACCTGTTCTTCACCACTCCCAATTGGTTTCTCTAGTGTTGTGGTAAGTGTTTTCATTTTGGTTCAATCATCTCTTTCTTTGGTGGAGTGCCGAAGGCTGTAGTCGTACTCTTTAACTCTTGGCCAATTGTAGGGGTTTCATCTTCATGTTCTTCCAGCTTCTAGATTGTGATTGAAGTGTGTTAAGGGACAATCAGTTCTAGTCCATTTAGATTCTTAATCTCCAGGATTTGTCGATCTAGGTAAGGACCCTTAGCTTTGAGTGTCTATTCGCTTTTATTCAATTTTGCTACTTTAATCTGGTTTAGTGACCAAGGTTGTTCATGGATTGAAATGTCAGCCAAGCGAAAGGAGGGGTTGGACAAGCGATCCTAGCCCCTAAGTTCAAGAAGCGCGGTATCTACTATTCAGGATTGGCCACCAGATTGTGGGCCAACTTTTGAGTAGAATAAGAGGCAGATAGCAGTAGTCTTTGATAGTGATAGTATCGACATAGATAGCATAGTGCTGTGCGTATCCAGGTGTGTAAGATTTACACACTTTAATATTATTATTATGTGTTATTAATTTCTTTGGGGCTGGAAAGCCACAATGGCTAGAGAAATAAGCGTTATGCCATTATGGGCATGGCTGATGTGCCAGGTAAGTATCCTGCTATTTATGTATATGCTAATAAGAGTATGCCATGATAATATTATGCATTTGACAGTTTGTTGAATTCGGTTAAAATTTGTATGCATGTGTTGGATATGACATGAAAGGGGAAGTGTAAGACTGTCACTAGTGGTTTGGTACCACACGTGGGTTAGCCCCACATTTTTGATTCGTGACTAAGTCTCAGTGGTTTGGAACCACCAATGGTTTGGTACCACATATTGATGATTTCATGACTCGTCCCAGTGGTTTGGTACCATAGTGGGTTGGCCCCACATACATGATTATTAAGGATTGTCACTATTGGTTTGGTACCACAAGTGGGTTGGCGCCACATATGATATTTTGTGACAATGTCACCAGTGGCTAGGTACCACATATGGAGTGTAGCGGATGGAGAGTTGATTGTAGAAATCCCCACGGAGTGATCGACTGGTACAAGTGGTGTGTAGAGCATGGAAATCTAGGATTGGGCCGGGAACATTGCATCCATTTCTGTACATGCTATTTTTGAGTGGGCTAAGGCCTAATATATGGTTGTGGGCTTGAGGCCATTTATGATGTTTTAAGGGGGAATTTACACATTGAGTCTTGGTAACTCCCCTCCTCTGCTTAATCTTGCATGTGATCACTAAGACATGGACTTGGGAGCCGAAGAGACTCGAGGAGGCCATAGCTTGTTAATTTTAGTAAACTTAGTTTCTTTTAAGACATTTTAATTTGGGATTTTAATGGTTGTAATAAGGCCTTTCTAAATTGCTATTTGGTTTGTCATTTTAAATCCCACTTTGATACAACATTATTTTACGACTTAAATTTAATTGTTAAAAAGAAGTTTTCTGAATAATTGTAACCTAAATATTTGTTTTCCTCATAAGTGCTAACATCGATAGTAAATGAGCGGTTAATCCAACCTGGAAATTTTTCTTAAGCGACAAACCACTATTTTCAAAACATCACCTGAAATAAAGAGTTTCAAACTTCCGGTTTCCATCAACATCCCCAACATTTCTTTTCAACCTTTACCCTGTAACATACCAGATCTGGTCGTGACGTCTAGACCGGGTTTGGGATGTCACAATTTTGGTATCAAAGCCTAGGTTGCAAAACTCGGGCTATAAAAATGGGCTTAACAATGTTTTATTAAGTTGGTCTAAACGATTTTTGAAAGGAATGGTTTGGTTGGAGCATGGCGTCCGAGTTCGACGGCACCTAGTCCACCCAAGTAAGTGTTTTAAAATTTCTGGTAGGGTATGCATGGAGCGATTGTTAATATGGTTGTATACTTTAGGAGACTCAGATTAGAGAGACTAAAACTTTGATATGTGTTGCAGAAACTACTCCCTGAGGCTATTCCTCCATAAAATTCTTCGGTATTAAAAAGTGAAAGAAATAACTAACTCATAAAACTTTTTAATCAGATTAATCGTAAACGTTAGTCATGAGAACTCGAGGTCGTGGACGTAATGTACGAGGTCGTGGTAGGGGTAGGACTACTGTATCGAAACCAGTAGGATCTGATCATGGGTCAGAAAGTGAGATACTAGTGCCGCCAGCAGTGGAAGCAGAATTTCAGGACCAAATAGGCAGGGATGACGCTGTGTCGCAGGCAATGTTGCGGGTCTTGGAGAGAGTGGCCGGGGCAAGCATGGGTACAAGAGCTCAAAAATCAGTGTCTGAGCGACTCCGAGCTAATGGAGCAGAGATGTTTAGGGGTGTTTCTGGTGTAGCCCCTAATACAGCTGAGTATTGGTTAGAAGCGAGTGAGCGCATAATGGATGATCTAGACTTCACGGAAAAGGAGAAGTTAAAAGGGGTATTGTCTCTCCTGCGAGACGAGGCGTATCAGTGGTGGCTCATGGTTAGGGATGGTACAGTGGCTGAGCATATCACCTGGGATTTCTTTAAGACTGCATTCTAGGGGAAGTACGTAAGGTCAAGTTATGTGGATGCGCAACATAAGGCATTCCTAAATCTAGTTCAGGGGAGTAAGTTAGTGTCCGAGTATGAGGCAGAATTCTTGCGGTTCGAGTGCTGTGTTCGGTTCGAGGATGGGTTGAGAGATAATTTGCTTGTGCTGATAGCCCCATAGTGAGAGAGGGAATTTGTTGTTCTTGTGGAAAAGGCTAAGATAGCCGAAGAGGTGAAGCGGTCTGAAAATTAGAATCTAGAGAGGAATAGGAACAAGAGGAATTTTGGTTCGTCAAGATCAGTTGGATAGTTTCAGAAGAGGCCTAGGGTTGAGGGGTCGAATTGTGTTGTGAGACCTGCTGTTGATAGTTGGCCTTCAAGGTGTACCCGATGTGATAAATTCCATTTTGGTGAGTGTTGGGTTGGTAATAGAGACTGTTTCAAGTGTGGGTCTACAGAGCATCGTATAAGGGACTGTCCACAAGAGAGGGGCAAAGCATAATCAACGGGTCAAGGTTATGTTCAGTCAGGTAGAGGTGGCTAGCAACCACAGAGAGGCCAAGGTCCGGTTAGAGGAGGTAATGGTTTCGATCGTGGTCGTGGAGCATCAGGCAGAGGTGCTGTGGGTAGTGATGTAAGGAGACCTGGGCTGGTCTATGCAGTCAGGCGTCGAGAAGAGAGAGATGCACCAGACATCATAACCGATACATTTCTTATTTATGGGTTGCCTTATACTGCCTTGATTGATATAGGATCAACACATTCGTATGTTGCTAGTGGGATATCTGGAACCCTAAGAATAGACTCTGAGGTTACCTCTAGGGAGATGACTGTAGTTAGCCCGCTAGGACAATCGGTAGTGGTAAACAGACTTTATTGGTTGTACCTCTAGAAGTTCAAGGGATGGTTCTTCCGGCTGATCTGATTGAACTACCGTTCGAAGAGTTTGACCTGATCTTAGGTAGGGACTGGCTAGGAAAGTATCGAGCAAATCTGGATTGTGTTGCCAGGCGCATGGTAGTGAGAACTCTCGAGGATGAAGAAATGGTGGTAATAGGTGAGAGGAGGAACTATTTATCTAATGTGATATCTGCATTAAAGGCTGAGCGAATGGTGAAGAAGGGCTGTGAGGTGTTCATAGCTTTGGTTTGTGCCTTGGAAGGCAAGGATCTGTCTGTGGAGGATGTTAGAACAGTGAAAGAGTTTTTCGATGTTTTTCTAAAAGAGCTTTCGGGTTTGCCTCTAGACCGAGAGGTGGAGTTTGGTATTGATCTTTATCCGGGGACAGCACCTGTTTCGATTGCCCCATATAGGATGGCGCCCAAGGAGTTGGTAGAGTTGAAAGCTCAGATTCAAGAACTGTTGGATCAAGGTTTTATCCGACCGAGTGTATCACCTTGGGGAGCGCCAGTGTTATTCGTCAAGAAGAAGGACGGATCGATACATATGTGCATTGAATACCGTCAATTGAACATGTAGACCATCAAGAATAAGAACCCGCTGCCAAGGATAGACAACTTTTTTAATCAACTAAAGGGGGCTTTAGTCTTTTCGAAGATAGATTTGCGGTCAGGGTATTATCAGCTTAAGGTCAGGGAGGCGGACATTCATAAGGCGGCATTTCAAACTCGCTATGGCCACTACGAATTCCTGGTGATGCCATTTGGTTTGACCAATGCACAAGCAGCATTTATGGACATGATGAATCGAGTTTTCCAACCCTATTTAGACCGATTTGTCATTGTATTCATAAACGATATCTTGGTCTATTTCAGATCGAAGGAGGAGTATGACTCGCATCTTCGTGTGGTCTTACAAATTTTGAGGGAAAAGTAGTTGTTTGCCAAATTCAGTAAGTGTGAGTTTTGGCTAAAAGAGGTTACCTTTTTGGGTCATGTGGTGTATGCTGAGGGGATTAGGGTTGATCCCCGGAAGGTCGAAGCTATGTTGCAGTGGAAACCACCAAAGTCTGTGGCTGAAATAAGAAGTTTTCTTGGTCTAACTGGGTATTATAGAAGATTCGTTGAGGGGTTCTCCTTGATCGCAGCTCCATTAACCAAGTTGCTACGGAAAGGGGTTCCGTTTTTTTGGTCTGACAAGCAGCAGGAAAGTTTTGAGAAGTTAAAGAGGATTCTGACGAAAGCTCCGATGTTGATTCAGCCAGAGGCCAGGAAGGAGTTCGTTGTTTACTGTGATACGTCACATATAGGTTTAGGATGTGTGTTGATGCAAGACGGAAAGGTTGTCGCGTATGCGTCTCAACAGTTAAGGCCGCATAAGTAAAATTATCCCACGCACGACTTGAAGTTGTCGGCGGTGGTTTTTGCTCTAAAAATTTGGAGACATTATCTGTATGGGGAGAAGTCCATCATTTATACAGATCATAAGAGCTTAAAGTATCTCTTTACCCAGAAGGAATTGAATTTAAGACAGAGGCGATGGGTCAAGTTGTTGAAGGATTATGATTGTTCAATGAATACCATCTGGGTAAAGCTAACGTGGTGGTAGATGCATTGAGTCGTAGGGTAATCTCGAATTTGAGATTGATGTTTGCACATCTTAGCTTGTATGATGATGGGAGTTTATTGGCTGAGCTTTAGGTGAAACTGACGTGAATAGATCAGATCAGAGAGAAGCAATTGTTGGATGAGGTCTTGAGTGCTAGACTACTTCAAGCTCAGAATGGTGAAGTAAAGGGTTATAATATGGGCAGTGAGGGAGTTCTGTGTTTTCGAGGAAGAATTTGCATACCGAAGGATTCGAAGTTGAGGCGTAAGATTTTGCAGGAAGCGCATAGTAGCCCATACGCTATGCATCCTAAAGGAAGTAAGATGTATCAGGATTTGCGGGAATAATTTTGGTGGCCGATTCTAAAGCGAGAAATAACTGAATATGTGAGTAAGTGTTTGATGTGTCAGCAGGTGAAAGTAGAGCATCAGTTGCCTTCGAGTTTATTGCAACCAGTGAAGATTCTGCAGTGGAAGTGGGAAACGATCACAATGGATTTCGTTAGTGGGCTTCCTCTTACTCCTACCAAAAAGGATTTGATTTGGGTAGTGGATGATTGTTTGACAAAGTCTGCTCATTTCATACTGGTGCAAATAGACTACTCTCTTCAGAAGTTGGCTAAATTATATCTAGCAGAGATTGTAAGGTTGCATGGGGTGCCTGTGTCGATCATCTCGGACAGAGACCCTAGGTTTACATCAAGATTTTGGAAGGCATTGCATCAAGCATTGGGCACAAAGTTAGATTTCAGTACAGCATTTCATCCGTAGTCAGATGGACAGTTAGAGAGGGTAATCCAAATCTTAGAAGATATGCTGAGAGGCTGTGTCATGGACTTCAGAGGTAGTTGGGAAGAGTTCTTACCGTTGGCAAAATTCTCATACAATAATAGCTACCAATTGAGTATCCAGATGGCACCGTATGAGGCATTGTATGGTCAGACGTGTCGCACTCCCACTTGTTAGACGAAGTTGGGTGAACGTCAGATGTTGGGTCCAAAATTGGTCTCTGAAACAGAAGACAAGGTTAAGCTAATTAGGGCTCGGTTGAAGGAAGCTTCGGACAGACAGAACTCCTATGCTGATCTAAAGTGTAAAGACATAGAGTTTGAGGTGGGTGATCAGGTGTTCTTAAAGGTGTCACTGTGGAAGAATGTGGTTAGGTTTGGACGGAAGGGTAAGCTAAGCCCCATGTTTATCGGGCCTTATCGAATAGCGAATCGTGTGGGACCAGTAGCCTATCAACTCGAGTTACCTACAGAGTTAAGTCAAATTCACGATGTGTTTCAATTCTAAGATGTTATCGTTCAGATCCATCACACGTGGTGTCCATGAAGGAGATCAAAGTGAGGCTGGATCTATCCTTTGAGGATGAACCAGTTCGAATTTTGGATCGTGATGTCAAAGTATTACACAGAAAGACGGTTCTGTTGGTTAAGGTTTTATGGCAGAATCATGGTTCTGAGGAAGCTACGTGGGAACCTGAGGAATCAATGCGACAGCAATACCCTCATCTCTTTTGAACAGGTAATTTTGAAGCCAAAATTGTTTTAAGGGGGTAGAACTGTAACATCCTAAATTAAGGGCTATGCATTTGTGTGTTTGTGTGTGAATGCTATGTTTGTCATGCTAGTTTAGGCTGCTTTGGGGTCTAGGAATGACTTAGGGGTAAGCCGGAGCCTTAGTAAAAATTTTGCTTTTTTGGCACTTTAGGGGAAAGCTAAAAGGGATAGGACTCAAGGGTTGGTGTTTGTGTGTTTTGACACAAGAAGTTTATTGGTGAAGTGGCAAGGAGGTGCCACTTAAAGCTCTGGAAGGTGACGCCTCAGGGAAGCTGGCAAGGAGCAGGTTCGAGCTGTAAAGATCCCCTTTGAGGGATTTCTTTTTGACGCCAAGGTGGGGGAGAGTTGCTCTCAGCTTGGATTTTGATGGATGAGTGTTGAATGGGTCGACACATTTGATTGAGAGGAAGAGAGCAATTCAAGGAGGAAGAAGGGGTCAACAAGTTTGAATGGAGAGTGAAGAGTGATTGGCCGAATGTGGGAAGTGTGTGTGTGTGTGTGTGTGTGGGTTCGGTTTAGTGTTGTTAAGGGGGTGGCTGAATGTTAGGTGATGTCATTAGGGGTGTTGAGAATTTTGGCTAGCTAGAGAAACCAAGAGCATTTTTGTTCAAATCTTTTTGTCAAAATCGAAACATCATACCACTTTGTGCATTTTTGGCTTTTCCCTCAAATACCAAAACACCCTCACACTTTTTTTTTTTTTGCATTTTCTTTTCTCCCATTCACCAAAGTCGAAACACCTCCCAATACTCTTCATATTTTCTCCTTCTCTTGTGCTTGGCCAAAACTTTCATTACCATCTACTCTCTACTCCCATTTCATTTTATTTGCCATAAACACCAAAGCCGAAACCTTCTGAAGCCTCATCTCCTGCCGACACTCTGGCATTTTCTTCTGTTTTCTCTCAAACATCATAGCTAAATCTCCTTTGGTAGATAGAACCTTTCTTCTCCATCTTATTCTTTGTAAAAGCAGAACATTTTCGGCATTCGGTAAGTTTTTTCTGGTTTAGCTGAATGTCTCTAAACATCTATTCACTCTTTTTCTCCTATTATTTTCTTTGAAAGGAAGCCGAATTCCTCTGACATTCACATCCTTTTCTTTCAGTTTTCCTTCCAGTGGATTGTCGTTACCTATTCTTCACCACTCCCTATCAGTTTCTCTAGTGTTGTGGCAAGTGTTTTCATTTTGGTTCAATCATCTCTTTTCTTGGTGGAGCGTCGAAGGCAGTAGTCGTACTCTTTAACTCTTGGCCAATTGTAAGGGGGTTCATCTTCATGATCTTCCAACTTCTGGATTGCGATTGGAGTGTGTTAAGGGGCGCTCAGTTCTAGTCCATTTAGAATCTTAATTTCTGAGATCTGTCGATCTAGGTAAGGACCCTTAGCTTTGAGTGTCTATTCGCTTTTATTCAGTTTTGCTACTTTAATCCGGTTTAGTGACCAGGGTTGTTCATGAACTCAAATGTCAGCCAAGCAAAAGATGGGGTTGTACCTGCGGTCCTAGCCCCTAAGTTCAAGAAGTGCGTGGTATCTGCTGTTGGGGATTGTACACCAGGTTGTGGGCCGGCTTCTAAGCAGAATAAGTGGCATATAGCAGTAGTCTCCGATAGTGATAGTATCGACATAGATAGCATAGTGCTGTGCGTAACCAGGTGTGTAAGATTTACAAACTTTAATATTATTATTATGTGTTATTAATTTCTTTGGGGCTGAAAAGCCACAATGGCTATATGAATAAGCGTTATGCCATTATGGGCATGGCTGATGTACAAGGTAAGTATCCTGCTGTTTATGTATATGCTAATAAAAGTATGCCATGATAATATTATGTATTTGATAGTATGTTGCATTCGGTTGACATTTGTATGCATGGGTTGGATATGATATGAAAGGGGAAGTGTAAGACTGTCACTATTGGTTTGGTACCACACGTGGGTTGGCCTCACATTCTTGATTCGTGACTAAGTCTCAGTGGTTTGGAACCACCAGTGGTTTGGTACCATGTATTGATGATTTCGTGACTCGTCCCAGTGGTTTGGTACCACAGTGGGTTGGCCTCACATACATGAGTACTAGGGATTGTCACTAGTGGTTTGGTGCCACAAGTGGGTTGGCCCCACATATGATATTTTGTGACTATGTCACCAGTGGCTAGGTGCCACATATGGAGTGTAGCAGATGGAGGGTTGATTGTAGAAATCCCCACGGAGTGATTGGCTAGTACGGGTGGTGTGTAGAGGATGGAAATCTAGGATTGGGCCGGGTACATTGCATCCATTTCTATACATGCTATTTTTGAGTGGGCTAAGGCCCAATATGTGGTTGTGGGCTTGAGGCCACTTATGATGTTTTAAGGGGGAACTTACACACTGAGTCTTGGTGACTCACCCCCTCTGCTTAATCTTGCAGGTGATCAGTAAGGCATGGACTTGGTAGCCGAAGAGACTCGAGGAGGACATAGCTTGTTTATTTCAGTAAACTTATTTTCTTTTTAAGACGTTTTAATTTGGGATTTTAATTGTTGTAATAAGGCCTTTCTAAATTGCTATTTGGCTTTTCATTTTAAATTCCGCTTTGATACAACATTATTTTACAACTTAAACTTAATTTTTAAAAAGAAGTTTTCTGAATAACTGCAACCTAAATATCTGTTTTTCTCACAAGTTCTAACATAGATAGTAAATGAGCGGTTAATCCAACCTGAAAATTTTTCTTAAGCGACAAACCACTGTTTTCAAAACATCACCTGAAATAAAGAGTTTCAAACTTTCGATTTCCATCAACATCCCTAACATTTCTTTTCAACCTTTACCTTGTGACATACTAGATCTGGTCGTGACGTCTAGACTGGGTTTGGGATGTTACAAGAACACTTATGAAATAATGCAAAGTCTTGCTTGGATCACCTCTCAGAACCACACCGCTCACACTGGCAATCTACAATGGTTAAAGAAGGGAGTGGATGAGCTTAACAAGCTCAGTGAACGCCTAGTACAACTACCATGCAAATAGTTCGTCAAGCATTAATGAAACAACCATATAACATAACCTTAATAGTTCCATATTTAGTGTCATAATGTACTTACTAGTGCATTATTATTAGTTCTTTTACATTGTAAACATATTCACTTTTAAGCATTTATCCTATTACACATATGACCTAACATTCAAACATATATCCCAATATTCAAAAATAGGTTTATAGGTAAATTGCATAATGGTCACACATCATATAAACACATATCACAATATACACATATTCATAATTTGAGATAATTTGGCACTTGAGCTATGAAATATAAAAGTGAGATCTATCATCACTCATCAGATACGTAGATCTCCAACACACCAAACATAGACTCATAGAGTCAAACATGTCCCAAAAGTGAAGCATAAAGCTAACACTCTCCTTATTTCCCCTCACATGTCTCGTTGAATAAAGCTTAGCTTACATTCCCTTATCCTTCCAACATGTCCCAGGGCCTCAACACCCAAAATCACTGTAAATATATGTGATTACTCACAATCCTATGGCGTGCCAACTATATGCAATGGTTTTAAGATCACAAGGCCAAAATATCTAAAGTCAAACACATATCACTTACCGGTTATCCATGCACAATAACTGCATATTTGCATCTTTAACAAAACACTATCACTAAAATTTAACATATACATAAAATGTACATATTTGCACTTTAACAACAATTATCATAACCGCATATCACATGTTATATCATCTCTTCTTAATGCACATATTCATAAACACATAAGTACTTTGTTCACAAAATAACATAGGTATGAGAAAGCTTACACTCGGAATTTAAAGTAGGGGTTTAGGCTACTACTAAATTTTCAAATAATGCATTGAATTATTTCCACAAGTAATTATTCAAACACTCACCAATTACGCTTACACCGAAAGGCCGAAAGCTCAAACTAGCTTTTCTTTGCCTGTAATAGCCCGTTTTGCATTGGTGTTGGAAACAGTGGTTTCAAGGCCACCAAATCTGATGAGAAAGTTTGTAAATATTATCATTTAATGTTTACGAGTTAAATATGGTTTTTAAAAAGTTTTTTGATTTTATAAATTATGATTTATAAGAGATTTATTAAGTTCAAGTGGTAAGCCCTAAGGTCAAGTGGTTTAGAAAATGAGGACCGGGACCTCATTTTTATAAACCAAGCTGTAAGTATTTATAAAACTATTTACGGAGTTTCATTAAGGTGGAATTAAAGTTTCGTTGAAAAATTTTAATGTTTCAATGGTTAATTAATGAAAAAGGATTAAGTTATAAAAGATGTTTAATCACTATTTGATTTGAGTGATTAAATGGCTTAATGAATGAAAGTATATAGACTACTATGGTAAATATACCATATTATATAGGAGTGGGCGTGGACTTTGTCTTATTATGAAAATATGTATGTTTTATTAATTAAAATAAAACATATTAAATGATAATAAAATACATTAAAGATATCATTACATTTGATTTTTTTTTTTTTTGCTGAATTTGAGATAGAAGGAAGCCATTGATAAACCTTCAAGCTTCGGCCAAACTTCAGAGGATGCATGTAAGTTCAATTTAGCCCTGTTTTAAAAATTTTTTATGTTTTTGAGATTATTGCGACTTGGTCCAACTAGCCTATACATTCGATTTTGAAACTGTTAAAGATTTTGAATGTTGCCATTGATGAATCTTGTGACTTTTGATGTTAGATGATGAATTTGGAATGTTGATTGTATAGTACCCTAGTTTTTGGGGTTAGAATTAACAAATACTAATCGGTATTACTTGGTTGGATCATTATACGAGGTAGACAAACCTAAACATGTCCTTAGTCTAATAAAAAAACAAGAAAACCAATTAAAAGACTAATATGTCATCTATCAAGTCTAATTGGGGAATATTTTATCTCTGGGAGCAGAGCGAACGACTCCCAAAAGATAGAGACATAGATGTGACTAACTGAACTGACAGTACATTAGACAAGACCCAAGCAGAATAGATCCTGAATTCGTTTATGGATTTATTCACTTGTGACATTCATGGTGTGGCATACCTAAATCCTGTGTGGATAGTGGACTATGTATGCATGACTCGTACACTTTGATGTAAGTAAAAGCCTCAGTTCAAACAGATAAGGAGTCGAAAGCTTGTGCATTAGGTGTACGACTTCTATGGTATGTAGCGCCATTCACAAAAGTGGAATTCATAGCCTAAAACATGGGTAAATAGTATCCTCTTATTGGCATCACATGGTTGATGAAAAGTAAACGTGTTCATTGGTCGTTTGTCTTTATGATGGATGACTTGATCTATATTTGAAAGTGGTTGACTTTTCATGAAGGAAGATATTATGGTTACCATGAGATCAAATAGGATCATATTGGGAGAATAAATATTATCCCAAAAAGATCAAGGATATCCTATGTGGGTAACACGCTTATAACAAGGTCATTGGACGAGCAATGAAAAGTTGCTTTCATAATGGTATGTCATTTGGGAAAGCTCAATCACGATAGTATAGTGGAATGTATTCATGGCTCAAAGAGTTTATAATTAATAGGCAAAAGGCCGAAACTTAATTATAAATCATTATAGTCTCAACTACATATGTCAAATCAATCCCACCGCTAACTCGTTGAAATAAAAAATGAAGTGTGTGTTTGAATGGAAATGAACAGAATGAATAGGAAAAGAGAAATGAGAAACATTCATGAATTATTATGGTTTTATTCGAACTGGAGAAATGAAATAATTTGGAAATAGATGTAGGTTTCCAAAAATGGAAATTGAAATTATTTATTTGCAATCCTATATGGATTACTTAAAAATGATTGGAAGAATGAGTTTATGTTTTTGGACTGATTTGAAGCCTGAAAATGAAAATAAACCATCCGGTTATACTGAACATATTTTCTCAAAATTTTACTAGGGTCAAAATCATCAAAATTTTATCGAGGGTAAAATCGTCAATTTCTTGTTGGGGGAAAATATGGATGAGAAAATTATTTTATATATAAATATTGAAGTTTATTTTGGGAAAATAGAAAAATTGAATCGAGTTAGATCACATTATAGAGTGTTGGGTTAAAAAGGCCCAAGAAGTACTCATAATTGGACCTGATGTGAAAAAGGCCAAAAAACCCCTCATGAACATAAAGGGGACGGCAACCCTAGTAGGAATACTAGGGTGTGCCATCCTCTATAGTACAATTCTAATCATGATGTTGTTTTTCTATTTGAAATAAACCACTACAACTCAACAAGGGGTCTACCTTCTCTTCCTATAAATATATGACACTGGTAGAGTTAGGAAACAACTTTGAGAGATTGTTATTCTGTCAAAAAATAGAGAGAATTTATTCTCAAATATTACATAAATTATTTCAGAATACCAATTTGATCGTGTGTCAGAGTCTTAAAAATTTATAAAAAGAATGATCGAACATGGAAACTAAGACAACGATGGAGGCAAGCGCAATACTAATAATATGAGCTTCTTCTAAATATGTTGAATTTAAACGTATAAGCTCACTTAATCATAGAACTAATAATGAATATACTTCGTTTTTTTTAAGAACAAATCATTAAGAAATACATAATATAAGAAAAATTCAACTACTAAAATAAAATAATTAGGCAACTGATCAAATCAAGTCTCGATAGAAGGGTAGTCAAAAGGAATGGTGATAACAAATACAAGATGGGTTTTGGGTTAATATTAGCGGGTGAATCAATAAAAAGGGTTATTAGGATCAATGCGATTCAGTAGGAGTTAATTATGACGGTAGGCTTTTAGTGGAATAAATGGGTTAAATCCTAGGCGCCGTTATCATCTCAGTATATCAAATCAATGGTGTGGTTTCGACATGTATAATCGAAGGAAGTTCTAGAATAACAAATCAATGTTGACACACTCATTATACAAAAGTGGGCACGAAAGAATGTATGCTCTGAAAGGATCAAAATCTTACAAGAATTATCAACTTTGTAAATTTCAAACTTCAAGGAAATAATTAGATTTAGGGAGACAACCTAATCAAAATTTTAATTTTTGAAAATAGACTCATCATGCTTGATTCTCTAGTCTCCTAAAGTTTAAATCATCACTGCACAATTATCAATGATTTAGCCCAAAACATATCAATAAAAATCATAAATTAAAAGAAATTCATTCTAATCATAACATGAGAAAATTACTTAATAACAAGGTATAATTCAGGGCATAATTCAGGGATTTGAGAATAATGCAGAAAGTTAGGCACTTTCTCGAAATAAATATTCACCCCCACACTTAAGATATACATTACCCTCAATGTACAAAGATATATATGAAATTTAAAAGAAAGGGAGAGGTAAAACTTCCTGAATTTGGATGGCTTCCTTAAGTTGGGAGGGTCGTGGTGTGGTGCCCGCCGACAATCTCTGCGCTAGATGAAAAAATTGGGAAGCTCGTGAAGAATTAGCTAGGAAATAATAAGAATAATGCAAAATATACTATATATATATTTAAAGAAAAGAAATATAACAAGAAAGAAAATAGAAAGTAAAATGAAATTTAAAGAAAAGATTAATGGAATCGAAAGTCCTTATCGTTAGATGGTTAGCGAGGTGGATGTGATTTCTAAGGCTGTGGTGTCGTGGTATGGTCGTGGTCGTGGTGATTCCAAAGCAGCCTTTAGAGCCTAAAACCAAGAAACTAAAATAAAATAGATTAAACTAAGTAAAAGAAAACTAAAGAAAAGGAAAATAAAGGAGAAGAGAAAATAAAAAGAAAAGTCAAATGGACCCAAAGGTCCTTTTCTTGTCGAGTTAATGAAGCGACCGGCATGAACTTATATAGATTAGTCTCACAGAGGGAGACTGTGCTAGGTTCCTTCTGTTTCTTCGACATGGATATGGTTAGATCTAGAGTTAATAGGATAAAGAGAAAAGGAAAAGGAAAATGAAGGGGAGTGTAAAGAGTGTAGATGAAAAAGAATGGGGAGTAGGTGAGAAGGGGAAAGGGGTGGGTTAAATAGAAATTCAGGTCTGGTACATCCCCACGCCAGTGTACTGTGGTCATGTCAAGTCACACGACCGTATCGCACGACTGTGTTTTCCTTCGTTCATCTTTCCCACGCCTGTATGCAGGTTGCCACACCCGTGTTTGATGAAACAGTGTCGACCACGGCTGTATTGCACGGCCATAGTGTTTTGTCGATGCCCGTGGCTTGAAAATATTTTTTCCTTGGTTCGTACTATCTCTGCCATGTCAGTATGGAAATTCATGGTGTCCACACGGCCACAGCCGTGTGGAATGGAAATTTGTGCCTAAATATGAAAAAGAAATAAAACTAAACTAAATTATTAGGGTTAGTGCTCGGGTTGCCTCCCAAGAAGCGCTCATTTAAAGTCTTAAGCTAGACTTACCTCTTGATAAACCATAAAAGTAACATATTTTAACCCCATATTTAGTATGCTTTTGGATGATTTATCCCTGATTTATGTAAAAAAATGATTACTGGAAATTTGTGCCTAAATATGAAAAAGAAATAAAACTAAACTAAATTATTAGGGTTAGTGCTCGGGTTGCCTCCCGAGAAGCGCTCGTTTAAAGTCTTAAGCTAGACTTACCTCTTGATAAACCATAAAAGTAACATATTTTAACCCCATATTTAGTATGCTTTTGGATGATTTATCCCTAATTTATGTAAAAAAAATGCTCTTAATCATTTCTTTTCATGTTTATACTCAAGAGAGCACCCGAGGACGAAAAGAATGATAAACGGGCTTACAACGGGCCAATTTGGGCCAAAGAGGAAATCGACACGGCCTGAACTTCAAGCCACATGGCCCTGCCTCGTCAAATTACTTCACACAGCCATGCCACGATTTACACGGCCATGCCCCGAACGACAGAATCGAGACACGGCCCAACCACGATTTACACGGGTGTGTGCCATGGGCGTGCCCCTGCCATGAGAATAAGCAATTTTACTCGAATTTGGATGCTTGAAGCCAAAGAAACATACTTCTAAGTCTACTTAAACACCTTAATAGTAATTATACTTGAAGGAGGTACTTAGGAGCCAAGTAAAGCATCTAAAGAGCCTGTATAAACAACCCGAGGCAGTCGTTCTAAAGGAGGATGTTTTAGGCAGAGTTTTCTGCCAGAGCTTTTATTTAGGGAATTACTCGAAGATAGCCAGTTGATCCATCTCAAGAAGCCGGAGTTCTACTCAAGACAGAGGATCTCCTCTTCAATTCCTCCAAGGGGTTTTAGGGATTTCTTATGTTTTGTTTTATCTTTTCTCTTGAGATGTTTTCTTATTTTGTTATGAACTAAACCCTTGAGATACACACAAGGGATGAAACCTATGATGGATTTTGTTATTTGATTTCTAAATTATATGATAAGTACTTAGTTTGTTCTAATTATGTTGCTTAAATTAATCTGATGTGCTTAGGTGGAGGAGGAATAGACCCTGCCTAAGAGTAGATCTATCATAATTAAGCAGAGTTGATCTCACGCCTAGAGCTATTAGGGTGAAACCTAATAAGGGAGTCCATTGATCGATTTACTGCTTTCTTAAGGGGTTATTATAAGAGAACGAGAGTTCCACTAATTAACCTAAGGTTAGATGTTATTCGCCTCGAGAGAGGGTTTAATATAGGTTAAGGAGTCTCACGGATCAAGATAAGCAAAGAAGTCATATGAATTATAAGTTAGATAACAAGAGAAGTCATAGGTGGATTCTTCCTGAGAGTATCGTCTAAAATCAACTGAGTTTTTCCACAGTCTTTTCCCAAAGTTTCATTCTTTTGTCATTGCATCTAGTTTAGTTTTTCATTAGTTTAATAAACCAATCACTCCATATTTTAGGCTAAAAAATAGAAAGAAAGTGAGTAGTAGTACTTTTAGGTTCCTTTGGGTTCGATAAAATAATCTTGCCTAAACTATACTATTGTTCGATAGGTGCACTTGCCTCAATCGTTGTCATAGTTAGTCTACAGGTTTGATCATTCTTTATAAATATTAACACTTGACTATTTGACACGATCACCTCTCATTCCCATAATCAGGGTGGTTTGAAAAGTTGAACATCCTCTCTCATGCTATCAGATCTACAATCATGATAAAGTTTAAGTCGAGTTGCATTTACCTTAAAAGTGTCGAATTCAGAGTGAGCTACCTCGACCATTGCGTATGGGAAGACATTTTGAACCTCAAATTGGATTTCTTTATTTGTATTCAGATCTGATGTGGCGATTCGAGGGTCTCCCTTATTTAACAATACCTGATCTCCTATTTTGAAGTGATTTGACGTTCCTATAAGCTCGTCTGGGGGCTTGCTTTTTCTTCGTGTAACTGTGATATTTCCTTGAAATGTGTCTTCCACTCGTATAGATCATCAATATGAAGCCACCGATCCTCATGAATTACTTCTTTATTGGCACGGTGTCTAGGATCAGGTTCAGGGTTATGGTTTCATGGTGGTTCCTGTGAAGAAAGTTGAACAAATTGGTTATCAATTGAATTAACTTTCTCACCTTTATCACTTTATGTCTTAGCCGACTCAAGAGCTTGAAGAGTAACTGTCTCGTCACCTACACGAAGTATAAGTTCACCTGCATCAATATCAATTTTTGCCCTGGCAGTTGCTAAAAAGAATCTTCCTAAAATTAAAGGAATATTATTATCCCCATCCATGTCTAAAACGAAAAAGTCTACTAGGAATAGAAATTTATCAATTTTCACGAGAACATAATCGATTATATCCTAGGAATTCTAATAGTTTTATCAGCTAATTGAATGATCATCCTAGTTTGTTTGGGTTTCCCTAGACCTAGTTGTTTAAACATTTTATAAGGCATAACATTTATGCTTGCCCCTAAATCAGCTAAAGCATTATCAACTGATAAACTACCAATTAAGCATGGAATTTTAAAACTCCCTGGATCTTTTAATTTTCGTGGTAGTCTATTTTGTAACATGGCTGAGCACACTGCGTTTAGTTCCACATGCGATTCCTCGTTTAACTTCTGTTTGTTTGTCAACAGCTCTTTTAAAATTTTTTTTGAATTAGGCATCTGTGAAAGAGCTTCAAGAAATGGTAAGTTAATATGTAATTTCTTTAAGAGTTTAAGAAACTTACCGAACTGTCTGTCTGTGTTGTCCTTTTTTATCGCATCAGGATAAGGTATACGAGGTTGGTATTCTTTAATTACCGATTTTGGCTTCTCGTGACTTACCTCGACCTTACTTTACTTACAACAGGTTATTGTCTTGGCTCAGGTTCAGATTCTACTAACCCTTCTCTATTTTGGGCTGTTATGGCTTGAAGTTGCTCTTTTAGGTTAGTCTCCGTGTTACTTGGCAAACTACCTTGTAGTTGTTCGGAGATCAGTTTAGCGGGTTGCCCTAACTGGTTCTCGATTCCTTTAATCAATGCTTTTTAACTTTTAGGTGTTGTCTCAGTGTTTTGGAAACGTGTTTCTGACACCGCGATAAATTTTTTCAGCATCTCCTCAAGGTTCGACTTTTTTTCATGTGGTTAGGGCTCTTGTTGGAAGTTTGGAGGGGGTTGTTTTCTCTAATTTCCTTGACCACCCCATGAGAAATTGGGGTGGTCTCTCCAACCTGGATTATAGGGATTACTATAAGGGTTATTTTGAGATCTGAAATTGTTACCTGTATAGTTTATATGTTCACTTTCCATGCCATGATTCTAGGGTGGGTACTCAGGATTCGCCACACCTCCTAGATTTGAGTCACATTGCATAGCTGGATGTACCTGCAAAGAACCACATAAACCATGAACCTTTTTATTTAATATCTCTACCTGATTTGATAGCATGGTTACTATGTCGAGGTTGAAAACTCCGGCTGTTTTTGTTGGACTTATCCTTGTGACTTGTCACTAATAGTTGTTTAGTGGCATCTCCTCTATAAACTCATAGACCAACTCAGGAGTTTTGTTATTCAGGGTTCTGCCAGCTGTTGAATCAATTAACTGCCGGGTTGAAGGGTTCACACCGTTATAAAAAGTTTGGACTTGTAGCCACAAGGGTAAACCATGGTGTGGGCACCTTCTCAACAAATCCTTGTATCTCTCACATGCATCGTATAGTGTTTCTAAATCCATCTGCACAAAAGAAGAGATATCATTCCTTAATTTGGCTGTTTTGGCCGGCAAAAAATATTTCAATAAAATTCTTTCGATCATTTGATCCCATGTAGAGATTGATCCTCCTAGAAGAGAATTCAACCACCGTTTAGATTTATTCCTTAAAGAGAAGGGAAATAACCGAAGATGGATGGCATCATCAAAAATGCCATTAATTTTGAAAGTATCACAAAATTCTAGGAAATTTGCCAAGTGATTATTTGGATCTTCATCCTGCAAACCATCAAACTAAACAAATTGTTGTATCATTAGTATAGTGTTAGGTTTCAGTTCAAAATTATTAGCAGCTATAGCAGATCTAACAATACTTGACTCAGTTCCTGTTAAATTAGGTTTAGCATAATCATACATGGTTCGAGGAGCATGATTTTAGGCCACTTCTTGAGGTAGCCGAATTATTCTCAGCCATCTCTTCGTTTGTATTGATGTCATCTTCTTGCTCTTCTTGTATGTATTGTAGGCTTCTCCTTTTTTCTCTTCGGTTTCTGCTAACTGTGCTTTCAATTTCACTGTCGTAAAGTAGTGGTCCTATCAGGTTCCTTCTAGTCATAAACTAGAGGTACCTACCAGGAAAAGAAAAAGAAAAAGAAAAAGAAAATTATAAAAGTAAAAATAAATTGTAGTTGCAAAATAAAATAAAATATGGCTAAAATAATAAAAGTTGAGCTTTCTTAATATTTTAGTTCCCCGACAATGGCACCAAAAACTTAATCGTGTGTCAAAGTCTTAAAAATTTATAAAAAGAATGATCAAACATGGAAACTAACTAAGAAAACGATGGAGTCAAGTGCACCTATCAAACAGTAGTATAGTTTAGTGGCAAGACCGGATTGTCGAACCCCAAGGAACTAAAAGTACTAATACTAACTTTCTTCTTATTATCTAGCCTAAGAATTAAGGGATTTGTTTATCTAATCTAAAATTAACTAACTATTAAGCTAAAGATGCAAAGATGAAGAGAATGAATTGGGGAAATACTTGTAGGAAAACCAATTGATTAAGACAATACCCGAGGAAGAATCCACCTAGACTTCACTTGTTACCTAACTCTGAACCAGATGATTTATTCAATTGACTTGATCCGTAGGATTCCCTAATTTATATTAATACCTCTTTTGAGGCTACTAACGTCTAACCCTAGGTTGATTAATTGAAATCTCTTTCTAATTAAAACCCCTAGAATTGCATTAACTCGATCTATGGACTCCCATATTAGGTTTGACCCTAATTTGGAAGATTTACGTCATCCTATTTCTAAGGTTGCGATCAACTCCGCTTAACTATGATAGATCTACTCTTAGACAGGGACTTTTGCTCCACCACCTAAGCACATCAATACTTGAATTAATATCCTGGAATACCAAAACAAGAATTAAGAACACATAGCTAAGAACAAATGAAGTATTTATCATACAACTTAGATAACAATAACAAGATTTGTCTTAGGTTTCATCCCCCTCAGGTATCTGAGGGTTTAGTTCATAATTATAAAAGAAAACATCTCACAAGAAAGTATAAAACAAAACCTAAAGAAAACCCTAAAACCCCTAAAGAAATTGAAGGAGAAATCCTCCGTCTTGAGTATAATCTCGGCTTCTTGAGATTAATCAACTGGCTTTCTTCGAGTGAATCCCACAATTCGGCCCTTCTGGCTTGGCTCCTTGGCATAGCTAAACGCCCTTTGAAGGTTAGCCTCTAGGGTGTTTATATAGGCTTTTGAAATGGCTTTCATTGCCTCTAAGTACCCTAATCTGAATAAAACTCTTCTTTGTCACGTCAGGGACTCGCCCATGGCACACGCCCGTGTGAATCATGGCCAGGCCATGTTCGGGTCTGTTAATGAGGCACGACCGTGTGGTCTTGGGCCCAAGCCGTGTCGATTTCATAAGTTTCCCATTTGGTCCATTTTAAGCCCGTTTCTCATTCTTTTCATCCTTCAATGCTCTCTTGAGTATAAAACATGAAAATAAAGGATTAGGAGCACCTATTTTCACAATTCAAGGATTAAATCATCCAAAAGTATACTAAATGTGGGATTAAAATATGTTCATATTACAATTTATCACAATTCTACCAGTTTTTATTAAGAAGGGAGAATTTTTCTTTTCACCCCAAAAGGAGAGAAAACTTTTTCTAGTGTTGTATTTTGATTTAATTGGTTCGAGCCCACACTAGAAGCAGTTCATGGTACAAGAATAACGGAGAAGATCGTTTGGTTAAAATCTTGGAAAATTAAATGTCTGCTAAGATGAAATTAGATGTACAAATTCGATTAAGGTTTATTGCTGTAAATATCAAAAATCAGGTCAGTTTTCAAAATTTTAATTTTTCGTTGTACAAGAAAATTGTTTTCAAATCGAGATTTTTCCAACAATTGGCACAAAAACCTTCTCTCTAAAAGAAGAAGTAGTTTTACCCTTTTTAGTGTGAACTTCTGAGCCTCAACAATTTTTGGAACTACCTTTACAAATAAAGCAAGTTATGCATTAGTGTACTACAAAAACATTCCAATTATACAACATTTTTTTAGAAACAACTTCGTAAGGAAAAAACCATCCTAAAATACATACCCTTCAGCTTGGGTGACTTATAGTTGACACCATTGTAACTTTAAATCTCTTTTTCATGCGATCTATTATGCTGACAGAGTTAAGTTGTAACATCTGGGATTGGGGTCTCGCATTTTAATTCATATCTATGTGTTAGTATGCTCAGTATACTGTTTGAGTGTGTTTGGGGGCTTCGGGAAACCTTGGGGTTAGGTAGAAGCCTTAGTGAAAATTTCTGGTTTGAAGCCTTTAGGGAAGAGCTAAGGGAGCTAGTCCTGAAAGGATTTAATGTGGGGTGTATGGACACAACAAATGGAGTGGTGGTGTGGCAAGGAGACACCACCTTGTGGGCAGGGGAGTTGCATCAAAGGGGAGTTCCAAGGACGGAGAAGGTTCGAGCAACATGGACAGCATTTTGGAGGTTGTTTTTGCGTCATGAGGGGGAGGTAATGGATTCAGCTATGGCACTTGGAAGGGGGAAGTTTGAATGGGTCAAGCATTTTGAATGTGTGGTGGAGAGTGGGGTGGAAGGTTTGAATCATTCAAACCTATTTGAATGAGGGGAGGGGAGGAAAATTAGGAGGGAAATAAGGGATGAGGAGTGAGGTTGAAGAGTTGGCCGAATGTGGGATGCTAGAGGGTGGCATTTTTGGTCATGAAGGGTGTGTGCCGAAAGTGTGGGGTTTAGTAGCTTAAGTGTGTGCATTTTTTGAAGTTTTTCTCTTCTTTAGTTCTCTATGTCGAAAGTGTTAGTCAAAAGCTCTTCAATTGTTTTCTCTCCATTTGACCAAAAATCGAAGGTAAGGATGACCATTTAGGCATTTTGTTCACCCTCTTTTCCCTCTTGCCGAGTTCTTTATCCATTTTCTTCTCTCAACCTTAAGAGCCGAACCTTACTCCAAGCCTTTCTCATTTTCTTTTCCATCCTCACTTGTTTGCCATACAAGCCGAATCTTTCTCTGCATTATTTTTATTCTCCAAAGCCGAAACTTCTATCATTTTCTCCTCTTTAATTTTCTTTTCCTTCTAAAGCCGTATCATCTATTGTTCATTCTCCCTTTTTTCTATCCATTTTATCTTTGCTACTTGTTCTTCATAGCCAAAAGTTACTTCTCATTTTCTCACTTGGAATCATTTTGTTCTTGAAGCATTAGAAGCCGAAGTTCGTACCTCATATTTGGAAGGTGCCGTCATTTATTTAGTTCCAACTCTCCCAATCGATTTCTAATATTGTGGTGAGGGGTTTCTCTTCTATTTGAATCTTGTTCTTTTCTTTTTGGTTGCCAAAACCAAAAGCTTCATTTGGTTTCTTGAGGTGTGGCCGAATCTATAAGGGTTGATTTTGTGGTTCTTTTGTTTGTAGCAAGGGGTGAAGGATATTAAGGATCTTTCGGACTTCGATTGTTCTAGGTAAGAAGGCGATATTTGGCCAAAGGCCACTCTTTTTGTCCATAAGTGTTAGAGTCGAATCTAACATGGCTTATGTAGGGATTTCGACAACCTTCAAGTTCAAGTGAGAGCCTTCGGGATTTAGGTCGACTTTGGTAAGGATACTCTTTCGATATTTGTAACATCCTGAAAATGGGCCTATGCATTTTTTATTTTACGAAATGGCATGTCTTATGTGTTATGAATGTATGGTGAACATTTTTGGAAACTTGGAAATGTTAAGTTTAAAAGAGGAAAGTGAACATTTTTGGAAACTTGGAAATGTTAAGTTTAAAAGAGGAAAGTGAACAATTTTGGAAACTTGGAAATGTTAAGTTTAAAAGAGGAAAGTGAACATTTTTGGAAACTTGGAAATGTAAGGAAATGTTTTAGAAATGGTAAGTTTAAAAGAGGAAACTAAAACAAGGTGGCTTTAAGAAAATTAATAGAAGAAATTTGACACAAGAACGGGCTTGGAGAAGTGGCTAGGAGGCACCACTTATAGCCCAGTAAGTGACGCCACAATCAAGGGGGAAGGAGCCTAGGTTCGAGTCACGTAGGAAGAAAATAAAAGAGTTTTATTCTGCTGCAAGGAGCAAGGGAGTTGGACGGCACCAAGGCACTTGGGGAAGAGTTTAATTCTCTTTAAAATTCGGCAAATAGATAGATAATGATGGGCTATTATTATTATTAAGAGATAAGAGATAAATATTGGATTAAGTTTTACTAAATTGAATGGGTGATAATTGAAGTGATAAAGTTATCAAAATAGGAGTGATGGCCAAGTAAAGGATTTTAAGTTAGTAATTTCGGGTAATAGAAGAAAAGGGAGCCATTCATCATATCTTCTTTCAACTCTTTTCTCTGCCGAATTTCCTGGAGCATCTCTTCTTCTTCTTTTTGTTAGCCAAAGCCGAAAACTAAAGTAAGCCTAGCTGAATTCTTCATAGCTTTTGTGATCTCCATTAAAACTGAATCCATAAACTCCTTAAGATACCATCATTAGCTGATTTCTTTATACCAATCAAAAGCCGAAATCAAGATCCTTCTAGCCTACATAGCCGACTATTCCTAAAGGTTCAAGCAAGGATTTCTGATCTCTAAAGTAAGGGTAAGATCTCATTCAGTTTCATCCTTTTTCTTTTAAGATTTGTCGAAATCTAGGACTAACCCCATTAATATATTGTTGCTAAAACTTTGAAGAGATCTTTCGGGATTTACTAAGTGTCGACTACAAGGAAGGAGAAATTCTTTTCCCGAACGTAGACCATAGGCCGCGTGTTCCCTAGTTATTGGGTGAGTTTTGGGATTTAAAATCCACAAGGTAAGTATCTATAGCATTCGGCCAATGCCATGTTGAGTAAATAGATGTGTTTCATTAATATTTAAAAGTCAAAACTAATCTATTCATGTAATCTAGTGATTGCCAATTTCAAGAAAGAAGGTTACAAAGTTTCCGGCATTTGATTAGACATCAATCGGCAGCAAGGTAAGGATTTAAGTGTACTAATCCTCTTTGGGATTTGGTTTTATGGCGAATGGCTCTTTACTAAGTATTAACGATTGATCAAATGTAGAGATTTAAGATCTAAGGCATTAGATCAAGCTTTTCGGGATTTGGAGTGAACTTGCTAAAGCGAATCAAGTGTGTACCCCACACTACTTTTTAATAAGATTTATGGCAATAATTAATATGTGCATGTTTATAAGAATGTGAATATGCTAAGATACCATGCTATGGTACAAAAGTACTCGGATACGTTTCCTACTCCTACGAGGATTATGTTAAATATCTATTACGACACACATATGACATTATAAGAAGGTGAAATAAGAATTTGGCATGTTAATGCATGATATGTGTGGTATGGGGCATATGGGTTATATGAAAAAGGGAAGTGAATGTGGTGACCTAAGACCACAATATTTGAATGTGGTGACCTAAGACCACGATATCTGAATGTGGTGACCTAAGACCACGATATTTGAATGTGGTGACCTAAGACCACGAATTTTATAAGGGCGATGAGCACGTCATTGCAATGATCGCCTTCGATGGTGTGTAGCGGATGGAGGGTTGACTTAGTAGTCCCCACGGTGTGCAGGATGGTACGGGTGATGTGTAGCGGATGGCATATAGGTTTGGGTTTGGGTTGCATCATTATTTCCTATCTGTTGTATGAATATGCATGTAATATGTGAACATATGCCTAAATTGTTAAAATTTTAGTGTTGGTTACACATTGAGTCTGTTTGACTCACCCTTGTGGGAATACTTTTCGGTGTGATTAGTGATGGTAGGGTCGGCGGGGAGCTTAGTGGAGGCCATGTGAAGTTCAGATTTTTCTTTGTTTTGGACTCTTTTATTTTGAGTTCTTTGAATTTATTTTTCTTTTTTTTTTTTGGAATTATTTGATGTAATAAGGCCATAATAGAACTACTTTACTTTGCTTTTATTTATTAAGCTTACAAACTTTTATTTATTAAAAGATTAAGTAAATTTATTTTAGAACAAAGCCTAAACGTTTTGTCACCTAAAGTAAAGGATTTTAATAATGGAATAAACTTGTTTTCAACTCAAGCCCAACCTAAAACAATCTTTCTTATAAAATACACAAGCTTTTCCTAAGTAACAAAAGAATTTGAAACGGTTTACACCGGGGAACATACCAGATCCGGTCAAGGCTCGTGGGCCAGGTTTGGGGTGTTTCAGTTTGATATTAGAGCCCAGTTTTAAACTCTCGGCCTTGGGTTTAAGGCCCAAAACGTTTTCAAAGTTAAGCCCAAAAAGAATTTTTGTGAATTAAGCAGGTTTTTCTAGCATAGCCCACTAAGTCTCTGACCCAAAGTCCACCAGGTAAGTACTCCGATCTCTTGGGTGATTTATATTATGATTTGTAGAAGTGTAGAAATGGAACGTAGAATAGAGATTTAGTACTTGAACCCTAGGGCTAGTTACCCCAACAATTACATAAGACTTAAATGCCTAATTGAATAAACTTGTGGTTAAGTCATTTGAGTTAGGTGTGGCAACCATGGTGCGCATGTCTAGGATTGGTTTCGGTGGGAGCTTGGTATTTAAGCGATCACGTGACTCACCTCCTCTCCACTCGAATCCTACCTGGTGCGTAGCTATGGTTCACCCTAACCAAGAGGACTTAGCTATGGGCTAAACCCCTAACTAAAACCCGGAAGGGACTAGCGGTATTTTTATGGAAACCCTAGTTTTAAAATTTCTAAATTACCCTCTTGATTTGAAAAGATTATTTTATAAATTTTCTGAAATATTTTGATTTACAAATTTACTAAAATACCCTAGTGGTAAAATTACAAAAATGCCCTTGGTTTATGAAATTTCCAAATACCCACAGTTCTTATCAAAATTTCGCTACTTTGCTTAAAGGAACCCTAAATTTACAAAATATCAAAATACCTTGATTATGGAAAAAAATTTACGAAATTACCCCTAACCTACAAATTATCGAAATACCCCTGAGTTACAAAATTACCAGAATGACCCCGATCTTTAAAAATTTCTGCAACAACACTGATTTGGAAAACAAATTCTCAAAAACAACCCTCAAGCTTTGTAAATTCCAAAGTACCCTTGATTTATCAAGATTTACAAACTTACCCGGGTTAATTACCAAAATATCCTCAGATTTCAAAATTTCTAAAATATCCCGAGAATGCAAAATTTCCAGAATACCCTTACTGACAAAAACACCAAGGAACCTTATTTTGACAAATTACGAAAAATACCCCTGTAGGACAAATTACGAGAATACCCCTGGGATAGGAACGGACAGAAATGTCCGAAGAGTGACTGTGTATGTGAGATACTATAGAATGGATGTGCTTTTCTGTGAACTAAGATAGAAGACTTGAAACTTTGAATGAATCGAAAAAACTACTCCTTAAAACTATTAAACATAAAACTGTTCGTGTTAAATCAGTGGAACAAAACTAATACATAAAATTCTTTAAATCAGATAAATGCAAGTGGAAGTATGAATTCAAGGGGACATGGTTGTAATGTACGTGGCCGTGGAAGAGGCTGAATGACTGTGCCTGAACCTGTTAGATCGGGTCAAGGGTCTGACAATGAGTTACCACCGCCACCACCACCTTCAACTGTTGGTGTTGAGCAGCAAGCTCAGACGGGGATGATCTTTGTATCGCAGTCGCATCTGCGAGTTTTGGAAATGGTGGTGGGTAGGCGAAAATATGGGAGCTCGAAATCATACTCGAGTGACTCGAGCCAATGGAGCCGAGGTGTTCGTGGAGTATCTGGTGTGGCACCCAAGACTGTTGAATCTTGGTTGAGGCGACCGAGCGCATTATGGATGAGCTCGATCGACTCTGAGGAGAGTTGAAAGGGATGGTGGCCTTTTCTGCGATGAAGCATATCAATGGTGGTTAACGATTCGGGATGGTGCCACAATGAGGATCTTACTTGGGATTATGTTAAGGCGGCGTGCGGAAGAAGTATATTGGTACCCATTATATCGATGCGCAAAGGAAGGCGTTTTTGGGGCTAGTTCAAGGGAACAAGTCAGTAGCGGAGTACGAAGCTGAATTTTTGAGGTTAAGTCGGTATGCTCGAGGAGTGGTGTCAACAGAGCATGAGCGGTGTGCCCGATTTGAGGATGGACTAAGGGATGACCTGAGGTTGTTAGTTGCTCCACATCAAGAGCGAGAGTTTTTTGCTTTAGTAGAGAAAGCTAAGATAGCGAAAGGAATTAAGGAGTCTGTAAGGGAGAACTCCAATCGAAATAGGCAGAAGAGAGAATTTGGATCGTCAAGGCCATCCAGGAATGAGCAAAAGAGGCCTAGAGTTGAAGGACCGCGAGGTCAGCAAGCTACTCCTAGAGGGTAGTACCCTACTTGTGAACAATGTGGGAAGAAGCACTTAGATGAATGTTGGAAAAAGACGAGAGGATGTTTTAAGTGTGGGTCAAAGGACCATATGATTAAGGACTGTCCGATGAGACCAGATGGGAGTCAACCAGTAGCTCAGAATGTTAATCAGGCTGGTAGAGATGTGACAACGGGTAAGTTTCTTATTTTTGAAATGCCTTTATTGCCTTGTTTATTATAGAGCTAGTTTGTTCTTGTATTTCTCGTGAATGGTATGAAACCTTGGATGTGAACTTTGGAATTGTGCATAGGAAATGTGTTAGTTTTATTAAGATCAGAGTGCGCAGCAATAGTGTAGTGTGGTGAGTCAGATTGTACGATTGTTCGTTAGTAAGTGATTTCGAGGACGAAATTATTTTTAAGGGGGGTAAACTGTAACATCCTGAAAATGGGCCTATGCATTTTTGATTTTATGAAATGGCATGTCTTATGTGTTATGAATGTATGGTGAACATTTTTGGAAACTTGGAAATGTTAAGTTTAAAAGAGGAAAGTGAACATTTTTGGAAACTTGGAAATGTTAAGTTAAAAGAGGAAAGTGAACAATTTTGGAAACTTGGAAATGTTAAGTTTAAAAGAGGAAAGTGAACATTTTTGGAAACTTGGAAATGTAAGGAAATGTTTTAGAAATGGTATGTTTAAAAGAGGAAACTAAAACAAGGTGGCCTTAAGAAAATTAATAGAAGAAATTTGACATAAGAACGGGCTTGAAGAAGTGGCTAGGAGGCACCACTTAAAGCCCAGTAAGTGATGCCATAATCAAGGGGGAAGGAGCCTAGGTTCGAGTCACGTGGGAAGAAAATAAAAGAGTTTTATTTTGCTGCAAGGAGCAAGGGAGTTGGGCGGCACCAAGGCACTTGGGAAGAGTTTAATTCTCTTTAAAATTCGCCAAATAGATAGATAATGATGGAGTATTATTATTATTATTATTATTATTAAGAGATAAGAGATAAATATTGGATTAAGTTTTACTAATTTGAATGGGTGATAATTAAAGTGATAAAGTTATCAAAATAGGAGTGATGGCCAAGTAAAGGATTTTAAGTTAGTAATTTGACTACTAGAGGAAAAGAGAGCCATTCATCATATCTTCTTTCAACTCTTCTCTCTCCGAATTCCTAGAGCATCTCTTCTTCTTCTTTTGTTAGCCAAAGCGAAAACTAAAGTAAGCCTAGCGAATTCTTCATAGCTTTTGTGATCTCCATTAAAACCTGAATCCATAAACTCCTCAAGATAACATCATTAGCGATTTCTTTATACCAATCAAAAGCGAAATCAAGATACTTCTAGCCTACATAGCCGAATATTGCTAAAGGTTCAAGCAAGGATTGTCGATCTCTAAAGTAAGTGTAAGATCTCATTCAGTTTCATCCTTTTTCTTTTAAGATTTGCCGAAATCTAGGACTAACCCTATTAATATCTTGTTGCCGAAACTTTGAAGAGATCTTTTCGGATTTACTAAGTGTCGACTACAAGGAAGGAGAAATTCTTTTCCTGAAGGTACACCATAGGCCGCGTGTTCCCTAGTTATTCGGTGAGTTTCGAGATTTAAAATCCACAAGGTAAGTATCTATAGCATTCGGCCAAGGCCATGTTGAGTAAATAGATGTGTTTCATTAATATTTAAAAGTCGAAACTAATCTATTCATGTAATCTAGTGATTGTCGATTTCAAGAAAGAAGGATACAAAGTTTTCGGCATTTGATTAGACATCAATCGGCAGCAAGGTAAGGATTTAAGTGTACTAATCCTATTGGGATTTGGTTTTATGGCCAAATGGCTCTTTACTAAGTATTAACTGATTGATCAAATGTAGAGATTTAAGATCTAAGGCATTAGATCAAGCTTTTCGGGATTTGGAGTGAACTTGCTAAAGCGAATCAGGTGTGTACCCCACACTACTTTTTAATAAGATTTATGGCAATAATTAATATGTACATGTTTATAAGAATGTGAATATGGCTAAGATACCATGCTATGGTACAAAAGTACTCAGGTACATTTCCTACTCCTACGAGGATTATGTTAAATATCTGTTACGACACACATATGACATTATAAGAATGTGAAATAAGAATTTGGCATGTTAATGCATGATATGTATAATATGGGGCATATGGGTTATATGAAAAGGGGAAGTGAATGTGGTGACCTAAGGCCACGATATTTGAATGTGGTGACCTAAGACCACGATATCTGAATGTGGTGACCTAAGACCACAAATTTTATAAGGGCGATGAGCACGTCGACTGCAGCGACTACCTTCGATGGTGTGTAGCGGATGGAGGGTTGACTTAGTAGTCCCCACGGTGTGCAGGATGGTACGGGTGATGTGTAGCGGATGGCATATAGGTTTGGGTTTGTGTTGCATCATTATTTCCTATCTTTTATATGAATATGCATGTAATATGTGAACATATGCCTAAATTGTTAAATTTTAGTGTTGGTTACACATTGAGTCTGTTTGACTCACCCCTTGTGGGAATACTTTTCAGGTGACGATCAGTGATGGGCCGGGTCGGCAGGAGCTTAGTGGAGGCCATGTGAAGTTCAGATTTTTCTTTGTTTTGGACTCTTTTTATTTTGAGTTCTTTGAATTTATTTTTCTTTTTTTTTTGGGAATTATTTGATGTAATAAGGCCATAGTAGAACTACTTTACTTTGCTTTTATTTATTAAGCTTACAAACTTTTATTTATTAAAAGATTAAGTAAATTTATTTTAGAACAAAGCCTAAACGTTTTGTCACCTAAAGTAAAGGATTTTAATAATGGAATAAACTTGTTTTCAACTCAAGCCTAACCCAAAACAATCTTTCTTACAAAACACACAAGTTTTTCCTAAGTAACAAAAGAATTTGAAATGGTTTACACCGGGGAACATACTAGATCCGGTCAAGGCTCATGGGCCGGGTTTGGGATGTTTCAATCTTAGCATTTATTTGGTTTGTTATTCTTTTCCTATTCAACATTTTAACCCGGGTCTTCTGACCAAAGACTTTGTCTGATGGATTCGAGTATCAACATAGGAGATAAAGGGGTTGGACACGTAATCCCTACCCCTAAATTCAAGAAGTGGTCAGTTTTAGCGATTTGTGATTTGCCACCGGGGTGTGGGCCAGCTTCAGAGCAGGATCGTAGGCAAATAGAGGTAGTGTCGGTTAGTGATAGCGTCAACGTAGAGGGCATGGTATTACGGGTTATCAGGTGTGCAGTTATTACACTGTTTCCTTGTCTAAATTAATTAAATGCATGTGATATGTGTGGTAGCTGAAATAGTGGCTGTGGTGATGTTGTTACCCATATTGGGTAATCTGGTAACCAGGTTAGTCCTTTTCCTACATAAAAAATGTGGATGGATATATGTGGATCTATGTTAGCAGTTTGGTACGCATGTTTGATATGTTCATATGATTACAATGTCATTTCATCATAATATGTTGCATGTGCATGGGATTCATATATATATATTGAAAAAGGGGAAGTGTGTATATATTAATATATGTGGATTGATGTTGGCCTCGAGCCTCATCGTGGATTGATGACGACCTTGAGTCTTATCGTGGATACCTATGATTTTAATCTCGTGGGTCAGTGGCTAGACCACTAAGTGGACTTTGAGCAGTGTGCCATCGGCATAGACTGCCAAAAAAGTGTGTAACGGATGAAAGGTCGATTTAGTAATCCCCAAGTGTGTGGTGGATGGATATACAGGTGGTGTGTAGTGATTGGATACTAGGTTGGGGTTGGGTTAACACTTTGCATCATCATGCGTGGTATGTGGTTGATGTGGATGTGGGTCTTAGCCCATTGTTGGAATCATGTGAATTAATTGCACACTGAGTCTGGTGACTCACTCTGTTTTTTTTACACAATGCAGGTAATTCGTAACTCGTTGGACCGTGCTGGAGCGAAAATTGAGGTGGCCATACAGAAGTTGTTTTCGTAAATTCTATTTATATTTTAAACTGTTTGGATATTATTTGGGTTATTTTTTTATGTAATAAGGCCACTCTAACTATTTTGGGATTTTATGGATTTAAGCCGGATTTGTTGATTAAAAGCGAATTTAAGCCAATTACAACCTGGAAATAAAATTGAGAGTTTTTAAAATTTGGGTTACTCGGAAATAATTTGTTTTTCTCGAAATTCTCGTATAAACAACGATTTAATCTTTACACAACCCGGAAGATTTGATTCGTCGGTAAATTACTATTTTAATCAACAAACCCCATTTTTTTTAAAGCGAAAATTTTTGTTTTAGAACTTAGAACTTATTTACACCTTCAAAACAAAATTCTTTTCAACACTTTTCTAGTAACATTCTGGACTCGACCGTGGTGTTTTGGGTCGGGTTTGGGGTATTACAATTTGGTATCAGAGCCCAAGTTTTTAAACTCGGCCTTTGGGTTTTGAGGCCCCCAACATTTCAAATTTTTGCATTCAAAGTTGGCTAAAAGAAATTTTTTGTGGAATGGACTTTTGAAGGCATGGCACTTGAACCTTCTGGCCCAGGTCTACCAGGTAAGTCCTCTGACTGTTTAAATGAATTGAATGAAAGTGGTTATGTGGTGTATTGTTATGGATATAGACATTAGAATTTAGGATATTCTCTTTAGAGACTGGAACCTTTAGGGATGTATGCGCTTTACGAGAGAATAACTTAAAATTCTATGTCATAAAACTACCCCTTTAATCAACAAGTGAAAAGAAAGCGAATGCATAATATTTCTTTTAAATAGATTAAAACGCGACGATAGACATGAGTTCTAGGGACGTGGTCGTAATGCGTGTGGGCGTGGTAGAGGTAGGATGACGGTATCAGAACCAGCGGGGTCTGGTCATGGGTCAGAAAATGAGGCACCACTACCACCAGCTGCAGAGGTAGAGTCTCAAGGTCAGACATGGGGAGATGACACAGTGTCTCAGGCTATGCTGCGGGTTTTGGAGAGAGTTACGGGGGCAAATATGGGTACTGGGGCCCGAAAATCAGTGTCTGAGTGACTTAGAGTGAATGGATCCGAGATATTTAGGAGTGTTTCGGGGATAGCTCCGAATGTGGTAGAGTACTGGTTAAAGGCACTCGAGAGGATCATGGATGATTTGGATTGCACCGCTGAAGAGAAATTGAAGGGTACTGTTTCTTTACTTCGGGATGAGGCCTACCAGTGGTGGCTCACTGTCAGAGAGGGTACTCTGGCAGACCGAGTGGATTGGAGTTTCTTTAAGATTAAGTTCGAAGGGAAATACGTCGGGACTAGTTACGTGGATGCACAGAGGAAGGCATTCTTGAACTTAGTGCAAGGGGGTAAGTGAGTAGCTGGGTATGAAGCAGAATTTTTGCGGTTAAGCCAGTACGCCAAAGGGATGGTTGCAACTGACTACGAGCGCTGTGTGAGATTCGAGGATGGACTACGAGATGAGCTGTGAGTGTTGATAGCTCCTCAGCGGGAGAGGGACTTTGCTACTTTAGTGGAAAAAGCGAGGATAGTTGAGGTGGTTAAGCGAACTGAGAGGCAGACTCGGGATAAGGACAGAGGCAGGAATAAGAGGGGTTATGGACCGTCAGCATCATTTGGGGGTTTTTAGAAAAAGCCTAGGGTTGAGGGACCTGCTCGCATTTCTGCGCCAGTTACTAGAAATCAGTTTCGTCAGTGTGCTCAGTGTGGGAGATCTCATGTGGGAGAGTGTCGGGGAAGGAATAAAGAGTGCTATCGGTGTGGGTCAAGGGACCATCTGATTAAGAAATGTCCTCAGGACATGGCTAGGACTCAGACAGTAGGTCAGGGGTATGTGTAGCCAAGAAGGGGTGGTCAATAAATGTCAAGAGGTTGTGGTCCGAATCGAGGAGGGAATGGTTCTGGCCGAGGTCGTTGAACACCGGGTAGAGGTGCTGAGAGCTCAGATGCAAGACAGCCTAGGTTGGTTTACGCAGCCAGACGTCGTGAGGAGGGAGATGCACCAGATGTTATCACGGGTACGTTCCTCATTTTTGGGTTACCCTTTATTGCCTTAATTGATGTTGGGTTGACTCACTCTTATATTTCTAGCATGATGTCTGGAACTTTGAATGTGAATCCTGAAATGGCCTCTAGAAAGATGGCAGTACTTAGTCCTTTAGGGCAATCAGTAGTGGTAGATAAACTATTTAGAGATGTGTCTTTACAAGTTCAGGGGTCTGTGTTTCCGGCTGACTTGATGGAGCTGCCATTTAGGGAATTTGACTTGATCCTTGTCATGGACTGGTTAGTAAGGTATCGTGCAAATTTGAACTGTGCTGCTAAGCGCATGTCATTGAAGACTCCCGAGGATAATGAGGTTTTGGTGATAGGTGAGAGGAGAGACTACCTGTCTAATGTAGCGTCTGCTCTTAAGGAGGAGAAGATGGTGAGGAAAAGGTGCTTGGCTTTCTTAGTGGTTGTTAGTACTTTGGATGCAAAGGAAGCAGCTGTGTGGGAGGTTAGGACAGTAAAGGATTTTGTGGATGTTTTTTCGGAAGAACTTCCTGGGTTGCCTCTGGATCGTAAAGTGGAGTTTGGAATCGACCTGCTGCCGGGTACAGCGCCGGTGTCCATCGCTCCTTACAGGATGGCTCCGAAGGAGTTGGTTGAACTTAAAGCCCAAATCTAAGATTTGCTAGATCGCGGTTTCATTCGACCCAGTGTGTCTCTATGGGGAGCACCGGTGTTGTTTGTAAAGAAGAAGGACGGATCTATGCGTATGTGCATAGATTATCGCCAGTTGAATAAGCTGACGATCTAGAACAAGTACCCGCTGTCGAGGATAGACGACTTGTTTGATCAGCTCAAAGGGGCTGCAGTCTTTTTGAAGATAGATTTGAGGTCGGGGTATCACCAGCTTAAGGTGAAGGAAGCAGATATTCACAAGATAGCGTCCTGGACTCGATACGGGCACTATGAATTCCTGGTAATACCGTTCAGGTTGACAAACGCCCCAGCTGAGTTCATGGATATGATGAATCGGGTTTTTTAACCCTATTTGGACCAGTTCATTGTGGTGTTCATAGACGACATTCTGGTTTATTCCAAGTCAGAGGAGGAGCATGATGTGCATCTGCGGGTGGTGCTGCAAATTTTAATGGAGAGGAAGTTATATTCTAAATTTAGCAAGTGCGAATTTTGGTTAAGAAAAGTTACTTTTCTAGGTCATGTGGTATCGGCGGAAGGGATAAGAGTGGATCCTCGAAAGATTGAGGTGGTACTGGATTGAAAACCACCTAAGTCAGTGGCGAAGATTTGTAGTTTTTTTGGGTTAGCCGGTTATTACAGAAGATTTGTTGAAGGTTTTTCCTCTATAGCAGCACTTTTGACTAAGTTGTTGAGAAATGAGGTACCTTTTGGGTGGACAGACAAGCAGTAGGAGAGTTTTGAGAAACTAAAAAGGGTTTTGACAGAGGCTCTGATGTTAATTCAGCCTGAGGTAGGGAAATATTTTATGGTATATTGTGATGCTTCTCATATGGGGTTAGGTTGTGTACTGATGTAGGAAGGGAAGGTTGTTGCCTATGCGTCTCGACAGTTAAGGCCTCATGAAGTTAAATATCCGACGCATGACCTAGAATTGGCTGCAGTAGTTTTCGCTTTGAAAGTGTAGAGGCATTATTTGTATGGAGAGAAGTCGGTGATCTACACGGACCATAAAAGTTTGAAGTGACGCAGAAGGAGCTAAACTTGAGACAACGAAAGTGGGTGGAGCTGCTGAAGGATTATGATTGCTCGATTGAATATCACCCAGGTAAGGTGAATGTGGTAGCAGATGCACTAAGTCAGAAGGTGGTATCGGATTTGAGAGCGATGTTCGCTCATCTTAGCCTATATGATGACGGGAGTTTATTAGCGGAGCTGCGGGTGAAGCCGACATGGTTAAGTCAAGTAAAAAAGAAACAGTCAGTGGATGATGTTTTGAGTGCTAGACTTCTGCAAGTACAGGATGAGGGACTAGAAGATTACAGTGTAAACAGCGACGGAGTTTTGTGTTTTCGAGGTAGGGTTTGTATGCCAAAAGATGAGGAGCTGAGGCAGAAGATTCTTTGGGAATCGCATAGTAGCCCTTACGCTATGCACCCTGGAGGGAGTAAGTTGTATAGGGATTTACGGGATCTATTTTGGTGGCCTGGATTGAAACGAAAAGTTACAAAATTTGTGGGAAAGTGCTTGACGTGTCAGCAGGTCAAAGCTGAACACCAAGTGCCTTCAGGGTTGCTGCAACCAGTGAAGATTCCGCAATGGAAGTGGGATAGAATCACGATGGATTTCGTTAGTGGACTTCTCTTACGCCTACTAAGAAAGACTCGGTATGGGTGATAGTGGATAGGTTGACAAAATCCACTCATTTCATACCTATTCGTGTCGACTACTCTCTGCAGAGGTTGGCGAAGTTGTATGTGACAGAAATTGTGAGACTACATGGGGTGCCAGTATCAATCATATCGGATAGGGATCCTAGATTTACATCGCGGTTTTAGAGGGCGTTGTATCAGGCAGTGGGCACCAGGTTGGACTTTAGCACGGCATTTCATCCGCAGATAGATGGCCAGTCTGAAAGGGTAATTCAGGTGTTGGAAGATATGTTGAGAGGATGTGTTATCAATTTCAGAGGTAGTTGGGAAGAATTTTTGCCCTTAGCAGAGTTTGCGTACAACAATAGTTATCAAGCTAATATTCGGATGGCACCGTATGAAGCATTGTATGGGTGAATGTGTCGCACTCCCACCTGTTGGATAGATTTAGGTGAACGTCATGTGTTAGGTCCAGAGATGGTGGCAGAATTAGAGGAAAAGGTTAGGGTAATCCGAGCTCGATTGAAGGAGGCATCTGATAGATAGATATCGTATGTAGATCTTAAATGGAATGAGATAGAATTTACAGTAGGTGATCGGGTTTTCTTGAAAGATTTACCTTGGAAGAAGGTGATGAGATTTGGACGTAAGGGTAAGCTGAGTCCCAAGTTTATAGGGCCTTAATCGAGTTTTGAAGCGAGTTGGACCAGTAGCGTACCAATTGGAGTTGCCCTCAGAGTTGAAGCAGATGCACGATGTGTTTCACGTCTCAATGCTAAGACGTTACCGATCAGATCCGTTTCACGTGGTGCTAGTGCAAGAAGTTGAGTTAAAACCAGATTTGTCTTATGAAGAGGAGCCAATTCAGATTTTGGAGCGAGATGTGAAGGTGTTACGGAAGAAATCAGTTCCTCTAGTCAAGGTGTTATGGCAGAACCATGGTTCAGAAGAAGCGTCGTGGGAGCCAGAGGAGGCGATGCGACAGCAATACCCTCACCTATTTTGACCAGGTAATTTCGAGGCTAAAATTTCTTTAAAGGAGGTAGAACTATAACATCCGGGATTGGGGGTCTCACATTTTAATTCATATCAATGTGTTAGTATGCTCAGTATGCTGTTTGAGTGTGTTTGGGGGCTTCCGGAAACCTTGGGGTTAGGTAGAAGCCTTAGTGAAAATTTCTGGTTTGAAGTCTTTAGGGAAAAGCTAGGGAGCTAGTCCTTAAGGGATTTAATGTGGGGTGTATGGACACAACAAATGGAGTGGTGGTGTGGCAAGGAGACGCCACCTTGTGGGCAGGGGAGTTGCGTCAAAGGGGAGTTCCAAGGGGGGAGAAGGTTCGAGGAACATGGATAGCATTTTGGAGGTTGTTTTTGCGTTAAGAGGGGGAGGTAGTGGATTCGGCTATGGCACTTGGAAGCGGGAATTTTGAATGGGTCAAGCATTTTGAATGTGTGGTGGAGAGTGGGGTGGAAGGTTTGAATCATTCAAACCTGTTTGAATGAGGAGAGGGGAGGAAAATTAGGAGGAAAACAAGGGATGAGGAGTGAGGTTGAAGAGTTGGCCGAATGTGGGATGCTAGAGGGTGGCATTTTCGGTCATGAAGGGCGTGTACCGAAAGTGTGGGGTTTAGTAGCTTGAGTGTGTGCATTTTTGGAGTTTTTCTCTTCCTTAGTTCTCTCTGTTGAAAGTGTTAGTCAAAAGCTCTTCAATTGTTTTCTCTCTATTTGACCAAAAATCGAAGGTAAGGATGACCATTAGGCATTTTGTTCACCCTCTTTTCCCTCTTGCCGAATTCTTTATCCATTTTCTTCTCTCAACCTTAAGAGCCGAACCTTACTCCAAGCCTTTCTCATTTTCTTTTCCATCATCACTTGTTTGCCAGACAAGCCGAATCTTTCTCTGCATTATTTTTTTTCTCTAAAGCCGAAACTTCTATCATTTTCTCCTCTTTAATTTTCTTTTCCTTCTAAAGACATATCATCTATTGTTCATTCTCCCTTTTTTCCATCCGTTTTAATCTTTGTTACTTATTCTTCATAGCCGAAAGTTACTTCTCATTTTCTCCCTTGGAATCGTTTTGTTCTTGAAGCATTAGAAGCTGAAGTTTGTACCTCATATTTGGAAGGTGCCGTCATTTATTTAGTTCCAACTCTCCCAATCGATTTCTAATATTGTGGTAAAGGGTTTCTCTTCTATTTGAATCTTATTCTTTTCTTTTTGGTTGCCGAAACCAAAAGATTCATTTGGTTTCTTGAGGTGTGGCCGAATCTATAAGGGTTGATTTTGTGGTTCTTTTGTTTGTAGCAAGGGGTGAAGGATATTAAGGATCTTTCAGACTTCGATTGTTCAAGGTAAGAAGGCGATATTCGGCCAAAGGCCATTCTTTTTGTCCATAAGTGTTAGAGCCGAATCTAACATGGGATTTCGACAACCTTCAAGTTCAAGTGAGAGCCTTCGGGATTTAGGTTGACTTTGGTAAGGATACTCTTTCGATCTTAGCATTTATTTGGTTTGTTATTCTTTCCTATTCAACATTTTAACCCGGGTCTTCTGACCAAAGACTTTGTTTGATGGATTTGAGTATCAGCATAGGAGAGAAATGGGTTGGACACGTAGTCCCTACCCCTAAATTCAAGAAGCGATCACTTTCAGCGGTTCGTGATTGGCCACCGGGGTGTGGGCCAGCTTCAGAGCAGGATCGTAGGCAAATAGCGGTAGTGTCAGTTAGTGATAGCATAGACATAGAGGGCGTGGTATTATGGGTTATCAGGTGTGTAGTTATTACACTGTTTCCTTGTCTAAATTAATTAAATGCATGTGATATGTGTGGTAGCCGAAATAATGGCTGTGGTGATGTTGTTACCCATATTGGGTAATCCGGTAACCAGGTTAGTCCTTTTCCTACATCAAAAATGTGGATGGATATATGTGGATCTATGTTAGCAGTTTGGTACAAATGTCTGATATGTTCATATGATTACAATGTCATTTCATCATAATATGTTGCATGTGCATGGGATTCGGTATATATATATTGAAAAAGGGGAAGTGTGTATATATTAATATACGTGGATTGATGTTGGCCTCGAGCCTCATCGTGGATTGATGACGACCTTGAGTCTCATCGTGGATACTTGTTATTTTAATCACGTGGATCAGTGGCTAGACCACTAAGTGGACTTTGAGCAGTGTGCCGTCTGCATAGACTGCCAAAAAGGTGTGTAGCGGATGGAGGGTCGATTTAGTAATCCACAGGTGTGTGGTGGATGGATATACGGGTGGTGTGTAGCGGTTGGATACTAGGTTGGGGTTGGGTTAACACTTTGCATCATCATGCGTTGTATGTGGTTGATGTGGATGTGGGTCTTAGCCCATTGGTGGAATCATGTGAATTAATTGCACACTGAGTCTGGTGAATCACTCTGCTTTTTTTTTTTTTACACAATGCAAGTAATTCATAACTCGTTGGACCGGGCTGGATGGGAAATCGAGGTGGCCGTGCAGAAGTTGTTTTCGTAAATTCTATTTATATTTTAAACTGTTTGGATATTATTTGGGTTATTTTATTATGTAATAAGGCCACTCTAACTATTTTTGGATTTTATGGATTTAAGCCGGATTTGCTAATTAAAACGACTTTAAGCCAATTACAACCTGGAAATAAAATTGCGAGTTTTTTAAATTTGGGTTACTCGGGAACAATTTGTTTTTCTCAAAATTCTCGTATAAACAACGATTTTATCCTTACACAACCCGGAAGATTTGATTCGTCATCAAATTACTATTTTAATCGACAAACCCCATTTTTTTTAAAGCGGAAATTTTTGTTTTAGAACTTAGAACTTATTTACACCTTCAAAACAGAATTCATTTCAACACTTTTCCAGTAACATTCTGGACTCGGCCGTGGTGTTTTGGGTCGGGTTTGGGGTGTTACATAAGTGTTGAATAAATTTTTTTCTAAAATATTATGAATAAGACCATCACAAACAATAAGAAAAAAAAACATTACAACCACTAGTTCCAACTTTTTGAAGCCTTTTGTTATCTTTTTACCCAAAGAGCCTAAAAAACATATTAAATAAACAATTAATTAGTTCAAACACTACAATAACACAATCAACACTTTTTTCAAACCATAAAACACTCACCCTCCCTCACATTTATTGTATACCCGTCAAACACACTCTTACTTTTACTCCTTTCATGCTTTCTCACAATAGTAACCTTTTACATAACTTTTCTTAAAAAAGGCATCATATCTGATTCTTCAAAATCCTTTTATAACCCTATTTTGATCTCTGCAATTGTTAAAAGAGTGGAAGTTTCATCACTAACACTTGCAATATGTAAGAGTGCAACAACTATTGGCTATACCCTCAGCAACAATAAAGCTAGCTAAATACCCATAGATGAATAACATTCTCTACAAACAAGTTTCCTTTTACCTTTCATTGACACCACATTTTGCGGATGACAATAGTTAATGTTCACCTTAAATCATCTTCAAATTCATCAGGCTAAGCTTTCTCCTTACCTATAGGCTAAACATCAACATCAACAAACCTTGCCAAATATGTGAACTTGGTGGCTACTACATTGGGATTTTTGTTCTTTAAACACCACTTATTCAATCCAAATTTTGTCAATAGAATGTCAATATTCACCCACCTATTTTTATAGTATTTAAGTTTTTTCCTTTACCACCTCACACTTAATAAAAGCATATTAGGGCTCTACTTGTTTAGGAATAACTTTTTTTTCATAAAAAGGAATCCTTTGGTTTACACTCAACATATACATACGAGTTTTGGTCAACATGAAGATTCTCATATTATTGTCCATTACCATATTAACATTGGAGCAATAATTGAAGTATGCATATAGGTGGACTTTACCACAAACCAACCTATAATTTTTTAAAACACTTACATTGCTGGAACATTCCTCTTACTACTCTAAAATAACGTTGTCAAATTTAAACCATCATGTGCCCTCTAATTGATCTAAGGCAATCTTGTACTCTTTCAATACACTTACCAAAAATAGGTGCAAAGCTAAATGAAATCTCATCTCAAATGAATATAGTAGTAGGTAAATCCCTTTCCCATTACCACATATTCATTCTATAAGTCGATGTACTCTACAATGAACTTCAGAATAATGGTAATTTGGTAGAGAAATTCCTCTTTCATGTAATGGTTTTTCCATTTTTCATTCATCTTTCATACTTACCAATGGTTCAACTTATATAAGCTCATCTGGATTTGGAATTTTGACAGCTCCATCATCCTTAAAATTTAAAAAGTCATTGAAACTATCTACATCATCAGCAAAACCATCACTTAGTTATGCCATATCATATAAAGTAGTGATATCTTTAAGAAGTCACAAAATCATCTCTACCTCCATTAATACATCACTGTCACCACCAAAATCCCAATATATATATTTTTTTTCATTTATTATTGTTTATTTTTCCACTCAAACAAATAAAAAAAAACCACGTAGAGCACCAAGCTAAAAAAAATCAAGCAAAATAAACAAATTAAACCAAAATATCTTACCTCACACAAAGGCTATAATGGTTTAAAATATATATTAAAAAAAAAAACATCAACAATTTTCACTAAAGAGACAATCAAAAGCAAAAGAGGCATAATCCACCATTCTTTTGTCAACATTCATTTATCACTATGTTGTTTTGTATACCAACACAAGGCTTACACATATCTCCAAATCTCTACCTCATAAATGCACAAAAGCAACTTTTAAAATTAACAATTATATCACACTAAATGTGTAACATGCCTCGGCCCTTCGAAAACTCATAACTAGTCATTAAAAACATAAAAAATAGTTTATTTTTAACCTCAACGAATGCCACTTTAAGATCTTGCGCTTGCTTGAAAGGAAAATAATGGGCCTAATAAGGATAAAGCACGAAAAGCTCCAAAGCTTTTCCAAACACCAAATTTACATGTAATAGCATTTCCTAAGAGACAATCCTAAAACCTCACTCAAAAATAGATTTTCATCTAACAAATGTCGCTAAATACATTAGGTACATCAACCTACTAAATAAAGGTTTAATCATAGGACCATATTGGTTAATTCTCCTTGAGACTACAAGGCTTTACATGTATTGTTGGGAATCGACCCGTATAAGCAATGAACAAGTAAAATAGAGAAGATCAAACACAAAAATATTTTTGTGGAAAACTCCTCCAAAGAGGATAAAAACCACAAACAAATGAGGCTTCATCTTTTCACTAAATGAGTAAACAAACGAGAGTACAATATGGAGAAAATAAACCTAAACGTATCAAACATACATTACCCAAAACCTCAAAAATAAAACCCTCACTCTCATAGAGTTCTCTTAAAAGAGGTACAAAATTTTATCCATAGTTACCACGAAAACTCTCTCCAAAACTCCATATGTGACTACATCTTATTTCCCTAAAAGAAAAGCCCTTGTTGATTGGCATGTCTAAATCAGAGTTACAAAGGCCCATTAAATAGGCTCAATAGTAAGGGCTAAAACAACTAAAATATCCCTAAAATAATCATAGTACAACTGGGAGAAGAAGTCCTACTTGGAGTCTAAAACGTGGTTACATTAGTAAGATATCATCGCGACATCATGAAATCACGACTCTCCTCGTTGTGACATTACCTCTTATCCTGCCTCAAGAGATCACCTCCTCGTCCCAACATCCTGACGACCCTCATCATGATGTCGCCTCTTACTCGTCGCGTCATTGCAAAGTCACATATCTCCTCGTCGTGATGTCGCACATTAGTTTTCAATAATTGCCTACAAAACATTCGATAAATGTGAGACACACCCCACAAATCTCCACCTTGACTCGTATTTGTCACAAATAAACAACGAAATAGAAAAGGTAGAGGAGATATAGCACAAATTTTATGTGGAAAACTCCTCTAAAGAGGATAAAAACCACAGGCAAAGGAAGTTTCGACTTTTCACTAAATGAGTAAACAAACAAGAGTACAATATGGAGAAAATAAACCTAAATTTACTAAACATACAAATCCAAACCGTAAAAACAAATCCCTAATTCAGGAACAAGATTCTCTCCATAGTTATGGAACGACGAAAATGTGCAAGTGTAGATAATCGTAACAGGTAATAAAGTGACAAGTAAATGCCGAGTTATCGTACCCACAGGGATTGTGGAAAGAATTATTTATGAATGCTATTTAAAACACTTTGGTGAAGAAAAATATTTTGATTTGAAGAGGTGATTAAAAACTAGAATTTTAACAAAGTAAATAAAATAAAATAAAATAAAATTCCAATGCACGATTTCAAAAGATGACTTTAATCAAGATGGCATAATTGTGCTAGGTTAATTACATTTTTTAACTTAGAATTATTAAACTCATGTTTATGTTGTTACAAATAAATTCACGGCAACTCGATAATTTGCTAACTTATGAACAAACTCACCTACCAAAATCCATTCATCTCTTGATTATATCTCTATGCCAATTCAACAGATTAAACAAATTTTATTAGGGAAATGTGTTAATGCACATACATACTTATGAAATTAAAATAATCTCTTGTACATATCTCTATGCCAATTCAAACAATTAATTCAATCTCATAAGCAATAAAAGATTACGTGAGGTAACAATGTATTTCTACCTTGAAATAGTTTAATCATAATAATCTTGCAAGTTATGCAAGGCTAATGATTCGCTAGATACTGTTTCTAATTTAACCCTCAGCTACATTAGATGATTAAACATGCATTGATTAAGTAACATGTCAATTAATTATAATTTCAATCCGTTTAAATAATTAATTCATTAGTTATGTAACATCCCGAAATTGGGCCTAGTAGGATTGGGCCCATTGGGCCTTGAGCACGGAAGCATTTAAAATTTTTCAGAGAATAAGAGAATGGCTTTATTTCAAGTTGAACATATTAGGAAGGTGATTTTGGAAAGTTACGGGGTTTCTAGGAAGTTCCGGGTTCAAGTTAGGCCATAGGAAAATTTTAGTGTTGAAGCATTTAAAGGGAAGAAGGCAAGTGGCGTCTAGCATAAGGGAATAATTAGGCAACTTGCTAGCACAAGAGAAGCTAGTAGCAAGGTGGTGAGGCATCACATGAAGGGGCTTAAGGGCTGGAGTTCGAATCCCATCTATTGCAACCTTTGGGATTTAATTTTTTTTTTACACTAATCAAGTGTTTATGGGAAGTGTTGGCCAAGCTTCAAAAATTGTAAGGAAAACTTTTTATTGAAGGAAAGTGTAACACCCCAAACCCGGTCAATACACCACGACCGAATCTGGTATGTTACGGGGAAAACGCATTTGAGAGGTTAGGTTTCCGGATAAAGGTTTGATGAAAACTCTTTGCTGTATTTGTACTTTGTAAAAATCCTGGGCATGATTGTTTTAAAACCGATAGTGCATTTTGCTAATCCAGAAGTTTTGAAAACTTAGTTGAATCTAATAGTAAAACCAATTTATATCATTTGGAAATTCGAGTTATTCATTTTTAGTTGCTTAAAAACATTTTGAACTTAATTTAAGTTTGGAAAACATTTGAGTTGCATTCATTTTAAATTACAGCGTGATACCCGATGGTAAAGTTTAAAACATATCGCTTTGTAGTTTTGGAAACCTTATCTTTCCAAGTTTTATCTAATATTAACCCAATAATTTGTTAAGGCATATTTGAAATCAAATTTAAGCATAAAAATAACCAAAGTATAATTTTAAAAAGGCCTTTTACAATCCCAACAAAATCAAATGAAATTAAATAAGGTAAAGTACCAAGTTTGTAAATCAGTGCAAGTTCCAATTGATCCATGGCATGGTCACCTCGAGTCCACCCGGCTCCATGTCCGCGATCTAAGTGTCACCTGAAATGATAAGGGAGAAGGTGAGTCGCAAGACTCAGTGCATAATCCCCCTCCCGATGAATGCAACATGCTAACACACATCATACAAAGCAATACAATTAATGCACCCGATCCTAACCATCCATAACACCTTTCCTACCCCGTGTGGTACCAAACCACTGGTGGTGCCAAACCACTGGTGACCCAAAGTCACGATATCCATCAATGTGGTGCCAAACCACTGGTGACCCGAAGTCACGAATAATCCATCTGTGGGGCCAACCCACTTGTGATACCAAATCACTGGCGACGATCCTGTATCTCAATAGTGGGGCCAACCCACGGTGGTACTACGCCACAGGGACGAGTCGCTATGAGGTGCCAAACTCTGGTGTCCCAAAGACACAATTGTGATACCAAATCACTGGTGACCGAACTCACGAATAGTCAGGTTGTGGGGCCAACCCACATGTGATACCAAATCACTGGCGACGATCCCGTAGTATCAACTGTGGGGCCAACCCACTGTGGTACTAAGCCACTGGGACAAGTCGCTATGAGATGCCAAACCTCTGGTGACCTAAAGTCACAATAAATCGATATGTGGTACCAAACCACTGGAGGTGCCAAACCTCTGGTGTCCCAAAGACACGGATATCATATTCCCCCTCCTCTCATATCACCCATAGACATGTCATACCGACTCATGTAAAGTATGCCAATCATGCAAATCATGCTAACATGTTAATATTGCATCTAACAACACATACATCATAGATCATGATATCATATATCAATAACAGAACTCGTAATGAAACGGACTTACCCGAATCCATGCGCATACCCCATAGGGTATCATATCAATCAACCATACTGTTTCGGCTTTATTAAACAATCAGGTTATTAAGCATATTACTAAGTAAAGAGTGTGTTAGTTTACACACCTGTTAAAACACAAGCCTTAATCCCAAAGAACCGATCTAAGACCCTTGATTACCTTGCTCCTATAATCGGCCAAACATGGACATCAGGACCAAGGCCATTTGGCCAACCCAAATAAACCCAAAGGGTTAACGTTTGAACCCTTACCTTGCAAACGATTTGGTTTCCTACCAAATCCCGAACCAACTGATGGTTCCTCTGACAACCGGCCACACCCTATTAAGAAGAACAGTTAATCATTTGAAGACTTTGGCTTAACGAAACTAAGAGAATAGACTAATAAAACCAACCCTTACCACCACTTACCAACCGATCACTCACAAGTGGAGGCTTCGCTTGACTACTTCGAAATCCCGGAGACCCTATAACAAAATGGTTCCAAAACAATCGATTAACACACTTCCAATCAAATGCTGAATCAACTCTTACCTTGCAAAAGTCGACAGAGAATAGGGAGGGGAAGAAATAGGCATTCGGCCTAGCACTAACCTTCCTCTAAAAACCCGATTGGAGAAAAAGAGAAGAGACCACCCTTGCTTGAGACTTTCGGCCAACACTAAACAAAAGAAAGAAGAGGGTTCGGCTAGAGCCTTAGAGGGTTGAAACAAAAGAAATGTGATTCAAAAGAAAAGAAGAAATCAGCAATGGGAGATTTAGAAGTGAGAGGGAAGGTTTGGCTAAGGAGGCAAAGTGAGTTTCGGCACAAGAGTTTTTAAGAAAGCAAGATAAAGTATGAGAGGAAGAAGACGGTTATTTCGGCTTAACACAAATGAAAAAGTAAAAGAGAGGTAGGAGGGTATATGGTTCGGCCAAAGATAAAAAAAAAAAAGAAGAAAGCAAAAAGAAATAAAAGCTTGAGAACTCAAAGAGCATTCGGCTGCCAATGAAAATGAAGGAAGAAAACAAAGCAAGTTTCGGCAAGGTATATGTTGCTTGGGGATTTTCGGTTTCAAGAAAGAAAATGAGAGACTCCTTTGAAAATTCGGCTAGGCACTAGACTAAGGCTGGCCGAAAGTCACTCAAAATGCCAAAAGAATTTCGGCACTCCCCACCTACACACCTACCAAGCCGGCCACTCCCCCCATGAAGACTCCAACATTCGGCCACCACCCACAAACACTCATGGCCACTAATTCAAATCACTTTGAACTAGTCAACCTCCTTGATTCACTCTCCACCCACCATTTAAATTATTTGACTTGGTCCATGGCAGAGTTTGAACTGCACACTACTTCTCCTCCTCCATGCCGTCAAAATGGAAGCAAAATGTGAGGCTTCTGCAGCTCGAACACAGGACCTCCTCCCCTTGCAAGTGGCGTCACACACAAGCTCTAAGTGGCTCCTTCCTTGCCACTCTACTAGCTCAATTCTTGTGCTAAAATTAATCTAAAAAAACCTATAAGCCCTTAGCTCCTTCAGCTCCATTCACTTAAAGCTTAAAAACTAAAATTTTTCCTACCACTCAGGCTTACACCAGGCTTACAACTAAGTCCCAAGACATCAAAACAACCACACCGCAGATCAAACACATGCAAACAATGCAATAACAAAATAGCCCCTATACCAGGATATTATAGTTCACCCCCTTAAAATAATTTCGACCTCGAAATTACCTGATGAAAAGAGTTGAGGGTATTGCTGCCTCATCGCATCCTCTGGTTCCCACGTAGCTTCTTCCACACCATGATTCCGCCATAGCACTTTTACCAAAAGAACTGACTTCCTACACAGGACTTTCACATCTCGATCTAGAATCTGCACTGGTTCCTCCTCCATGGTCAAATCCGGATTCACCTCTATATCTTCCACTGCTACGACATGCGATAGATCTGAACGATATCGCCTAAGCTTCGAAATATGGAATACGTCGTGAGTCTGACTTAGCTCTGCTGGCAACTCAAGCTGGTAAGCTACCGGTCCCACTCGTCTCAGTACCCTATACGGCCCAATAAACCTCAGACTTAACTTGCCTTTTCTCCCGAACCTCAACACTTTCCTCCATGGCAAGACCTTCAGAAAGACCTTATCACCCACGGCAAACTCTATATCTCTACGCTTGAGATCAGCGTAAGACTTCTGTTTGTCCGAAGCTTCCTTCAATCGAGCCTGAATCAACTTAACCTTATCTTCAGTCTCTGCAACCAACTCTGGTCCCAACATTTGACGTTCACCCAACTCCGTCCAACATGTAGGTGAGCGACACTTCCTACCATACAATGCCTCATATGGTGCCATCTTGATGCTTGTTTGGTGACTATTGTTGTAGGTGAACTCAACTAATGGTAGAAACTCTTCCTAACTACCTCTTAAGTCCAGAACACAACCTCATAGCATATCCTCTAAGATCTGTATAACCCTTTCCGACTGCCCATTAGACTGCGGGTGAAATGCCGTGCTGAAATCCAAACGCGTACCCAGAGGCTGATGCAATGCTTTCCAGAACCTTAACGTAAATCTGGGATCCCTATCCGAGATGATCGATACTGGCACACCGTGCAGCCTCACTATCTCTGACACATACAGCTTTACTAACCTCTGAAGTGAGTAATCCACCCTCATCGGAATGAAGTGAGCCGATTTGGTCAGACGATCCACAATTACCCAAACTGAGTCCTTTTTGCTAGGCATAAGAGGTAATCCACTGACGAAATCCATAGTTATCCTTTCCCACTTTCACTGTGGAATCTTCATCGGTCAAGCAACCTCGACGGCAATCGATGTTTAGCCTTGACTCACGACATGTCGACACTTCCCTACAAGCTCTGTCACTTCCCTCTTCAGACCCGGCCACCAAAACTGCTCTTTTAGATCCCGATACAACTTACTACCTTCAAGATGTATAGCGTAGGGACTACTATGTGCGTCCTGAAGAATCTTCTGCCTTAACTCGATATCCCTCGGCATACAAGCTCTTCCTTGAAAACACAGCACTCCATCATTAGCCAAACTGTAACCCTCCAAACCACCATTCTGCACTTGCGACCTCTACGCATTCGTAACCTCATCCTCTAACTGCTTTCTCCTTAATCTGCTCAACCCACGAAGCAACTCGCAATTACGCGAGAATACTTCCGTCATCATACAAACTCAAATGGGCAAACATTGCTCTTAAGTCCGCTACAACCTTACGGCTCAATGCGTCTGCCACCACGTTAGCCTTGCGGATGATACTCAATCGAGCGATCGTAATCTTTTAGCAACTCAATCCATCTGCGGCGCCTCAAATTCAAATCCTTCGAGTTAAAAGGTACTTGGACTCTTGTGATCTGTGTAGACTATCGATCTCTCTCCGTACAAGTAGTGCCTCCAAATTTTCAAAGCGAAGACTCATCGCTAACTCCAAGTCGTCGTCGGATAATTGACTTCATGTGGCCTCACCGCCAAGATCGTAAGCCACAACCTTCCTTCTTGCATCAAGACACAACCCAAACTCAGTATGTGATGCATCGCAATATCTTGTGAATTCCTTTCACGCCTCAAGTTGAATTAGAACCGAGCTTGGTCAAAATCTTCTTCAACTTGTCGAAACTCTCCTGCCGCTTCTCGGTCAAGCGAGCGGAACTCTTTTCTTAACAACTTGGTCATCGTTATTGCGATCAACGAAAATCCTTCTACAAATCTTGGTAGTATCACCCAAGCCCGAAAACTCGAATCTCAACCATGACTTAGGCGGCTTCAATCCAAAATCGCCTCAATCTTTCGAGGATCCATTCTAATCCCTCACCGACACCACATGACCCAAAAGGTTACCTACCTCGGCCGAACTCGCACTTACTAAACTTAGCATAAAGTCGCTTCTCCTCGAATCAGAAACACAACTCGCAAATCGCATCATGCTCCTCCTCGGTCCTTGAATACACCAAGATGTCGTCTATGAATACCACGACAAAGCGATCCAAATCTTCTTTGAAACACCCTATTCATCATATCCATGAATCTTTGCCGGTAGCGTTAGTCAACCCAAATGGCATTACCAGAAACTCATAGTGCCTATACCGAGTACGAAACACCATCTTGCAGATATCTGCCTCCTTCACCTTTAACTGGTGATACCCAGACCTTAAATCAATCTTTGAGAATACCGGTGCACCCTTCAGCTGATCAAACAAGTCATCTATCCGTGGTAACGGATACTTGTTTTTGATCGTCAGCTTATTCAACTGGCGGTAATCTATACACATCCGCATAGTACCGTATTTCTTCTTGACAAAGAGTACTGGCGCTCCCCAAGGTGAAACACTTGGCCTGATAAAGCCTCAGTCCAACAACTCCTGGATCTGAGCCTTAAGCTCTACTAACTCTTTTGGCGCCATCCTATACGGAGCAATAGACACTGACGCAGTTCCGGGTAACAGATCTATTCCAAACTCCACCTCACGATCCGGTGGCAATCCCGAAAGCTCCTCTGGAAACACATCAACAAATTCCTTAACTGTTCGGACCTTCCCTACAGCAGACTCCTTAGCCTCCAAGGCATACACATGAACCACATATGCTTCACAGCCCTTCCTGACCATTTTCTCAGCTTTCAAAGCGGACACCACGTTGGATAAGTAATCTCTTCTATTACCTATCATGACCACCTCATCACCCTTAGCCGTCCTTAGAACCATGAGCTTAGCCGCGCAATCTAACCTCGCCTAGTACTTAACCAACCAGTCCATCCCGAGAATCAGATCGAACTCTCCAAACGGCAGTTCCATCAGATCAGCCTCAAACACTACCCCTTGGAGTTCTAGGGGTACATCTCTATACAGCTTATCTACAACTACAGAGTGACCTAAAGGGCTAATTACAGTCATTCGCCTAGAAGATATCTCAGAGTCTAAATCCATGGTCTTCACTATGCTACTTGCAACGTATGAATGCGTTGAACCCACATCAATCAAAGCAGTAAATGGAGAACCAAAGATCAAGAACGTACCAGTTATGATGTCCGGCGCGTCTCCCTCCTCTCGACGCCTCACTGAATACACTAACCCAGGCTTTCTTACCTCAGAATTACCCGCACCCTTGCCCGGTGCTCCGCGGCCCCGACCAGAACTATTACCTCCTCTACCATTACCACAACCCCTCTGCGGTGGCGGTCCATTATTCAAACCGAGTACGCCCGACCTCAAATGAATCCTAGCCACTTCGCGGACGGTCCCTCACACGGTGGTCCAAATAACCACACTCAAAACATCCTCTTCCACCAGTCCAACATCCTCCCAATGAGCTTTCCCACAACGGTTACCTGTGGCGGTCCGGATTAGCGACAACGAACCTACGGTGATTTGGCCCACTGTCTAGCCCTTTTCCGAGGATTACCCGCGACCCGAAGATCCAAAACTCCTCTTATGCATGTTCCTATCCAAGTTACGCCTCACGACTCTTTAACCCCTTCTGCTACCTTAGCCTTTTCTACCAGACAACAAACTCACGCTCTGGCGTGAAGCAATCAACAACCTTAATTCATCTCTCGACCATCCTCGAATCGAACACACCTCTCGTGTTCAAGAGCCACAATGCCCCTAGCATACCGACTCAATTTCAAGAACTCGCCTCGTACTCCGACACAGACTTACTCCCCTGCACCAGCCTTAGAAATGCCTTCCGTTGATCATTAGTGTAGCTAGATCCAATGTACTTTTTCTGATATGCAGCCTTAAAATAATCCCAAGTAAGATCTTTCATTTGCAAAGATCTTGTCTCGAACCGTGAGCCACCACTGGTATGACTCATCTCGAAGAAGCGATACTATCCCCTTTAGCTTCTCTTCAGCAGTCAGGTCCAAATCGTCCATGATCCGCCCCATCGCCTTCAGCCAATATTCAGCCATGCTGAGAGCCACACCAGACACACCTCGAAATACCTCAGCCCCGTTTGCTCGGAGTCGTTCAGGCACAGATTTCTGAGCTCCTGCGCCTCCACCTACTCCAGCTACCCTTTCCAAAACACGCAGCATCGCCTGTGACACTGCGTCGTCCCCACCTGTTCCTGAAACTCACCACCTCCAGCTGGTGGTGGTATCGGTATCTCATTCTCGGACCCCTGACCAGACCCTACTGGTTCAGAAACTGTCATCCTACCCCGACCACATCCACGACCACGGCCACCCCGAGCGCTCATGACTAAAATCTCGTCTTGTCTGATTAGAAATTTATGCATTAGTAACTATTCCACTATCTTTTAAGGGCAAGAGTCCTATGAATATCTCTTATTAAAGAAGTTTTATTTTCGCGAGTCCACAGAGTCCTATCGATTTCAGTTTCTAAGTAATCTACTACAGCTAGTCATTCAATCACATCACACAAAAAATCTCAAGCAGTAGTAAGAAGTACTTACCTTGGCAGATTGGTGCCGGAGTCTCGGTGCCATGCCTTTCAAACCATTTATTTAAAATAACATCACTTAAACCAATCTTTAAAACATTTTGGGCCTCTGGCCCACATCCAAGCCTTTGAACTTAGCTCTGATACCACAATTGTAACACCCCAAACCCAGTCAATACACCACGACCGAATCTAGTATGTTACGGGGAAAACGCATTTGAGAGGTTAGGTTTTCGGATAAAGGTTTGATGAAAACTCTTTGCTGTATTTGTACTTTGTAAAAATCCTGGGCATGATTGTTTTAAAATCGATAGTACATTTTGCTAACCCGGAAGTTTTGAAAACTTAGTTGAATCTAATAGTAAAACCAATTTATATCATTTGGAAATTCGAGTTATTCCTTTTTAGTTGCTTAAAAACATTTTGAACTTAATTTAAGTTTGGAAAACATTTGAGTTGCATTCATTTTAAATTACAGCGTGATACCCGATGGTAAAGTTTAAAACATATCGCTTTGTAGTTTTGGAAACCTTATCTTTCCAAGTTTTATCTAATATTAACCCAATAATTTGTTAAGGCATCTTTGAAATCAAATTTAAGCATAAAAATAACCAAAGTATAATTTTAAAAAGGCCTTTTACAATCCCAACAAAATCAAATGAAATTAAATAAGGTAAAGTACCAAGTTTGTAAATCAGTGCAAGTCCCAATTGATTCATGGCATGGTCACCTCGAGTCCACCCGGCTCCATGTCCGCGATCTAAGTGTCACCTGAAATGATAAGGGAGAAGGTGAGTCGCAAGACTCAGTGCATAATCCCCCTCCCGATGAATGTAACATGCTAACACACATCATACAAAGCAATACAATTAATGCACCCGATCCTAACCATCCATAACACCTTTCCTACCCCGTGTGGTACCAAACCACTGGTGGTGCCAAACCACTGGTGACCCAAAGTCACGATATCCATCAATGTGGTGCCAAACCACCGGTGACCCGAGTCACGAATAATCCATCGTGGGGCCAACCCGTGTGATACCAAATCATGGCGGCGATCCCATATCTCAATAGTGGGGCCAACCCACGGTGGTACTAAGCCACAGGGACGAGTCGCTATGAGGTGCCAAACCTCTGGTGTCCCAAAGACACAATTGTGATACCAAATCACCGGTGACTGAAGTCACGAATAGTCAGGTTGTGGGGCTAACCCACGTGTGATACCAAATCACTGGCGACGATCCCGTAACATCAATTGTGGGGCCAACCCACTGTGGTACTAAGCCACTGGGACAAGTCGTTGTGAGGTGCCAAACCTATGGTGACCCAAAGTCACAATAAATCGATCTGTGGTACTAAACCACTGGAGGTGCCAAACCTCCGGTGTCCCAAAGACACGGATATCATATTCCCCCTCCTCTCATATCACTCATAGACATGTAATACCGACTCATGTAAAGTATGCCAATCATGCAAATCATGATAACATGTTAATATTGCATCTAACAACACATACATCATAGATCATGATATCATATATCAATAACAGAACTCGTAATGAAACGGACTTACCCGAATCCATGCGCATACCCCATAGGGTATCATATCAATCAACCATACTGTTTCGGCTTTATTAAACAATCAGGTTATTAAGCATATTACTAAGTAAAGAGTGTGTTAGTTTACACACCTGTTAAAACATACGCCTTAATCCCAAAGAACCGATCTAAGACCCTCGATTACCTTGCTCCTATAATCGGCCAAACATGGACGTCAGGACCAAGGCCATTCGGCCAACCCAAATAAACCCAAAGGGTTAACATTTGAACCCTTACCTTGTAAATGATTTGGTTTCCTACCAAATCCCGAACCAACTGATGGTTCCTCTGACAACCGGCCACACCCTATTAAGAAGAACAGTTAATCCTTTGAAGACTTTGGCTTAACGAAACTAAAAGAATAGACGAATAAAACCAACCCTTACCACCACTTACCAACCGATCACTCACAAGTGGAGGCTTCGCTTGACTACTTCGAAATCCCGGAGACCCTATAACAAAATGGTTCCAAAATAATCGATTAACACACTTCCAATCAAATGCCGAATCAACTCTTACCTTACAAAAGTCGACAGAGAACAGGGAGGGGAAGAAATAGGCATTCGACCTAGCACTAACCTTCCTCTAAAAACCCGATTGGAGAAAAAGAGAAGAGACCACCCTTGCTTGAGACTTTCGGCCAACACTAAACAAAAGAAAGAAGAGGGTTCGGCTAGAGCCTTGGAGGGTTGAAACAAAAGAAATGTGATTCAAAAGAAAAGAAGAAATCGTCAATGAGGGATTTAAAAGTGAGAGGGAAGGTTCGGCTAAGGAGGCAAAGTGAGTTTCGGCACAAGAGTTTTAAGAAAGCAAGAAAAAGTATGAGAGGAAGAAGATGGTTATTTCGGCTTAACACAAATGAAAAAAGTAAAAGAGAGGTAGGAGGGTATATGGTTCAGCCAAAGATAAAAAAAACAGAAGAAAGCAAAAAGAAATAAAAGCTTGAGAACTCAAAGAGCATTCAGCTGCCAATGAAAATGAAGGAAGAAAACAAAGCAAGTTTTGGCAAGGTATATGTTGCTTGGGGATTTTCAGTTTCAAGAAAGAAAATGAGAGAGTCCTTTGAAAATTCGGCTAGGCACTAGACTAAGGCTGGCCGAAAGTCACTCAAAATGCCAAAAGAATTTTGGCACTCCCCACCTACACACCTACCAAACCGGCCACTCCCCCCATGAAGACTCCAACATTCGGCCACCACCTACAAACACTCATGGCCACTAATTCAAATCACTTTGAACTAGTCAACCTCCTTGATTCACTCTCCACCCACCATTTAAATTATTTGACCTGGTCCATGGCAGAGTTTGAACTGCACACTACTTCTCCTCCTCCATGCTGTCAAAATGGAAGCAAAATGTGAGGCTTCTGCAGCTCGAACACAGGACCTCCTCCCCTTGCAAATGGCGACACACGCAAGCTCTAAGTGGTGCCTTCCTTGCCACTCTACTAGCTCAATTCTTGTGCTAAAATTCATCTAAAAAAACCTATAAGCCCTTAGCTCCTTCAGCTCCATTCACTTAAAGCTTAAAAACTAAAATTTTCCCTACCACTCAGGCTTACACCAGGCTTACAACTAAGCGCCAAGACATCAAAACAACCACACCGCAGATCAAACACATGCAAACAATGCAATAACAAAATAGCCCCTATACCAGGATATTACAGAAAGAGTACAAGGGAGAAGAGTAAGGAAAGAAACAAGGGAAAATGAAGGAAAAAATCAAAGGAAAAAAGGTAAGAGAAGGGAACATGTTGGCCTATTATGTGGAGGACATTTTGGAAAGAATATTTTGGGTCAGCACTCATCTTTTTGGTAAAGATGATACGAGGTTTTGGTAAGGAGAAAAAGAGAGCCAATATAGTTTTGCAAGTTTTGGGGCATGTAAAGTTTTCTTCTTTGGAGCATTTTGAGTTTTCTCTTTTCCTAATTTCTTCGCTCTCTTGCCAAAACTCTAAAGCCAAAATTGTGCACCTTTCTCCTTTGTTTTACCTAAACTTTCAAGCCATTCTTTGCCGCTACTTATCGTTCTCTTAGCCTTGGTTTCAGAAGTTGATTGGAACTCGTTGCAATAGCCAAAGTGCAAGGCTGGATTTTAGAACCTAGTAGGGAATGATCATGATTGTGGGGACAACGAAGAGTGGTTCTTTAGGAAATCCAAATAAGGTGTGTAATCTCGTACCCCATCCGAATACATGTTTGAAATGGTGTGTAATCTCACACCTCTCTGAATATTTGCATGAAATGTTTTGTGATTCGGTGGAAAGATTGAAAAACTGAAAATTGGCATCTGTGACCACACGGGCGTGTGTATGTTTGTTGTGGGAACCATATTTTGCAATGAAACAGATTTTGATTAGCAACAGTGACGTGATTTTGAAAAATCACGAAAAATAGGAGAAAAGGAATTTGAAAGTGAATAAGATATAGAATTAAATTTTATTGTGTCTATTTTTATATGAAAGAAACAAAGAAGGAAGAGGAATTTTATATTCTGTGATATTTTAATTTTAGTGAGACTAGTTCTAAATGACTTCATAGTTCCCTATTCTGTCTTAGAAAAATCATTCAAAATTGTAAAAAGTGAATTATGAGTTATAATTCATATGTATAGATTCAATAGTGAGTCTCTTTTCAATAGAAACAAGTGGGAGCAATATATGAAAACTGTAAAATGAGATATTTGGATTTAAGGTAAGAGAGGCCAGAATCGTTGGTCAGTGATACAGGGAAAACTTTAATGAATAAACTGTATTGAACGGCTAAGCCAAAATTTTGGAAAAATTGTAGTAAGAAGATATATGAGTCTAATTACACGTAAAATTTACGGATCTAAATTTTGAGTTTCCTAACTCGAGTTATAGTCAATTTAGTCAATATGATGCAGATGGACAGTTTAATTTTTATGCCCCAAATTCGTAGTTAAGTCTGAGATTGCGAAATTACGAAAATACCCTCGATGGGTAAAATTACAGAAAAACATTTTGGTTTTGAAATTTACCAAAATGCCCCTATGGGTCGAATTACGAAAATTCCCTTTTGGGTCGAATTACAAAAATGCCCCTATGGGCCGAATTATCGAAATGCCCCTATGGACTGATTTGTTAGAATGCTTTAGTGGGCCAAATTACAAAGTTCTGTAATTGGCCGATTTACAGTAATAAATTATTGGATTAATGATTGTTGTACATATATGTGGATATTATGCTTTATTATGTATGTTGCATTTTACATATCGCATAGGTTGGGACAAATTGAATGAAGAGGAGTGTACCTTGGTGGCATTGCCACAATTTGTTCATTAATGTGCTTATGACTCTGGTGGCTCAGCCACAAATATTATAAAAAATAGTTTGACTGCAGCGTTTTTGGTGGCTCAGCCACAAATATTATGATAAATGGCAACTTTCCTGCGATTATTGTGTTTGGCGGGATGGGTTGACTTGATCCCTATAGGTGTGATGGGATGGTACGGGTGGGATGGTACGGGTGGTGTGTAGCAAATGGATTACTAGGATGGGTTGGGTTGCATACATTGCACATATATATATTCTGTTATGTAAATGGGTTTCGGCCCAAGATTATGCTACATGGGCTCCAGCCCAAGTTATTACTAAATGGGTTTAGACCCAGTGGATGACGGTAAGGAGATTATGCACTGAGTTCTTGTAACTCACCCTCCTTTCTTTCTTAATCCTTGTAGGTAAATATCAGTGACAAGGACTTGGGCCCATGGATGACTCGGTGGAGGCCATACTTCAGAAATAAATGTTTCGAACTTTAGTAAATTAATTTTCTTCTCTATTTCGTTACTTTTATTATGTTGGGTTTAAACTTGTAATAAGGCCTCTGGCATAAACTTTAATTTGCTTTATGTTTGGACGTATTTATTATTTTTCTTAAATTGTTTTAAACGGGAATTTTTTTAAAATAATTAATAATGGTTTTTTTCCAAAATAGATTAACAAATGGATTTTATAACTAACTTTTACAAATATTTTTAACTTTGAAATTTTCTCTTGAATTATTAATGATATTTTCAAAAGTCACGATTTTATAAGATCTCTAGTTCAACTTATCGATTTATCAATCAACCTTCGAGGTTAGTAGTACTTTATCAAATTTTCAAATCAAACTTGTTTTCTCGAATATAGCAAAACAACACCTATTTTAGTGCGAATAAAAATGATTTAACATATTTTTCTCATGTGACATATCAGATCCAGTCAGAACGCATGGGCCGGGTTTGGGGTGTTATATTTTATGGTATCAGAGCTCGGTTGCAAAACTCAGCTGTGGGTTGGGTTCAAAAACGTTTTCCAAAGATGTTTAAAATTTTAATTTATAAATGCATGTTTTAGTGAAAGTATGGCACCACGGGTATCCGGCACCAAGTCAAGTAAGTATATGTTTTCAATTTATGATTATTGTGGTATGATCGTAGAAATACTCTAGAACTTTTAAATATAGGAGCTAAAGCTATGGAGATTGAGACTTTAGGATACGTTTTGCAAAAATGACTTTACCTCCTATACTCCAAAAAATATTGTTTAATAAACATTGAATAGTATAATGATTCATAAGACTTGTAATAAGATTAAATCGACTTAGCAAACATGAGCGCTAGAGGACGAGGACAAGGTACACGTAGCTGTGGTAGAGGCCGAGGTGCTAGGACTGGATCTTCAGCACCAAGGCATGTGCCCAAAAGGGAGGCGTCGGCATCGCCAGTGGCTGAGACGGGGTCTCATGATGGAGCTGGGCCGCTGTGTTAACTCAACTGGTTAAGGAGGTATTGGAAGAGGTTAAAGGAATCAGTGAGGCACTTCGAGTTGGGTGCGTAGACTATAAGAAAAAAGGAGATCGCGGTTCTTTAGGGTCGCAGTCTCGTTCTGTAAAGCGTGTTAAGGAATGTCCAAACTTTCTGGCTTGCGATTATTGCAGAAGGCATCATCTGGGTAAATGCTAGAGGAGGTAAGGAGCATGTTTGAGATGCGATTCTAAGGAGCATAAGACTCGAGATTGTTCCATTACCATTAAGACGTGTATGTTTTCGTTGAATGTATAAAATTTTATGAATGAGTGATAAATACCTGTTTGTTTCTAAGGTTACATATTTGATGATATGGAGAGTTTCCAAGATTAAGATAGAAAGTGAATTAGTGTTTTAGTATTAAAGTGCGCAGCGAAATCATAGAGGTGTGACTTGACCGATGCATTTAGTAGTTGGTTGGAAATTTTGAGGATGAAATTTCTTTAAGGGGGTATAATTGTAACATCCTAAAATTGGGCCTAGTAGGATTTGGCCCATTGGGCCTTGAGCACGGAAGCATTTAAAATTTTTGGAGAACAAGAGAATGGCTTTATTTCAAGTTGAACTTATTAGGAATGTGATTTAGGAAAGTTACAGGGTTTCTAGGAAGTTTCGGGTTCAAGTTAGGCCATAGGAAAATTTCAGTGTTGAAGCATTTAAAGGGGAAACGGCAAGTGGCGTCTCGCATAAGGGAATAATTGGGCAACTTGCTAGCACAAGAGAAGCTAGTAGCAAGGTGGTGAGGCATCACATGAAGGGGCTTAAGGGCTAGAGTTCGAATCCCATCTATTACAACCTTTGGTATTTAATTTTTTTGTACTAATCAAGTGTTTATGGGAAGTGTCGGCCAAGCTTCAAAGATGGTAAGGAAGACTTTTTATTGAAGAAAAGAAGACAATGGATAAGAGTAAGGAGAGAAACAAAGGAAAATGGAGGAAAGAATCAAAGGAAAAAGGTAAGAGAAGGGAACATGTTGGCCTATTATGTGGAGGATGTTTTGGAAAGAATATTTTTGGTCAACACTCATCTTTTTGGTAAAGATGATACAAGGTTTTGGCGGGGAGAAAAAGAGAGCCAACATAGTTTTGTAAGTTTGGGGCATGTAAAGTTTTCTTCTTTGGAGCATTTTGAGTTTTCTCTTTTCCTAATTTCTTCCCTCTCTTGCCGAAACTCTAAAGCCAAAATCGTGCACCTTTCTCCTTTGTTTTGTCGAAACTTTTAAGCCATTCTTTACTGCTACTTATCATTCTCTTAGCCTTGGTTTCGAAAGTTGATTGGAACTTGTTGCAATAGCCAAGCTGCAAGGCTAGATTTTAGAACTTAGTAGGGAATGATCATGATTGTGGGGACAATGAAGTGTGGTTCTTTAGGAAATCCGAATAAGGTGTGTAATCTCGTACCCCATCTGAATACATGTTTGAAATGGTGTGTAATCTCACACCTCTCTGAATATTTGCATGAAATATCTTGTGATTCGGTGGAAAGATCAAAAAATCAGAAATCGGCATCTGTGACCACACGGGCATGCGTATGTGCGTAGTGGAAACCATATTTTGCAATGAAATGGTTTTTGATTAGCAGCAGTGATGTGATTTTGAAAAATCACAAAAAATATGAAAAAAAGGAATTTGAAAGTGAATAAGATATAGAATTAAAGCTTATTGTGTCTATTTTTATATGAAAGAAACAGAGAAGGAAGAGGAATTTTATATTCTGTGATATTTTAATTTTAGTGAGACCGGTTCGAATGACTTCGTGGTTCCTGCTACATCTTGGAAAAATCATTCAAAATTGTACAAAGTGAATTATGAGTTATAATTTATATTTATATATTCCTTAGTGATCTATGTTCAATAGAAACAAGTGGGAGCAATATATGAAAACTGTAAAATGAGATATTTGGATTTAAGGTAAGAGAGGTCAGAATTGTTGGTCAGTGATACAGGGGAAAATTTAATGAATAAACTGTACTAAACGGCTACGCCAAAAATTTTGGAAAATTGTAGTAAGAAGATATATGAGTCTAGTTTCAAGTAAAATTTACGGATCTAAATTTCGAGTTTCCTAACTCGAGTTATAGTCAATTTAGTCAATATGACGCAGATGGACAGTTTAAAATTTTATGCCCTAAACTAGTAGTTAAGTCAGGGGTTGCGAAATTACGAAAATACCCTCGATGGGTAAAATTACAGAAATACCTTTGTGTTGTGAAATTTACCGAAATTCCCCTATGGGTCAAATTACGAAAATTCCCTTTTGGGCCAAATTACAAAAATGCCCCTATGGGCCGAATTACTGAAATGCCCTTATGGGCCGATTTGTTAGAATGCTTTAGTGGGCCGAATTACAAAGTTCTATAATTGGCTGATTTACCGTAATAAATTATTGGATTTATGATTGTTGTACATATATGTGGATATTATGCTTTATTATGTATGTTGCATTTTACATATCGCATGGGTTGGGACAAATTGAATGAAGAGAAGTGTAGCCTGGTGGCATTGCCACAATTTGTTCATTAATGTGCTTATGACTCTGGTGGCTCAGCCACAAATATTATAAAAAGCAGATTGACTGCAGCGTTTTTGGTGGCTCAGCCAGAAATATTATGATAAATGGCAACTTGCCTGCGATTTGTGTGTTTGGCGGGGTGGGTTGACTTGATCCCCACAGGTGTGATGGGATGGTACGGGTGGTGTGTAGCGGATGGATTACTAGGATGGGTTGGGTTGCATACATTGCACATATATATATATATATATATATATATTCTGTTATGTAAATGGGTTTTGGCCCAAGATTATGCTACATGGGCTCTGGCCCAAGTTATTGTTAAATGGATTCAGACCCAGTGGATGACGGTGAAGAGATTATGCACTGAGTTCTTGTAACTCACCCTCCTTTCTTTCTTAATCCTTGTAGGTAAATCTCAGTGACGAGGACTTGGGCCCATGGATGACTCGGTGGAGGCCATACTTCGAAAATAAATGTTTCGAACTTTAGTAAATTAATTTTCTGCCCTATTTCATTACTTTTATTATGTTGGTTTTAAACTTGTAATAAGGCCTCTGGGATAAACTTTAATTTGCTTTATGTTTGGACGTATTTATTATTTTTCTTAATTTGTTTTAAACGGGGATTTTTTTAAAAATAATTAATAATGGTTTTTCCAAAATAGATTAACAAATGGATTTTATAACTAACTTTTACAAATATTTTTTAACTTGGAAATTTTCTCTTGAATTATCAACGATATTTTCAAAAGTCACGGTTTTATAAGATCTCTAGTTCAACTTATCGATTTATAAATCAAACTTCGAGGTTAGTAATACTTTATCAAATTTTCAAATCAAACTTGTTTTCTCGATTATAGCAAAACAACACCTATTTTAGTATGAATAAAAATGATTTAACTTGTTTTTCTCATGTGACATGTCAATCTGGTCATAACGCATGGGCCGGGTTTGGGGTGTTACAAGTTACCTTACAATTGTAATTCAAGAATAACTTAGTCATGGTTTTACTTAATCAAATATCTTACCGAGGCCTATAACAACACAAACACAATTTTAATAAATTAAGTAGACGAAATGCAATCAACCTAACACGAATTAAATTTAAGCCATATTAATTAAATTAAACATTTCAACATCAGAAATATTCATTGACATGTTTATCCTAACAACAAAAAAAATTAAAAAGATAGGGAACAAGAATCAAATCCGTGTTTCTCCGTGGCTTGACTGGTTTGCTCCACTCTTCCTTCTCTGCTTGTTCTTGTCAAACCAAGGCTGCTATGAACACTTTAATGCTGCTCAAAATGGTGGATGAATGACTCTTTTTAAGAGGTGAAATCGGCAAGAGAATAAAGAAAAATAGATGGAAAATGAATAGAGAAAATTGAGAGAGAAGAGAAGAGATGATAAAGTTGAGGTGTGTTTCAAATGAGCAGCCAAGGCGAGTTTTTATAGGTTGAGAGGGCTGCTAAAAATAGCCAAAATCAGCAGCCAAAGAGCTCTTCCTTGGCTGGCCACACATGTGGCAAGTTTGAAGATTTCAAACTTGCTATATTGAGGTAGGGGCAAATCTAGAAAGGCACAAATAGTGGAGGGGTTTGTTTGCAATTTGAAAAATTCTTCAAGGGCCATTTTGCAAGCTAATTAATCGGCCAAGCAAGCTGATTGGGTCAGCATGTGGGACGGTTTTGGGCTGCCCAGTACTCAGTCGGTTAAGTTTTTCTCGGTTCAACTCAACTGGGCCACTTTTGATAATTAATTAATAATAAATTATTTAACCTGAATTAAATTGGATATAAATTAAAATTAATTATATTATGAATTAATACACATAATTTGGACCATCTTAGGCTGAAAAATTAATTCGCCTTGATGCTTCAAAATTGTTTCTCAGTTTTGCGCTTCTAGTAGTGTCTGCCGAGCCGTTTTTCGCCCTTTGTGCAAATCTGTTGAAAATAATAAAAATTAATCAAAATTAATTATAAAATAAATTAAAATTAATTATGTTAATAATTTAAAAATAATTATTTTATAATAATTATATATTTTTCGATAAGAATTTTACCGAACTTGCATGAATTTGAGATAAAACGGGCATGAAAAAGTGTGTATATTTTTGTGTTTTCACACCCCAAACTTAATTCATTGCTCGTCTCGAGTAATGCACAAATTTGAAAAGAATTTCTCAAAATACCTTTGAAAAAGTCCTTTAGAACAACACTCTTCCCAACAATCATGATTTAAGTATACTTATGCTCAAAAACAAGAAGTATGATATTTATGCTACTTATGTATACATATCATTCAAATTAATCTCAATTATTATTATAATAGCAAAAATAGACTAAATGCTTCCTCAATAAAGACATGCTAAATTCCTACCAATTTGATTGTATTCCCGTATTCAAGATTAAGCTGTAATCATTGAGTTTAATTTATGCCTTCATATGTTGAACATAGCAATTTCTCTCCACTAATGTAGGTAGCATAGAAAATAGGTCTTTAAAAAGGTTGTAACGTGGCTAGGCTAGGGGTAGGTAAAAGATAGATAAATTTATGCTAGAACCCTAGACTTAGCTTCATTCGGACCTTCTGAATAATTACCTTCAATACACCAACTTACATTGCTTTCACATGCTCTTTTGTACATCTATTTTCTTTCAAGTACACATGCTCTCTCTTGTTTTCTTTTACGAGCATTTTGTTGTATGAACTACAATTTTTTGAGCATTCAATACTTTTTTTCAACTCCCCCAAACTTATTTTCAAAGAATGTTCTGAATAGTACTGAGTCTAGTGTTTGGGATAATTTAAAGATAATTAAGAGAGAAGTGATGGCTAAATATTACAAGGGTTCAAATAAAATTAGGCCATATAGTCTCAAAGTTAGGTTTCAAGGGATAAAATTTCATCAAGGTTGGCTTGAAAGGCTCAAACGGTCCAAACAAAAGTTGCCTAAATCATTTTCAACATTCCATGCTTCCTAGGATTTGACCTCAAGAAACTACTAAGCCAATTCTAGAGACTTAAACTTTCATGCATGCATAACTCTCCTAAGGAACTAAAAATTTTATGGTATGATTTGCATGCTTTATTAAAAATACACTTATGTCATTGTAAAAGTCCGTTTTTGAGTCAAATCGCAACAGTAGTTTCAGAACCACAAATCTGAAGTTAAAATATTTATTTTATTATGTTATTATAGTTCATAGCATGATAGAATTATTATATGAAAGTTTCTAAAGAAATTTTACTGTTTGAATGTTTAATTCAGTAAAAAGGACTAAATCGCGTAAAGCGTAAAACTTGTGTTCTATTAGCTAAAAGTGTAAAATAGCTATATAAAATTAAAGTAAAGGTCCTTAAGTGATAAATAGGCCATTTGTGGTTATTGGATGATGATAGCATGGAATTTGGTGTAGTTTTTAATAATTATAAAGGTTAATTTAGTAAATTGGTAAATAATGCTAATAAAACAAAAAACAACAATTTTGGCTTCATTATCATCTTGATAACCAAAATTTTAGGGCTTAGAAAAGCCATGGAAGTAGTTTGAAGGTTCGATCACATTGAAGCTAAATAGAAAGTCAATTTTTTCTTGGTTTTTAATGATTTCTACGTTTTTGAGTTTGTTGCTTTGTATTCTACCTAACTCGTACCCCAGATTTTTGTAATTTTTGAAGATATGTCATACTTCCATTATTGAATGTTTGAGTAATTTGATAGTTGATGATAGATTATGAAGGTATATTGATAGTTAAACTAGTTTTATAAAGTGATTTTTGGCAAAAATGCTAAATAGGAATTAAATTGTGGAATTATAAAATGTGGTGGTTAAAAGTGTGAAATAATGAAAGATATGGGCTCCTATGAGTTCATATGAAATTCAAATAGGCATGGGCTGGTACCAAATTGCATGACTCTACAATTTTATGTGATAAGGACTAAATTGTAAATGATATGAAAGTATAGGGGCAAATGTGTAAATTTGCCAAAAGATGAATTGTGGACTAAATTGGTGGACTAAATTGAATAGATTGAGTGCTGAATGTATTGAATTTGATAATTTATAGATCATGTAACATCCTGAAATTCAGAATTTTATGTTTTAAAGTATATCATGCGATAGGCTAGTTAAAAATGTTAATTGTGTATGTTTAGGGGTCCTAAGAAGGCTCGGGGTTGAGTTGGGCCTTAGCAAAATTTTTGTGTGTATACACTTTAAGGAGAGAAGGTAAGTGTCATCAAGACTTAAGAAAATAAGTGTGTATTTTGCTAGAATAAATGAAGCACATGGTGGAGTGGTGTGGCGTCAAGTGGAGAGCTTGGAGGGAAGGGGTTCGAATCCCACCTATTGCAAATTTTGGATTTATTTTGTGCTTTCTTTCCAAGTGTTGGTCATGGTTCTAAATATGGTAAGGGAGACTTTTTACTGATGGAAAGAAGACTAAGAAAATAAGGTAAGGAGGAAAACAAGGGAAAAGGAAGGAAAGAAATAAAAAAAAAAGGCAATGGAGGGAACATGTTGGCCGAATATTAGGAGTTCCCTAAGAAAGAATTTTGGTCAACACTCATCTTTTTGGTAAAGATGATACACGGTTTTTGGAGGGGGTCTTGGTAGCTGAATTTTTGCAATAGTCATTTGGCAAATTTTGGTGCTTGTAAGGCTTGTTTGATTTTAGAATTTTGGTATTCTCTTTTTCCAATTATTTCCCTTTGCTTGCCGAATTTCTAGAGCCATATGTTCACCTTATTTTCTCTTGTTTTGGCCGAAACACTCTAGCCATTGTTCATCTTGTTCCCTTGTTGTGTCGTAACCCTCAATCCATCTTTGTTTATTCTTCCTTTGTTGCGAAACACTCACCTCATTTTGATCATCTTCTCCTTGGTGATAGCCGAACTCCCTAACACTTCTTCTCTATTTTTCTTTCTCTTTTCTCACCATTTCTTTTATTTTCTCTCTTTTTCATTTGTCAATAATATTTGAAGGCCGAACCTTCCTTGTCCTTTTCTCTCTATTAGCCGAATCGGTAAGTGATTCCATTCTACTCTTTTTATTTTCTTTTTCCCTAGCCGAATGTGTGTCTATTAACATTCAGATGTTTCACTTTGTTCTAAACCGAAATACCATTCTCTCCTAATCCCTCATATCTTGATCATCTTCTTGTTGTAGTATTATAGCGGAAAGTTGAATCTCATATCCTTGTCTCATCCGTAGCCATAAGTCAATCGGTGGAAATCGGGTTCATCATCATTAAGGTAAGGAGTTTCTTCTTGGATTTTTCGTTAAATCTCTACTCGGCTACATTGCAAATCGGATCAAAGTTTTGACTAATCGATTATTTTTGGGACAAAATCACTCGATATTCTCTAATTTAATCCTTCAAAAATAGTGGTAAGCCAAAACCTCTCCTTAGTTAAATACGTTCATTCATCATAGTATTTTTCTAACTGAGACTTTTTCAATGGAGGCAAGTGGTAACGATTTGAAAGGAAAAGCGATTGGAGAACACAAAAGGAGCGGATTTGCAATTCCTACTCCTAAGTTCAAACGAAGGGCAGTATCGGTAGTTCGGGATTTTCCACCGGGTTGTGGATCATCGTCTGCTGAGAATAGATAAATCATGGTCTTCACGATATTGAGGGTAAGCATTTCATTAGATCGTCTGATTTAGATTTAGATTAATAAAATCATGTTTGTTGGTTAATCGAGTGTAATGGTGATTTAGGTGCCGACGATAAGAAGGTTTAGTCCTTACGGTAATCAGGTGTGTAATTTCACACCGAAATCTCGCAAATCTATGATTTATCATCATGCTAGAAAAATCAATTGATGTTGCTTAAGAACTTAATAACGGTAAAATGATATGAATCGAGTGATTTGCTTAAACATCGTTAATACTAAGATTTGTCAAAATCGGAGTTGATTTGTAAAATTACAAAAATACCCTCAATGGGTCATTTCTATCAAAATGCCTTAACGGGCTAAATTGCTTAAATACCTTTAAAAGTGTTGATTTACCAAAATGCCCTATAGGTCAAATTACGAAAATGCCCTATGGTCCAAATTACAAAAATGCCCCTAATGGGCCGATTTGCTAGAATGCCTTAGTGTGCTGAATTAGTATTGCTTTAATGGGTCGAATATCTGAAATATTTCATTAGATTAATGGTTATTATATATATGGATATTTATTATGTATGTTGCATTTCCATATTTTGCATGGGGTGGGAAAAATGTATGGAGAGCAGTGTAGCCTGGTGGCATTGCCACAAAATGTTCATTATAATGCTTACTTATGATTTCGGTGGCAAGGCCACAATAAAAATATATGATAGCAGCTTGACTGCAAACTTTGGTGTGAGCGACAGGGTGGGTTGACTTGATCCCCACAGGTGTGATTGGCTGGCCAGGGGTGTGATGGATGGATGGGTTGGGTTGGGTTGCATACATTTACTTCATTTTAATTATGTTATGTTAATGGGATTTGGTCCAAGGTATTCTTATATGGTTTCAGGCCCAGTGGATGACGGTAAGGCGGATTATGCATTGAGTTCTAGTAACTCACCCCATTTTCTTAACCCTTGCAGGTAGTGCTCAATGACGAGGACTTGGGGCCATGGATGACTCGGTGGAGGCCATACTTAATAAATGATGTTTGCAAACATTAGTAAACTTTTTTTTCGAATTTCGTTACTTTCACTATTTTGGATTTTAAAGTTGTAATAAGGCCTTTGGGATATCTTTATTTTTGCTTTATGTTTAGTCGTACCTATTATTTTGCTTGAATTATTTTTAAATGGGGATTTTCTAAAATCATAAATAACGTTTTCTAAAATTGATTAACAAATGGTTTTCATAATAAATATGTACAAATAATTTAACTCAGAGTTTCTTTCAAAATTATCAATAATATTTTCAAAATTTACGGTTTTAAAAGATCATTAGTTTAAGTATTGATTCTTCAATCAACCTCTCAAAAAGTTGTAGTATTTCATCAAATATTTATAAACCGAACTTGTTTTTCTTAACCACATAAAACCTATTTTAGTACAAATCGCTAGTTCTTATTACTTTTTCTTCACAGATCCAGTCGAAACACATGGGCCGAGTTTGGGGTGTTACAGATCAATAAAACCCGAGATCGAGTTTAGATCGGGGAAAAGGGAAGATTGACGAATAGGCGATAGTTTTTATCCGAGCAATATGAGGTAAGTTCGTATAATTAGAATCAAACTTTAAATACTTCTGTTTATTTGAAATGTATGTATATGATTGAGTATTTGATATACTTGGAATACAAATGCTTAATTGATTAAGATTGATTATTACCGAGCCTCGTTTGAACCGTATGAATTCGTAGGATACGAGTGACATGTCACTAGGGTTACCTTTGTAACACCCCAAACCCGGCCCATGCAGTATAACCGGATCTGACATGTCTCATGAAGAAAACTTATAAAGAACTTGTATTTCTTATTAAAGTTGTCGTTATTGGTTTATAGTTAAGGAAAACAAGTTTGATTATAAAAATTACTAATCTCGAGAGTTTGATTGATAAATTGAAAATTTAACTAGTGAACCTTAAAAATCGTGACTTTTGAAAATGACGTTGATAATTTTGAAAGAAAATCCATGTTAAATTATTTGTCCATATTTATTATGAAATCCATTTGTTAATCAATTTTGGAAAACCATTATTTATGATTTTAGGAAAATCCCCATTTAAAACAATTCAAGAAAGATATTAAGTGTGTCTAAACATAAAGCAAAATAAAACATATCCCAAAGGCCTTATTACAACTTTAAACCCAAAATAGTAAAAGTAATAAAATAAAGCGGAAAAGAAGTTTACTACTGTTCGAAAACATTATTTCCAAAGTATGGCCTCCACCGAGTCATCCATGGCCCAAGTCCTCATCACTGAGCATTATCTGCAAGGATTAAGAAAAAGGGGTGAGTTACAAGAACTCAGTGTATATTCCCCCTTACCGTCATCCACTGGGCCTGAACCCGTATAACAAGATCTTGGGCCTAAGCCCATTTACAAAATAGTATTTATATGAAATGTATGCAACCCAACCCATCCATCCATCACACCCCCGACCAGCCAATCACACCTGTGGGGATCAAGTCAACCCACCTCGCCGCTCACACCAATTTGCAGCCAAGCTGCTAAAGTAGAATATTTTCGTGGTCAAGCCACCAAAATTATAATAAAGCATATTAATGAACAAATTGTGGCAATGCCACCAAGCTACACTACTCTCCATACAATTTTTCCCATCCCATGCAGTATGTCAAAATGCAACATACATAATAAAATATAATATCTATATGTATATAACAACCATTAATCTAGTGAGTTATTTTGGTGAATCGGCCCATTAAAGCAATTTAATAATTCGGCCCACTAAGGCATTCTAGCAAATCGGCCCACAGGGGCATTTCCATAAATCGGCCTGTAGGGGCATTTTCGTAAATCGACCCATAGGGGCATTTTGGTAATTTAGCAAAATTAATACCGATTTTGACAGATCTTTTTAGAAATAGTGTTGTTTAAGCAAGTTACACGATTTATGCCATATTACAATTTTTAGCCTTGTAAATTGTAACGATCTATTTTCCAACATGTTATCGAATCATGAATCTACAGGATTTCGGTGTGAGATTACACACCTGATTACGGTAAGGACTAAACCTTATTGATCGTCGGCACCTATGTCCCATAACACCCGATTAACAAACAAAAGAGTTTCTTAATCCAAATCTAAATTAGACGATCTAAGAAATGCTTACCCTTAGTATCGTGAACGACCACGATTTGCCTATTTTCACCGGATGATGGTCCACAACCTGGTGGAAAATCCCGAACTGTCGATACCGCCTTACGTTTGAACTTGGAAGTAGAGACTGCAAGTCCACTCCCTATTTTCCCTCCTATCGACTTTCTTTTTGTATCAATACCACTTGCCTCCATTGGAAACGTCTCGGTTAGAATAATACTATGATGAGTGAATGTAGTTTTTTAGGGATAGGATTCGGCTTACCACTACTTTCGAAGGACCAACAAGTATGGAAAAATGAGTGATTTAGCCCCTTATGATAAACGATTAAACATAACCATTGATTCGTTTTAACGGAATAACCAAGGACTGAGTGAGATCGAAATGAACCTTGAAAAAATTCCTTGCCTTTACGATGTTAGATCCGACTTCCACCGAATTGACAAGGATGTGATATACGGCCACCCACTAGAACACTATGAAAAAGAGATGACCATGATATGAGGGAGTAGGAGAGAGAGATGTTTTCAGTTTAGAGAACCATCCAATGATAAGGGTACATATTCGGCCATGAAGAAAAGAAATTGAAAAGAAGAGAAAGAGATCACTTACTGATTCAGTCCAGAAGAAATGCCCAAAATGCAAGAAAGAAAAAGAAATAATGTGATTAAATTTTTGGCTATTTAGAGAGAAAAGATCAAGCAAGATTTGGCCATCAAAAATATTGATTAAAGAAGAAGAGAGAAGGGTGGAAGATGTAACATCCCGAAATTGGGCATAGTAGAATTAGGCCCAATGGGCCTTGGGCGTAAGAATGTTTAAAATTTTTGAGAATATGAGAATGGCGTTTTTTACAATTTAGACTTATTAGTTAAGTGAATTTGGAAGGTTACGGGGTTTCTATGAAGTCTCGGGTTTAATTGGGCCTTAGGAAAAATTTGGTATTTTAACACTTTAAGGAGAGATGGTAAGTAGCTTCAAGGCTTATAGAAATAAATGAGTGAATTGTTAGTATGAATAAGCAATTAGTAAAGAGGTTATGGCATCAAGTGAAGGACGTTAAGGGAAGAGGTTCAAATTCTTTGTGTGCAAATTTTGACTATTATTTTTGCATGCTCTTCTTAAGTGTCGGCCAAGAGGTATATATGGCAAGGTGGACTTCTTTATTTTTGGTAAGGTGGCTAAGGAAATAAGGAAAGGTTGAGCTTGGGGAAAGGAATCAAAAGAAAAAGGCAAGTATGGGGGACATGTTGGCACAAAAAAGGGAGAGTGTTATGGAAAGTGTGGTTGGCCAAATGCTTGACCAATATTGTAATGCATGTGGACGGTTTTGGCGGTAGATAGGTAGCTGAAATTTTTACTTTGGCATTTGGTAAGGTCTTGGTATTGTTTTGGCTAAAAATCCTATTTGCAACTTTTGTGTCATCTTCTTCCAATTTGCTATTCTCTCTGCCGAAACCTCCTAGCACAATTGTGCATCTTTTTTTTCTCTTTTTTGTTTAGTCAAATATTCATCTTTTGTTCATCTTCTTTTTGTAGTTGAATTTCTATCATCTTCTATCTTCCCCATTTTTGTGTGTTGGGTATCTCTCCTTGGTTGAATCGGGTAAGAGCCTCATTTCTAATCCTTTCATTTCTTCTCTTTCTAGCCGAATATGTATGTTCATCACTATACGGCTATTCCACTTTGTTTCTTATCGAAATATCACTCTTTCTATCACTCTCATATTTGATCAGCTCTTTTTCGTAGAGTTCTAGTGGGTGGCCTGATACCAAATCCTTGTCAAGTCATTCGTAGTCATAAGCCAATTGGTGGGAATCGAGATTATCATCGATTAAGGTAAGGAGTCTTTTCATAGTCCATTCGATATTGTTATTCAGTTATGGGGTTAATCGGATGGAAAGTTTGGCTAATCGATTATGTTGTTAGGCACGAAATCATGCGATACTCTTTACCTGTGGATTTTTCAGAAATAGTGGTAAAGTCGAACACCTATCTCTCGTACTAAAAGACTCGGATTGTTGGTGCCGAGGAGAATATCGTGCTACGGATTCTGAATAAGGTGTGTAATCCCGTACTTTTTGAATATATATTTGAAATGGTATGTGATCTCACACTTCTCTGAAGGCTTGCATGAAATATTCTGTGATTCGGTCGAAATACCGAAGAAAACCAAAAATCGACATCCGTGATCACTCGGGAGTGCGTATATTCGTAGTAGTAACCATATTTTGTAATAAAACAGTTTCGGTTAGAAATAGTGACGTGTTTTTGAAAAATCACAAAAAATAGGAGAAAGGGAATTAGAAAGTGAATGAGATATCAAATAAAAGTTTACTATGTCTATTTTGATAAGGAAGAAACAGAGAAGGAAAAGGAATTTATATTCTGAGATATGTTAATTTTAGTGAGACTGGTTCTGATTAACTTCGTGGTTCCCTGATCTGTCTTGGAAAAATCATATAAAATTGTACAAAGTGAATTATGGGTTATAATTTATATTTATGGATTTATTAGTGAGTCTATTTTCAATAGAAACAAGTGGGAGCAATATATGAAAGCCGTACAGTGAGATATTTCAAATTAAGGTAAGAGAGGTCAGAATCGTTGGACAGTGTAACAAGAGAAATTTTAAGGAATTGGATTTAGATTTTGAGTTTCCTAACCCAAGTTATAGTCAATTTAGTCAGTATGACGCAGATGGACAGTTTCAAGTTTTATGTCCCAAATTAGTAATTAAGCCCGGGGTTGCAAAATTACGAAAATACCCTTGGAGGGTAAATTACCGAAATACCCTTGGGTTGCGAGATTACCGAATTACCCTTAGTGGGTAAAATTATCGAATTACGAAATTACCCTTATGTGCCAAATTACGAAAATACTCTTATGGGTCGAATTACGAAAATGCCCCTAATGGGCCGATTTGATAGATTACCTTAATGGGCCAAATTGATATATAGCTAAATGGGCCAATTTGATATATGGCTAAATGAGCCAATTTGATATATGGCATAATGGGCCAATTTTGCAAAGTGTTAATGGGCCAAATTGTTTGTAATAAATCTCTGATGTTGTTAATTATCGTTGTTATATTGTAAATATCATAATTTGCTATGAATGTTGAATTCACATAATTCTGCATGGGTTTGGGATTTTGATGATTGGAGGAAGCTATTTGGTGGCTCTGCCACATATTTTAGTGACTCTGTCACAGTCTGTCTAGTGGCTATGCCACGTATATTCTATTATTCTGGTGGCTTCGCCAAAAATTCTGATATTATAAATGGCTAAATGCCTGCAATTATAAATGGCACTGGCCTGCGAATTATTGTTATGAATGGCTAAATGCCTGGGATTATAAATGGCCACTGGCCTGTGAGTTATTGTTATAAATGGCTTAATACCTGCGAGTGATGTGCTGGCGGGGTGGGTTGACTGATGATCCCCACAGGTGTGTTGGTTGGTACGGGGGTGTGTAGCGGATGGATTACTAGGTTTGGCTTGGGAATTGCATACATTGCACATACATAAATATGTTCTGTTGTGTAAATGGGCTTCTACCCAAGATTTTGCTTTATGGGTTCAGGCCCAAGTTTTTGCTAATTGGATTCAAGCCAGTGGATAACGGTAAGGGGATTATACACTGAGTTCTTGTAACTCACCCCTTTCTTTCTTAACCATTGTAGGTAATGCTCAGTGACGACGACTTGGGACCATGGAGGACTCAGTGGAGGCCATACTTCAGAAATAGTGTTTTACTTTGGAACTTTAGATTTCTATTTTCGTTCACTTTACTATTTTGGGTTTTATATTGTAATAAGGCCTCTAGAGTATTTTATTATTTGCTTTATGTTTGATATACTTATTATTTTACTTAAATTATTTTAAATGGGAATTTTCTAAAAACTTAAATAAAGGTTTTCCAAAATTGATTAACAAATGGATTTCATAATAAACTTTTACAAATATTTTTTTTACACGAAAATCTTCTTCTAATTTTCAACGTCGGTTTTAAAAGTCCCATTTTATAAGATTATTAGTTCAAATCTATCGATTTATCAATCAATCTTAGAGGTTAGTAGTATTTTATCAAATGTCTCAAATCAAACTTGTTTTTCTTGATTTTAGCAAAACTTATTTTAGTACGAATCACAAATCCTTTATACGTTTTCTTCAATGTGACACACCAGATTTGGGCCTAACTTCTGTGCCGGGTTTGGGGTGTTACATTTTATGGTATCAGAGCCCAGTTTCAAAACTCGACCATGGTTTGGGTTCAAAAACGTTTTTCAAAGCAGTTTGAATGTTAAATAAAAAATACATGTTCTAAAGGAAGTATGGCACCACGGGTATCCGGTACCAAGTCGAGTAAGTGTATGTTATTATTGTATGATTATAATGATTATGATATGATTGTAGGAATACTCTAGAACTTCTAGTTTTAGGTATCGAAACTATAGAGATTGAGACTATAGGATGCGTTTTTGCTTAAACAACCCTACTTTCTATACTCCATAAAACATTGTTTAATAAACACTGAAATAGCTTAATGATTCATAAAACTCTTAATCAGATTAAATTGACTTAGTCAATATGAGCGCTAGAAGACGTGGACGTGGTAGAGGCCGAAGTGCTAGGGCTAGATCTTCAGCACCGAGACATGTTTCTGAAAGGGAGGCGTTGGCATTACCAGTGGCTGAAACGGAATCTCATGATCAAGCTGGGTTGATGAGCTGACTCAGTTAGTTAAAGAAGTATTGGAGGAGGTTAAAGGAATCGGTGAGGCACTATGAGTTGGGTGCGTGGACTGTAAGAAGAAAGGAGATCGTGGTTCTTTAGGGTCGCAATCTCGTTCTGTAAAGCGTGTCAAGGAACGTCCAAACTTTTTAGCTTCTGATTATTGCAGAAGACGTCATCCAGGAGAATGCTGGAAGAGGTTAGGAGCATTCTTGAGATCCGGGTCTAAGGAGCATAAGGCTTGGGATTGTTACATCACCATCAAGTCAGGTATGTTTGGTTGGACGTGAAGATTGAATATAGAAAATTCTAAGTATAAATGATAGACAATTGTTTGCTTTTGTGGTTAGATGTTTGGTTGTGTGAAAGAGGATTCAAGATTTTGTTAAAAGTACATTGTGGTTTTTAAGATCAGAGTGCGCAGCGAAATCTTAGTGATGTGATTTGAGAGATACGTTTAGTAGTTGATTGGAAATTTCGAGGACGAAATTTCTTTAAGGAGGTTAGAACTGTAACATCCTAAAATTGGGCCTAGTAGAATTGGGACCAATGGGCCTTGGGCGTAAGAATGTTTAAAATTTTTTAGAATATGAGAATGGCATTGTTGCAAATTAGACTTATTCGTTAAGTGAATTTGGAAGGATACGGGGTTTCTATGAAGTCTCGGGTTTAATTGGGCCTTAGGAAAAATGTGGTATTTTAGCACTTTAAGGAGAGATGGTAAGTAGCTTCAAGGCTTATAGAAATAAATGAGTGAATTGTTAGCATAAATGAGCAATTAGTAAAGAGGTTATGGCATCAAGTGAAGGACTTTAAGGGAAGAGGTTCAAATCCCATTGTATGCAAATTTTGACTATTATTTTTGCATGCTCTCCTTAAGTGTTGGCCAAGAGGCATATATGGCAAGGTGGACTTCTTTATTTTTGGTAAAGTGGCTAAGTAAATAAGGAAAGGTTGAGGTTGGGGAAAGGAATCAAAAGAAAAAGGCAAGTATGGGGGACATGTTAGCACAAAAAGGGGAGAGTGTTATGGAAAGTGTGGTTGACCAAATGCTTGACCAATATTGTAATGCATGAGGATGGTTTTGGCGGTAGATAGGTAGCTAAAATTTTTACTTTGGCATTTGGTAAGGTCTTGGTATTGTTTTGGCTAAAAATCCTATTTGTAACTTTTGTGTCATCTTCTTCCAATTTGCTATTCTCTTTGCCGAAACCTCCTAGCACAATTGTGCATCTTTTTTTCTCTTTTGTTTAGTCAAATATTCATCTTTTGTTCATCTTCTTTTGATAGCCGAATTTCTATCATCTTCTATCTTCCCCATTTTTGTGTGTTGGACATCTCTCCTTGGTTGAATCGGGTAAGGGCTTCATTTATAATCCTTTCATTTCTTCTCTTTCTAGCCGAATATGTATGTCCATCACTATACGGCTATTCCACTTTGTTTCTTATCGAAATATCACTCTCTCCATCACTCTCATATTTGATCAACTCTTTTTCGTAGAGTTTTAGTGGGTGGCCTAATACCAAATCCCTGTCGATTCATTCGTAGTCATAAGCCAATTGGTGGGAATCGAGATTATCATCGATTAAGGTAAGGAGTCTTTTCATAGTCCATTCGATATCGTTATTCGGTTATGGGGTTAATCGGATTGAAAGTTTGGCTAATCGATTATATTGTTAGGCACAAAGTCACACAATACTCTATGCTTCTTGATTTTTCAAAAATAGTGGTAAAGTCGAACACCTATCTCTCGTAATAAGAGACTCGGATTGTTGGTGCCGTGGAGAATATCGTGTTACGGATTCCAAATAAGGTGTGTAATCCCGTACTTTTTGAATATATATTTGAAATGGATTGTGATATCACACTTCCCTGAAGGCTTGCATGAAATATTCTGTGATTCGGTCGAAATACTAAAGAAAACCGAAAGCCGACATCCGTGATCACTCGGGAGTGCGTATATTCGTAGTAGTAACCATATTTTGTAATAAAACAGTTTCGGTTAGAAATAGTGACGTGTTTTTGAAAAATCACGAAAAATAGGAGAAAGGGAATTAAAAAGTGAATGAGATATCAAATAAAAGTTTACTGTGTCTATTTTGATAAGGAAGAAACAGAGAAGGAAAAGGAATTTTATATTCTGAGATATGTTAATTTTAGTGAGACTGGTTCTGATTAACTTTGTGGTTCCCTGATCTGTCTTGGAAAAATCATATAAAATTGTACAAAGTGAATTATGGGTTATAATTTATATTTATGGATTTATTAGTGAGTCTATTTTCAATAGAAACAAGTGGGAGCAATATATGACAACCGTACAGTGAGATATTTCAAATTAAGGTAAGAGAGGTCAGAATCGTTGGACAGTGTAACAAGAAAAATTTTAAGGAATAAACTATACCAAATGGTTTAAACAAAAAATCTAGGAAAATTTTAGTAAGAAGATATATGAGTTTAGTTTCAAGAAAAATTTATAGATTTAGATTTTGAGTTTTCTTAACCCAAGTTATAGTCAATTTAGTCAGTATGACGTAGATGGACAGTTTCAAGTTTTATGTCCCAAATTAGTAATTAAGCCCGGGGTTACGAAATTACGAAAATACCCTTGGAGGGTAAATTACCAAAATATCTATGGGTTGCAAGATTACCGAATTATCCTTACTGGGTAAAATTACCGAATTACGAAATTGCCCTTATGTGCTGAATTACGAAAATACCCTTATGGGTTAAATTACGAAAACGCCCCTAATGGGCCGATTTGATAGATTGCCTTAATGGACCAAATTGATATATAGCTAAATGGGCCAATTTGATATATGGCTAAATGAGCCAATTTGATATATGGCATAATGGGCCAATTTTGCAAAGTGTTAATGGGCCAAATTGTTTGTAATAAATCTCTGATGTTGTTAATTATCTTTGTTATATAGTAAATATCATAATTTGCTATGAATGTTGCATTCACATAATTCTGCATGGGTTTTGGATATTGATGATTGGAGGAAGCTATTTGGTGGCTCTGTCACAATCTATCTAGTGGCTATGCCATATATATTCTGTTATTCTGGTGGCTTCGCCAAAAATTCCGATATTATAAATGGCTAAATGCCTGCAATTATAAATGGCCACTGGCCTGTGAATTATTGTTATAAATGGCTAAATGCCTGCGATTATAAATGGCCACTGGACTGCGAATTATTGTTATAAATGGCTTAATGCCTGCGATTGGTGTGTTGGCGGGGTGGGTTGACTAATGATCCCCACAGGTGTGTTGGTTGGTACGGGTGGTGTGTAGCGGATGGATTACTAGGTTTGGCTTGGGAATTGCATACATTGCACATACATAAATATGTTCTGTTGTGTAAATGGGCTTCGGCCCAAGATTTTGTTTTATGGGCTCAGGCCCAAGTTTTTGCTAATTGGATTCAAGCCAGTGGATGACGGTAAGGGGATTATACACTGGGTTCTTGTAACTCACCCCCTTTCTTTCTTAACCCTTGTAGGTAATGCTCAGTGACGAGGACTTGGGGCCATGGATGACTCGGTGGAGGCCATACTTCAGAAATGGTGTTTTACTTTTGAACTTTAGATTTCTATTTTCGTTCACTTTACTATTTTGGGTTTTATGTTGTAATAAGGCCTCTGGAGTATTTTATTATTTGCTTTATATTTGATATACTTATTATTTTACTTAAATTATTTTAAATGGGAATTTTATAAAAACTTAAATAAAGGTTTTTCAAAATTGATTAACAAATAGATTTCATAATAAACTTTTACAAATATTTTTTTACACAGAAATCTTCTTCGAATTTTCAACGTCGTTTTTAAAAGTCTCATTTTATAAGATTATTAGTTCAAATCTATCAATTTATCAATCAATCTTCGAGGTTAGTAGTATTTTATCAAATGTCTCAAATCAAACTTGTTTTTCTTGATTTTAACAAAACTTATTTTAGTACGAATCACAAATCCTTTATACGTTTTTTTCAATGTGACACACCGGACTTGGGCCTAACTTCTGGGCCGAGTTTGGGGTGTTACATTTTATGGTATCAGAGCCCAGTTTCAAAACTCGACCGCGGTTTGGGTTCAAAAACATTTTCCAAAGTAGTTTGAATGTTAATAAAAATGCATCTTCTAAAGGAAGTATGGCACCACAGGTATTCGGCACCAAGTCAAGTAAGTGTATGTTATTATTGTATGATTGTAATGATTATGGTATGACTATAGGAATACTCTAGAACTTCTAGTTTTAGGTATCGAAACTATAGAGATTGAGACTATAGGATGCGTTTTTGCTTAAACAACCCTACTTTCTATACTCCATAAAACATTGTTTAATAAACACTGAAATAGCTTAATGATTCATAAAACTCTTAATCAGATTAAATCGACTTAGTCAATATGAGCGCTAGAAGACGTGGACGTGGTAGAGGCCGAAGTGCTAGGGCTAGATCTTCAGCACCGAGGCATGTTTCCGAAAGGGAGGCGTTGGTATTACCAGTGGCTGAAACGGAATCTCATGATCAAGCTGGGGTTGATGAGCTGACTCAGTTAGTTAGAGAAGTATTGGAGGAGGTTAAAGAATCGGTGAGGCTTAAAAATACGAAGAACATTAAAAACGGGGCTAGGATGCAATTACTTTGAGCTTGAAAATGAAAAACCCTAGCTATGGCTTCTCCTCAAATTTTTGGCGCCTAGGGAAGAAGATGGACACCATTTTTGACTTCTTTTCCCCTTTTTAATCTTTTATTTACCAAATGACAAAAATGCCCTTAATGATCCTTTCTTGAGATTTTTCCTTCCCATGTCCATTTTTGTCCATCTTAAATTATAATGGTCTAATTATTAAATAAGGACCTCTAATAATTTTTATGATTCTATTTCATAATTAAATGTAACACCCCAAACCCGGCCTAAACGTTACGACCGGATCTGGCATGTCACATGAAAAGAATGTCTAAAAAATTGTGCGCTCGTTAAAAAGTTCGTGTTCTTTATATTTGTTGTGAAAAGTCAAGTTTAAGTAATTTTGAATAAGAAACGGTTTATTAATATTTTGGAAAATGGTTATTAAGGGTTTAGGAAATTCCCATATTGAACATTTAATAATAAGCAGTAACCAAATTGAAAGCTGAAACCAAGTAAAATACCCAAGGCCTTATTACATAACAAAATCCCAAATAAAAATAAGTCCAAATAAAAGAAATGAATTTATTTAGTAAACATATGTATGGCCTCCACGAGTCCACCTCGGCTCCCAAATCCATGATCTAATGATTACCTACAAAATTTAACTAAGGGTGAGTCATCGAGACTCAGTGTGTAAATCCCCATCCAACAGGTGTTAAACCCTTACACAATTTCATATGAAAATATACATGTCATGCAACCCAAAACCTAACGATCCGAAACTCTCGATTCTACCCCGTGTGGTACCAAACAACTGGTGGTGCCAAACCATTGGTTACCCAAAGTCACAGATATCAATATAATGTGGTGCCAAACCACTGGTGACCCAAAGTCACGAATAATCAATATGTGGGGCCAACCCACGTTGTGATACCAAATCACTAGCGACAATCCCGTTTTATCAAATGTGAGGCCAACCCACAATGGTGCGAAGCCACTGGGACGAGTCGCTATGAGGTGCCAAACCTCTGGTGACCCAAAGTCACGAATATTAATCTGTGGTACCAAACCACCGGTGGTGCTAAACCACTGGTGACCCAAAGTCACAGATATCAATCTTCCCTCCTCTCATCATACCCGCAATATGACATAATAATTGTGTATGCAGAGGGTCATGTATGCTAGACATATATCAAATATAAGTATAACATGAATTACCATCATAATCAGATAGACATAAAACAACATAATCATGCTAATCAACCTCTAAGGATATAACCGTAATTTTACCTACCAAGGGTATTTTCGTAATTTACCCACCAAGGGTATTTTCGTAATTTACCCACTAAGGGTATTTTCGTAATTTTCCCACCAAGGGTATTTTCGTAATTTTCCCACCAAGGGTATTTTCATAATTTACCCACCAAAGGTATTTTCGTAATTTACCCACCAAGAGTATTTTCATAATTTACCCACCAAAGGTATTTTCGTAATTTACCTTTCAAGGGTATTTTCGTAATTTACCCACTAAGGGTATTTCAGTAATTTCGTACCTGGAATGGCCTTTTCGAAGGCCCAGTGTCGCCTTGAGCGGCTCAACTACCATTTTCGATCTTTACCAGACTGTTGGGCCTAAAACTCGATTTCGGCCCATTCGGGCCCACACGCTCGTGTGGCCCACCTAACACAAATCTAGCCACGTATATAGGTCCCACCTAGTCTAGTTCACTATATACTATATCATCATACAATTTATTCCAATTGGGCCTACGGGCCCATTGGGCCCATTTCGGCCCATCGCGACCCAAGTAGCCCTAACCTACAAGAATACTACTGATGGCCTCAACTATCGTATCGAAGCCCCACACGTGTGCTCACATGCTCGTGTGGCTACTATTGCTGTGACCGGCACTTTGGCATTTACCGCTCTACAACTAGAGTAGAGAGAGTTACACACCTGATAGGACTCTGGTGTTAAACCGCGTTGCGACCACTCCTGTGCCCAAACGCCCACCAAGGTATCTTAACTCTCCTCCTGGAATGCTCTTTATATAGCTAGCTCTTCACCTTCCTTCTTTGTATCTTTCCGATGTGGGATCCCTCCGTCAGTAGAGTTTAAATTCAACTGAAACTCTTACCATCCAAACCGCAAAATAAATACTCCCTTGCTTCTTATGAGATTCGAACCCAGGCTCCCTTGTAACATAATCCACACTGCTAGCCACTTTACCAACTAGCTCATTATGTCTTAAACCATGCGCAACTAAATATAACCCTATGGCCAAGGTTTAAATTCATTAAATAAAAATAATCTAAAAGGAATGCAAACGCTACAACTAGAATTTTGGACCTCCTTCCTTCCTTGTGGCGTCATTCTCTTGTCCTTAAGTGGCGTCACTTTGCCACTACACCACACACTCCACTTGTGTCATTTTCCTCCACATTTTATTCTTAAGGCCTACCCGCCAACCTCTAGGGTTTTTTTCACCTAAAACCAAAATTTTTCCTAAGGCCTAACTTGAACCCGGGACTTCATAGAAGCCCCCTAACCTTCCAAACTCACTTATCTAATTGGTCCAACTTGCATTTAAGCTAATCTCTTGTTCTCCAAAAAAATTAAACGCTACTACGCTCAAGGCCCATTGGGCTCAATTCTCCTAGGCCCAATTTCAGGATGTTACATTAATTCTTCTAGAATCACATATTTTCTAATCTTTGCAATTTAGTCTTAATGGACCATTTAATCACTAATTAATAAAATTTCTTCATGAGATTTTTACACAATCATGAAATCACCTCATAAGCCTTATAGAAATCATAAAACTCATGTTTCTACTTTGAATTTATGGTCTTGCACCACTATTCTAACTAGGCCTTAAATCGGGTTGTTGCAAGGTTTAATGATGATAGAGATGGTTATTTCAGATTATAGTTTTGGCGCATTTTGTGTGTAGGTTAAGCCATGTGAATCGGCTAAACTTGATATTATTATTTCGGTAGTTTTGGGCAAATGGTTGATTAATGGAAACATGTAAATGTTATATTGATATGTGGTTAGTATGTGAATAGACAATGCATGTTATTTATTAGGTATTTGAATACTATATTAAATTGGGGTAAAATGTGTGTGACATGTCATGGATTGGCAGCCTATTGAGTTGTGAAATGTTTGAATTTATGCTTGTATAGGTATGAGCAAATTGGGTGGCAAATTGGCCTTGCAAATTGCCTATTTTTGTCTACACAGGTAGAGAGACGGGCGTGTGTCTCAGTCGTGTACGACACACGGTCATGTTACACAGTCGTGTGTCCCCTAGTGTAGAAATTAAATTGATGTCAGTATGCTCCACATGGTCTCACACACGGTCGTGTGACTAGCCGTGTGGTACAAGTCAATATACCCCCTAAATGGAACACGGCCTAGCACACAGGTGTGTGACTTGGCCGTGTTGCATAAGTCAGTATACCCTACAGTTATGGCACAGCCTCGTACACGGTCTAACACACGGGCATGTGTGGCCACTTCGAAGGGCACATAGGCTCGGCACACGAGCATGTAGTCGGCCGTGTAACCCAAGTCAGTATGTATGCCCTATTTTCACACGGCCTGGGACACGGGCGTGTGACCCTTGAAATATTAAAATTTTTCTTAGGTTTCAAAATTTTTGTATGTTATCGATTTAGTCCCAAATCACTTCTAATGCATGATTTAGGCCTCGTAGGCCTTTATAAGGGAGCATGTGTTATCAGTGATGGAATGGTGTTAGAATATGAATGTATAAATATATGAGTTTTATTTTTTAAGTGATGTATATTGATCGGTAAAATCTCGTAACCCTATTTCGGTGACAGATACAGGTTAAGGGTGTTACATTTATTGATATCAGAGCTACAGTTTAGTCATTCTAGGACTAACGTAGTTTATGTGAGTCTAGCTATACATGCCATATATAAAACTGCGATAGTGTGATGACTCCTAACATTTTCAAATATGTTTTATATAGTAAATGGATCTTGAATGAGCCATAGTTGATGACATCGAGAGTAACGCGCCTGCTCTCGCGCAAGGGACAGCGCCATCTAACTTTAGATCCATAATAGGTAGCCAGGAAGAAGAGGCTAAAGAAGCCTTCTTCCAAATGATGAATGAATGGTTCACACAAAACATTCGTACAAACCCGGCTGCTCAACAACCTTCACTCCCACCTGTTCCCCAACTGATCCCTGTAGTTCGTAAAGGTATTGATCCTCTACGATTGAATAAACCACCTATTGACAAGATACGAAAACACGAGGCCAAGGACTTTAGAGCCACTGTTGATGATGACCTTGAGAGAGCTGAGTTTTGGCTTGAGAACACGATTCGGGTATTTGATGAACTGTCCTGAACACCTGAAGAATGTTTAAAATGTGCTATATCACTATTACAAGATACTGCTTATCAGTGGTGGAATACCTTGATATTCGTAGTTCCACGAGAAAGGGTTACTTGGGAGCTCTTTCAAGTTGAATTGAGAAAGAAATATATCAGCCAAAGGTTCATCGATCAGAAAAGAAAAGAGTTTCTTGAATTAAAACAGGTTCGTATGTCAATCACAGAATATGAAAGAGAGTTTGTACGACTCAACAAATATGCTTGTTAATGCATTTCTTCTTAAGCTATAATGTGTAAAAGATTTGAGGATGGATTGAATGAAGAAATCAGACTTTTAGTTGGAATTCTTGAGCTGAAAGAGTTTATCGTTCTGTTTGATAGAGCTTGTAAAGTCGAAGAGCTTTGCAAAGAGAAAAGGAAAGTCGATTCTGAGGATAGGGATTCTAGAAAGAGATTTGAGGGTAAATCACATCAATCAGCATCAACTGAATCTAGAGAATATCATCCTCATTCTATAGCTTCTGCGAGAATTTCAATTAGAGACAGAGATACGAGATGTTTCAGTTTTAAACCTTAGGCGACATCCGTTGCTAGTGTGGGAAGTGTTAGAAATGTTGGACCTGAATGTAAACACTGCAATAAGAGACATTGCAGTAAATGTAGATTCGCTTGCTTTAAATGTGGATCTCTTGATCATTATCTCTGGGATTGTCCAGAAAAGTCTATAGTTCAAAGAGATCAACCAGCGAAAGTGAGTAATATGGCTACTAGAGGGGAACCACCCTGAAACACTAGAAATACGAGTGGTAACCGAGGTGCTATGAGAGATTCTATTGTGAGATCTGAGGCACGAGCACCTGCCCGAGCTTATGCTATTCGTGCACGAGAGGAGGCATCATCGCCAGACGTTATTACCTGTACTTTTTCTCTTTTTAATACTGATTTAGTTGCGTTGATAGATCCCATATTAACCAATTTATACATCTGTATGAATTTTTTACATGTCGAGTCTATAAAGTTTTTAATTAAAGTATCGAACCCCTTAGGCAAGTCTATTTTAGTTGATAAAATTTTTAAGAATTGTCCTTTGATGTCTCGGGGTTACTATTTTCGGACTATCTTGATGCTTCTACCGTTTGATGAGTTTGATGTGATTCTAGGTATTGATTGGCTGACCATGCATGATGCAGTTATGAATTGTAGACGAAAGACTATCGAATTGAAATGTCAAAATGGTGAAATTCTTCAGATTTAGTCTGATGATTCGAGTGAATTACCCACTGTGATATCATCTATGTTAGCTCAGAAATGTATAAAAAAGGGTTGTGATGCATATCTTGCATATATATTAGATACTAAGGTATCTGAATCAAGGATTGAATCTGTACCTATTATTTGTGAGTTTTCGGATGTATTTCCAGAAGAATTACTGGGGTTGCCACCGATCAGAGAAGTCAAAGTTGGTATTTAATTAGTACCAAGAATAATACCGATATCGATAGCTCCATTCAGAATAGCTCCAATAGAATTAAAAGAGTTGAAAGCTTAGTTGCAAGAATTAATAGACAGAGGTTTTGCAAGACCGAGTTATTCTCCCTGGGGTGCACTGGTATTGTTCGTGAAAAAGAAAGATGGCACGATGAGAATGTGTATCGATTATAGACAATTGAATAAAGTGACTATAAATAATAAATATCCTCTACCGTAGATTGATGATTTATTTGATCAGTTGAAAGGGGCTACAGTATTTTCAAATATTGATTTGAGACCAGGTTATTATCAGTTACAAGTTAAAGAATTGGATGTTCCAAAAATCGAGTTTAGAATGAGGTATGGACATTATGAATTCCTTCTTATGCCTTTCAGATTAACTGACGCTCCTACAGTTTTTATGGATTTCATGAACCGGATATTCAGACCGTATTTAGATAGATTTGTTATTGTATTCATTGACGACATTCTGATCTATTCACGAGATGAATCTAAACATACCGAGCACATGAGAGTTATGTTACAAACTCTACGTGACAAGAATTTTTTCGCAAAGTTTAGCAAATGCGAGTTTTGGCTCCGAGAGGTTAGATTTCTGGGGCATATTGTTTCAGCCGATGGTATTAGAGTTGACCTGAGTAAAATTTCTACTATTGTTGATTGGAAACCTCCGAGAAATGTGTCTGAAGTTCGTAGTTTTCTAAGTTTAGCGGGCTATTACTGAAGATTTGTGAGAGGGTTCTCGATGATTGTGACACCTTTGACACGACTGCTTCAAAAAGATGTGAAGTTTGAATGGTGGAAAAAATGTTAGTAGAGTTTCGAACAATTGAAAGTACCGTTAACTGAAGCACCAGTTTTGGTACAACCGGAATCAGGGAAAGAATTTGTGATTTATAGCGATGCGTCATTAAACGGTTTGGGATGCGTTCTGATGTAAGAAGGAAAAGTTATAGCTTATGCTTCTTGACAATGGAAACCACATGAAAAGAACTATATGACACATGACTTAAAGTTGACTGCAATTGTATTTGCGTTGAAAATTTGGCGACACTACTTATATGGTGAAAATGCCACATTTATACGGATCACAAAAGCTTAAAATATCTAATGTCACAGAAGGATTTGAATTTGGGTCAACGAATATGGCTTGAGCTATTGAAAGATTATGAATTTGTGATTGACTATCACCCGGGAAAAGCTAATGTTGTTGCTAATGCCCTGAGCTAAAAATCTTTGCTTGCATTACGAACAATGAATACCCAGCTGATGATTTGTGATGATCGGTCTATTTTAGCTAAATTAAAAGCTAAACTGGTTTTCTTCAACAAATCTATGAAGCTCAGAAAGATGATCATGAAGTGCAATTTCAACAAATTCAACTTGAGAACATCCCGAATTCAGAGTTTCAGGTTGGAACTGATGATTGTTTAAGGTTCCGAAATAGAATTTGCATACCGAGAAATTTAGAATTCATTCAAAAGATTTTGCATGAAGTGCACCATAACTGTTTATCTGTTCATCCTAGAGGTATCAAAATGTACAACGAATTGAAACAGTTTTACTGGTGGCAAGGCATGAAACGAGATATCTCGAAATTTATTTCTAAATGTTTGATTTGTCAGTAAGTCAAAGCCAAACATCAAGTACTATCTGGTTTACTACATCCTATGATGATTCCCGAGTGGAAATGGGATAGAGTTACAATGGATTTTGTATCGGGATTGCCCTTAACTCCGAAAAAGAAAGACGCTGTCTGGGTTGTCGTTGATCGACTGATGAAATCTACTCATTTCATACCAGTACATATATAGATTACTCACTTGATAGATTAGCTGAGTTGTACATTTCTGAAATTGTTCAGTTACATGGAGTGCCATTATCTATTATTTCTGATAGAGATGTGAGATTTACGTCACGATTTTGGAAGAAACTGTAAGAAGCTTTAGGAACAAAGTTGAATTACAGTACTGCTTTTCATCCTCAGACTGGCGGTCAGACTAAGAGAGTTATTCAGATTCTTGAAGACATGTTGAGATGTTGCATTTTAGAGTTTGAGGGCAGTTGGGAAAAATACTTACCGCTGATTGACTTCGCGTATAATAATAGTTTTTAAATGAGTATAAAGATGGCACCGTATGAAGCTTTATACGGCTGCAAATGTCGAACTCCACTATACTGGACTAAATTTAGTGAGAAAAAGATTCACGGGGTTGAATTGATCAGAGAAACTGAAGAAAAAGTGAAAATGATTCGCAATAGTTTAAAAGCAGCTTCAGATCGATAGAAATCCTACGCAGATTTGAAATGTAAAGAAATTGATTTTCAAGTAAGAGACCGAGTGTTCCTAAAGGTTTCACCGTGGAAAAAAGATTCTTCAATTTGGACGTAAAGGAAAAATGAGTCCACGTTTCATCGGGCCAATGAGATTATTGAACAAATAGTGCCAGTGGCTTATCGACTAACTTTACCGTCGGAACTTGAAGAGATTCATAATGTTTTTCACGTTTCTATGCTACGTCGATACAAATTCGATCCGTTGCATGTGATTTCTTCGATAGATGTTGAGATACAGGCTGACTTGACGTATAGTGAAGAACCAATTAGGATTTTGGCTCGTGAAATCAAAGAATTAAGAAACAAACGTATAGCCCTAGTAAAGGTTCTTTGTCATAAACATGGGATCGAGGAAGCTACGGGGGAACCCGACGAAGCTATGCGAAAACAGTACCCTAACCTGTTTACTGGTAAGATTTTTGGGGACGAAAATCCCTAAGGCGTGAGAGTTGTAACAGCCTGTTTTTGAGTCAAATCAGAACAGTGGTTTCAGAAGCACAAATTTGAAGTTAAATATTTATTTTATTATTTTATTATAGTTTACAGCATGATAGAATTATTATATGAAAGTTTCGTAAAGAAATTTTGCTGTTTGAATGTTTAATTCGGTACAAAGGACTAAATTGCATAAAGCGTAAAACTTGTGCTCTATTAGCTAAAAGTGTCAAATAGCTATAAAACATTAAAGTAAATGTCCTTAAGTGATAAATAGGCCATTTTTGGTTAGTGGATGATGATAGCATGGCAATTGGTGTAGTTTTTAATAATTTTAAAGGTCAGTTTAGTAAATTGGTAAATAAGGTTAATAAAATAAAACACAACAATTTTGAAGTCATTATCATCTTGATAACCGAAATTTTAGGGCTTATAAAATTCATGGAAGCACATTGAAGGTTCGATCACATTGAGGCTAAATAGTAAGTCCGTTTTTGCTCAGTTTTTAATGATTTCTACGTTTTTGTGACTGTTGCTTTGTATTCTACCTAGAATGTACCCTAGATTTTGTAATTTTGAAGACTTCATATTTCCATTGTTGAATGTTTGAGTAATTTGATAGTTGATGATAGATTATGAAGGTATATTGATAGTTAAACTAGTTTTATAAAGTGATTTTTGACAAAAATGCAAAATAAGGGTTACATTGTGAAATTGTAAAATGTGGTGGTTAAAAGTGTAAAATAATGAAAGACATGGGCTGTTAGGAGTCCTTATGAAAATCAGTTAGGCATTGGATGGTACCAAATTGCATGAATCTACAATTTTATATGATAAGGACTAAATTGTAAATGATATAAAAGTATAGGTGCAAATGTGTAAATTTGCCAAAAGATGAATTGTGGACTAAATTGAATAGATTGAGTGCTGAATGTATTGAATTTGATAATTTATAGATCAAGAAAAGTGGAGATTAAGTTTAGATCAGGGAAAAGGAAAGATTGATGAATAGACGATAGTTTTTATCCGAGCAAAATGAGGTAAGTTCGTTTAATTCGAATCAAACTTTAAATACTTGTGTTTATTTGAAATGTATGTATATGATTGAGTATTTGATATACTTGGAATACAAATGCTTAATTGATTAAGATTGATTATTACTGAGCCCCGTTTAACCGTATGAATTCGTAGGATACGAGTGACATGTCACTAGGGTCACCGTTTTGGTCGAGCTCCTGCATTTGTTTCCGACTCACCACAGCTCGTATGAGCTTCCTGATATATCAGCTCGTAAGAGCTTACTGTTTTCAACTCATTAGAGCTTACCGTTTTAGCTCAATAGTGCTTACTGTCTATCAGCTCAGAAGAAGCTTACTGTTCATAGCTCGAAAGAGCAGTAAATAATAAGGAATTGACAGAATATTGATGTATATCACCCAAGTATCCTTTGAAATTCTAATGGGTTCAACGGGCATAAATTCTGTTCATATGGATGAATACTGTTACTGAATGAAGTATTGATTTTATGATTGAGAATGAAATGTTGAATACAAGATATATTGAGTATTGAATTGTGATAATGGATGATTTAATGTATTAATATGACTAACCTATGGATGAATGTTTGTGTTAGGCATTTGGAAATTGTATAGAGTTTACCTTAATTATTTGTATTGATATGGTATAAATGGTAAGTTTAATTCTAAATTATACGGGCTTACTAAGCTATAAAGATTACTCTGTTCCTTTTTCTATGTTTTATAGAGGTTCGTTAGCTCACTCATTTCAGACAAGTCAGAGTTACATATCACACTATCTAGTTGCTGATTGGTACTTATGAACTTGTGAATAACTGTAAATATGGCATGTATAGGCTAGGTGTAATGATGATAGAGATTGTTATTTGAGATTATAGTTTTGGCACATTTTGTGTATAGGTTAAGCCTGTGAATTGGCTAAACTTAATGTTATGTTTCGGTAGTTTTGGGCAAATGGTTGATGAATGGAAATATGCAATGTTATTAGGCTTTTGAATACTATGTTAAATTGGTGTAAAAGTGTATGAAATGTCATGGATTGTCTACCTATTGAGTTGTGCAATGTTGCAATTTAGGCTTGTATAGGTATGTGAAAATTGAATGGCAAATTGACCTTGCAAATGGCCTATTTTTGTCCACATGGGTAGAGACACAGGCGTGTTTCTCAGACGTGTGTGATACACGGTCATGTTACATGGCCGTAAGTCCCCTGGTGTAGAAATTAAATTGAAGTCAGTATGCTTCACACGGTCTCACACACGAGCATCTGACTGATCGTGTAGTACAAGTCAGTATACCCCCTAAACGGTACACGACCTAGCACACGGGCGTGTGACTTGGCCATGTTGCATAAGTCAGTATACCCTATAGTTTTGGCACTGCCTAGTACACGACCTAACACACGATCATGTGTGGCCACTTCGAAGGGCACATGGGCTAGACACATGGGCGTGTGGTCAGGTGTGTGACCCAAGTTAGTATGTATGCCCTGTTTTCACACGGCACAGGACACCGGGCGTGCTCGAGTATGTGTGAGGCACACTGGCTTTATGCCCACACGGTGTGTGACCCTTAAAATGTTGAAATTTTTCTAAGTTTCCAAAATTCTCGTATATTATCGATTTAGTCCCGAACCACTTCTAATGCATGTTTAAGGCCCCGTAGGCCCTTATAAGGGGGACAATGTGTTATCAGTGATGAAATGGTGTTAGAATATGAATGCATAAATGTATGAGTTTTCTTTGTTAAGTGATGTGTATTGATCGGTAATACCTCATAACCCTATTCTGACGACGGATACGGGTTAGGAGTGTTACAGTCATATTTCAATTAACATAACAATTGTTGAAATAATCGAACTTTATTCATACTGAAGTTTAGCATACTTAACAAAATTTTAAATTTTTAAAAAAAATATAACCTAATCATAATTGAAAGAAAAATTTATTCTAAGTGGAAATAATTTCAATCTTTTGGTCCCACCGACTCAAGATGAACAATGTTCTCATTGTTAAAAGTGAATAGATACTATACACCAGGTAGGATTCTAGAAAAAAGGAGGTAAGTCAATTTGACTGCTTAAGTACCAAGCTCTCTCTAAATCCAATCCTAGACATGTATATATCTATTATCACACTTTATACTTTGTGACTTGTTCATTTTTATTAATTATTTCCACCTCTTGTTTTATTATACGAAAATGAAAGTTCCTAATTAAACTTAATGCAAAAATAACCTAAGAACAAGAATAAAATAAAGTCAAGATTTCCCCATTTTACTTATTTACAGATCCTTCCGAATTCGACTCATCTTTTGGTCCATCATCTTTTTTTTTTTTTTTTGCATGAATAGCTTTGCTCCTTCTTCGATAGTGGACTCCATGGTTCAAATATGAAATTTGGAAACTCAAGCACAAAAATAAATGGGTAATTGTATATTTTTGTCAAATTTGAACGTCGTGTCCTTCTCCAATAATTTTCATAAGGGTTTAGTAATTTTAGAGAAGTCCTTGATAAATCTTCGATAGAAACTAGCGTGGCCCAAAAAGCTCCTAACAGCCTTTACATGGAGGTGGGAGTTTCTCAATAACATCTACCTTTGCTCTATCTACCTCGATTTCATGTCATGCTCTATCGTACCATGAAATGACACTTTTCCCAGTTGAGTACAAGTTTATTTCCTCGCATCGCCTTAGTACCTTGGCTAGATTGGCTAAGTAAACATCATATGTATCTCCAAATACTGAAAAATCATCCATAAAGTCTTCCAAGTATTTCTCGACCATATCAGTAAAAATAGACATCATACATCTTCGAAATGTAGTAGATGCATTACATAAACCAAATAGCATGTGTCTAAATGAAAATGTACCGTACAGGGAGGTGAATGTTGTCTTGTGTTGATCTTTCGGTCATACTGTAATCTGATTATACCCGCGTATCCATCGAGAAAACAATAATAGTCTTGCCCCCGAGTCTATCCAACATCTGGTCGAAGAATGGCAAAGGAAAGTGATCTTTCCTAGTTGTTTTGTTTAGCTTTTAATAATCGAAGCAAATTCTCCATCCCGTAACCGTTCTAGTCAGTATCAACTCATTATTCTCATTCTCAATGACTGTAATACCTCTTTTCTTTGGTACACACTAGATTGGACTTACCCATGAACTGTCTGAGATGGGGTAAATTATACTCGCATTTAACCACTTGATGATTTCTTTTTTCACCACGTCTTTCATGATTGGGTTCAGTCTTTGTTGTCCATCAATCATTCCTTTTCACCATCTTCCAAGATAATCTTGTGCATGCATGCAGATAGACTAATACCACAAATATCGACTATGGTCCATCCAATAGCCTTCTTGAACTGTTTCAATACTAGGATGAGTTTCTCTTCTTTCTTAATAGTTAATTCTACTGAAACAATCATAGCCAGAGTAGAAGCGTTACCTAAATAAATATATTTTAAATGTGAAGGAAGTACCTTGAGTTCTAATTTAGGTTTCTCCTTGATTGACACATTTGGTTGGGCATAATCCCTATTATTAAACACCAAAGATTCAAAACGGGATTGTAGATTAAATCCCCTTTGATTAGCTTCTAGCAAAGCTAAATATTCATCCTCATCTTCATCATTTGGAGGGTCTGATGTCAAAATTTATTCTAATGGATCCTCAACATAGTTGATTTCCTTTTCCACGATTAAATCCTCTTAAATCGGACACTGTAGAACAATCACCAATTGTGTCAGGAAATTGTATAGGCTTAAAAACATTAAATGTTACCTGATCATCCTAAGCATGCATAGTAAGCCCTCCCTTCTACACATCAATAAAGGTCCTTCCGGTTGCTAGGAAAGGTCTTCCTAAGATGATTGGCACTTCTTTGTCTGCTTCAAAGTCTAGAACCACAAAGTCAGCGGGAAAAATAAATTTGTCTACACGTACCAATACGTCCTTAATTTTTCCTTCTGGATGTGCTAAGGATTGATCTGCTAATTGAAGTGTAACCGTAGTAGGTTTAACTTCACCTATCCCCAACTTCCTAAATATTGACATGGGCATCAAATTAATACTCGCACCCAAGTCACATAGTGCCTTACCACAATATGTTGTCCAATGTTGCAAGGTATGGTAAAACATCCAAGATCCTTCAAATTTGGGGGTAGTTTTTCTTATAGATACGCACTGCATTCCTTCATCGAGGCTACCGTCTCAAATTCTCCAAGTCTTCATTTTTTTTTACAGGATATCCTTCATGAATTTGACGTAGTTTGGCATTTGTTCAAGTGCTTCAACCAACGGGATGTTGATATGAAGTTGCTTGAGTACGTCTAGGAACTTCTTTAATTGAATTTCCTACTTCTACTCCTGAAGTCTTTGAGAGTAAGGTGGTAGAGGCTTCTTTAATGGAACTAGTTGATTCGTCTTTTGTGACAATTCTGCATCTAACGAAGTTGTTAGTTTATCAGAATTAGCTGGTTCAATAGTTACCTTATCGAAATTTACAGATTCAGGTTCTAGTGAAACTAGAATTTCAACACTCGATTGAACTTCCTCTGAGCCTTAAGCATCAGCTGGCTCCTTTTCAACTTCGACGGCGTTGGGCTGTAATGTCTTTTCTCTCCTTAATGTTAACGCTTTGCAATGCTCTTTCCTTTGATTTCTCATATTTTTCGTATCACTAGGTAAAGCACCATATGGTTGGTTTCTGAGTTCAGTTGCAAGCTGGCCCATTTGATTCTTCAAATTCCTTAGAGTGGCGTCATTTTTTACCATGTATGCCTTCAATAGGCTCTCTAAGCTATTGGTGTAAGAGTATGCCCAAAGATCAATCATGATATGGTTGTAATAACATACTTGATTTACCATGTTTATTAATATAAAGCGTTGTCATTATTATTTCAGTTTTTCCTTCTGTGTGTACAAATAAACTATTTTATAATAATGTCCTGAGAATAATATGATTATTCTTAAAAGATCCTTAGTCAAGTATTATTGTTGACTAGGACAACAATAATGCATTAAGACTAACATGTAGTTGATTGATGATAAAGAGTTGTCATTGATATGGAGTGTCAAAATCAATGCATGAATATGTGTGTTAGAGAACAACATATTGGACTAACCCGCTATGAGTATGTTTCTTGGATTATTATGTAATTGTCAAAACATTACTCATAGTGATTAATATGATATGATCCTCAGACTTGAGATAATCATTATCCCAACATCGTGAGTCATATATTTTGATACAGTCAAATGTACATCGTAACTGGTTGTTCTATAAAGGCTGATGTTGGATATACCACAATCTATGTAGAGGGATATTGTTGATCAATATAGGACAAGTCCCTCCCACATAATGGGAGTAATATCTTAGGCCACTTGATTGGGCGAGACTAGAAATGCATGGCCATGCTCAAATAAGTTGACATGAGATGTCATACTAATTTGTATATCATAATCTACTCAAGATATCAAGAAACATGGGATGGACTATACAAGTGTGACTATTCTATGACTTGTGTCCATTCCAGAGATAAAGGACTTAAGGATTAATGCATGAAAGGTTAATCAAAAAAATTTATGTTGAATCATGACTTCTTGTAACTTAGGTAGCAATGATGTATTGCTAGATGCCACTCTTTGTTTGTGACATTAGAATCGTTCTAGTAGTACTGCTAACATTACAATAACCTACAGGGTCACACCCTATGGTTGAAATGAACGGAATAAAAAATAGTTGGTATTGTGTTTGATTGTCACATGAATTAAATTAATTAAAGAATTAATTTAATTTGGCAGTCAAATATTGAATATATTATATGTACAAGGATGTTGTACACATAATGAGAATTAATATATAATTTTGGTTCATATATAAATTTAAATAAATATAGTTTACAAATCCATGTTATAGTTAATGTAATTATAACTTTTGGGTAAAATTAATGTAATTATAATTTTTGGTTAAAACATTACTATATTTATTAAATTTTATAATTCATTAAAGAGATACCGATTATAAAAGGTAATAAGTGATACAAAACTTATTAAGAAAAACCCTAAGAATTTGCTTGAAAAGTCTAGCAGCCGTCAAGCAAATAAAAACTCTAAAACAGTTTTGGAGATTTCTGCCGTTCATAGTCAAACCGGGTGGATTACGTAGAGGCCGACATCGTAAAGGTTATGGTTTGGTTCGACAGTAGATCAGAACTCTTGTTGCCGAGGAGTCGCTATCTACTCAGATTGAAATTTTGGTAACTTCGAAACCTTTATTTCACCCCGATTCGCTCCTCACACATGGATTCATGGTTTGGATCGTCGGGATTAATTTTATTTTGCTACGCCATGGGGGTGTCGGCGTTCCAAAAATTGGATGGTTTAGCTTGGTTTGGTTTCTTAACTTGTTGCGGGAAACGAGGTGGCTGGGTCGGTCCAGGTTGGGAGTAAGTGTTACTGATTCCAGCCCCTTGGTTACTCCGAGAAAAATTCAGGTGGTTTCACCATAGGGGTTATAGAAATTGGATTGCAGTCATTGCCTTACTCGATTTTGGTTCTGGTTACCCATGTAATACACAGATTTTGGGTTCAATGGACATTCTTCGAACAACTGTCCTTCCCTACAATAGACACAGGCTACATTTTCAACTTCATTATGTGGCTGAGCTACAAAACTATTAAACCCATTAGCGGTAAATTTTTTAAGCATTGAGGATATTGAGGATACCTGATGTAAGTGAAGTAAGTGCATCCACTTCATGTACTCCAGTGACTCATCTTCCTGACGCTATTCGATTGGTTGGTCATTGATAATTGGTGTTGACAATCCTCTTAATGATTTCATAAGCTTCATTATAAGACCTAGAAAGGAGAGCATCATTAGCAGAAGTGCCCACTACCATCCTCGTGTGTGCATTGAGACCATTATAAAATGTCTCAAGTTGGATGCAATGTGGGATTCTGTGATAAGGGCACTTCCATAATAATTCGTTGTACCTTTCCTATGCCTTATACAAGGACTCATCATCCATTTTTTGGAAAGTAGTGATCTCATTCCTCAACTTACCATTCTTGTTAGGCGGGAAATACTTCATAAGGAATCTTTCTTCTAACTCTTGCCATGTGGAAATTGAATTTGGTGGCAATGAGTTCAACCAGGCTCGAGCTCTGTCCCTTAGCGAATATGGGAACAACTTCAATCGTAATGTATCTTCGGGTACTCCGGCTAACTTGAAGAATCGCTCACTTCCATAAACAGTCTTAAATGTAGGTAAGGATCTTCAGTAGGCATTCCACTGAATTGGCCCACTGTCTGAAGCATCTGGAACATGATTGGCTTCAGCTCAAATTGTTGTTCCTCAAATTTGGGTCTCTTAATACCCGGATTAAGATCATGAAATACTGCCACGGTATACTGTCTTAAATCTCTATCCCTATCATCAACAATAAGGATAGGATTTTGAGCAAGGTCTGCTCCATTTCCTTGATTAAAATTTTCAAGGTTCATCACTTTAGTCATTCTCTGACTTGCTTGTCTTCTTCGCTATCGAAAAGTTCCTTCAATCTCAGGGTCTACATGGAGTAAATCGATAATTCGGTCAATACTCATAAACACCTGAAATAATCACAGAAAAATTAATTAAGTTAAAATTGAACAGAAAAATAAACCAAAATGCAAAACTAAAAAAAATTCACAAATAACGACTTTTTAAAACAGTCCCAAGCAACGGTGCCAAAAACTTGGAATGACATAAATGTGCAAGTGTACACAATCGCAACAAGTAATAGAGTGACAAGTAAATGTCGAGTTATCATACCCACAAGGACTATGAAAAGAATCATTTATGAATGCAATTTAAAACAGTTTGGTGAAGAAAAATATTTTGATTTGAAGAAGTGATTAAAAACTAGAATTTTAACAAAGTAAAACAAATAAAATAAAATAAAGTTCCTATGCACAATTTCAAAAGATGATTTTAATCAAGATGACATAATTATGCTAGGTTAATTACATTTTTTAACTTAGAATTATTAAACTCATGTTTATGTTGTTACGAATAAATTCACAGCAACTCGGTAATTTGGTAACTTATAAACATACTCACCTACCGAAATCCATTCATCTCTTGACTATATCTCAATGTCAAACGCAACCGATTAAACAAATTTTAATAGGCAAATATGTTAATGGGCATACGTAATTATGAAATTAAAATAATCTTTTATACATATCCCTATGCCAATTCAAACAATTAATTCAATCTCATAAACACATAAAAGATTACGTGAGGTAACAGTGTATTTCTATCTTGACACAGTTTAATGACAATAATCTTGCAAATTATACAAGGCTAATGTATCTGTAACATCCTGGATTGGGGGTTTGCATTTACTTTGTATCTGTGTGTTTTGTGTGCTCTGCATGTTGTTTGAGTGTGTTTGGGGTCCCGGGGAAGCTCAGGGCTAAGTCTGAGCCTTAGTGAAAATTTTTGGATTTAAACATTTTAGGGGAGAGCTAGCTGAGCTAGGCTTTTAGGGTTAATTTTTGTGTTTGTTGACACAAGAAAAGAGGTGGTGTAGAAGTAAGGAGACGCCACCTTGTGTGCTTGGAAATAGCATCATAGGGGAGTTACAATAGGGAAGGAGTTTGAGCTGCATGGATAACATTTTGGAGATTTATTTTGACGCTTGGAAAGGTAAGTGGTGGATTCGGAAAGGGCACTTAAGGGGGGAGTGTTGAAGGGATCAAACAATTCAAATGGGTGGTCATGAGAGGATGAGGGAGGTTGAATCCTTCAAACTACTTTGAATGGGTGACCAAGTGTGAAGTTAGGAGAATTTTGGGGGATTTGATGTGGGTGAGGTTGGTGGTCGATTTTTGGGTGTTGAGTGGGGGGAGGAAAAATCGATTTTTGGTGGTGGTTGAGTGTGCCGAAAGTTGGTAGGGGGTCTTAAGTTCTCTTTCTTTACCTCTTGTAGCATATTCAGTCACTAGAGAGGTAGGTGGTGTCGATTTTGGTAGGTTCCCTTGAAGCTTCTTCATTCTTTTTGGGTTCTAAATCCCTATATACCGTAGGTGCCTAGCCAAAATTCTATTTTTTGTCTCCTTTTATCTTAAGCCAAAACCGAAACCTGTTGCCTCCTACTTGATTCTTCTTTTCCTTATTTTACTTTTCTCTCATTATTTATCTATCATATCTTCTTCCTCTCTCTTTTTCTGGTGCTGTCGAAATCTCTTGAGCCTTACTGAATGCCTTATCTTTGTCATTTCTTCCTTTGGTGTCCTCATTTCGATTTCATTCACCCTTGATCTTAGCCGAACCCACTTGTCATTTGTTTTACATCATACCTCCTTCACTCATTCTTTCTATCATGGTCGAATTTCAACTCTCTCTCGCTCGTTCCCTTTTATTTTACTCTTGTTCATATTCTTTGCTCATCACTTAATCACCTTGAACCGAAACCCTCTTTATTATTTCATCAACAAAAGTTGACGCAATTCTCTTCTCCTCCATTTCATATTCTGCTATTTGCTTACTTCTCAAACTCCATCTCTTAGCCGAATTCCCTTAGAAGGTTGCCTTCACTTCCCCTCTCAATCCTCCCAATCGATTTTCTCTCAAGTTGTGGTAAGTGTTTTCTTTTCTTTTCATCCCCCTCTTTTCCCTTTTGGTTGCTGAATCAAAAGACATTAATCCTGTTCCATGTGTGTTTTGGCTGAATATAGGAAGGGCTTGGCTCTTGTGTTTCTTCTATTTTGCCCAGCGGTTGAAGAGTACTATAGGGTCAATCGGAATCAATCAATCAAGGTAAAGGGGTTTATGTTACTCGTTTGGAAAAAAGACCACTCCCTCTAACCTGTATCTTAGAGGGCCAATTCTAATGTGGAGTTTGTTTAGGGACTTCAGTGATCTGTTAATCCAAGAGTAGTACCCTCTGGGTCCTGTTGACTTAGGTAAGAAATCGTTATGCGATTTAAGCATTATTCTTATGATTCCCTGCTTCGATGTCTTAACCCGGTCTTCTAACCAAGATTGTTTCATAGACTCAAACGCCAGCAAATCTAAGGAGGGGGTTGGACCTATAGCCCCATCCACAAAGTTCAAGAAGCGCGCGATGTCTGCTGTTCGAGATTGGCCACTAGGTTGTGGATCGGCTTCAGAGCAGAATAGTACACAAATAGCAGTCGTTTCTACTATCGATAGTGTCGACGTAGAGAGTATTATTTTACGTGTTATCAAGTGTGTAAAAGCTTCACCCACTTTATTGTATTTGTATCACTAATTGTATAGGCTGAAAAGCTGGAAAAGGCTGTGTGGATAGTCGCGCTACCCTTACGGGTAAGATTAGGGATGCCAGGTACGTGACTGTATCGTTTTCCTTTCGTGCTCGGATGTATGTAGTAATCTTTTGCTTATTGATAGCATGTTGCATTCATTATGACATGTATGTTATGCATAGTATATGGATATAATATTTAAGGGGAAGTGCTTGATTATTTGGTCACATAGTGATCAGTGGCTGAGCCTCGTTGTATTATTTGGTCACATAGTGATCGGTGGCTAAGCCACGTTAAAGTTATATTTGGTCACATAGTGATCGGTGACTAAGCCACGTTATCTGGTCCTTGAGTATTATGACTGACAGAATGACTATCAAAATGGCATGTAGCGGATGGAGGGTTGATTGTAGAAATCCCCACGGTGTGATAGATTGTTACGGAGTGGTGTGTAGAGGATGGAAAAACTAGGCTGGGCTGGGACATAATGTAGTCATTTATTTTTATGTCATCTTGAGTGGGCTAAGGCCAAAATGTGATTGTGGGCCACGAGCCGTTTATGTGATATAGGGGATTTACACACTGAGTCTCGGTGACTCACCCCTTGTTTAATCTTCCTGGTAATCAGTAGATCGTGGATACGGGAGCCGAGGTGGACTCGTGGAGGCCATAATATCTTTTCTTTTCGTAAACTCGTTTCTTGCTAACTTTATTTTTATTTTGGGAATTTTATTATGTAATAAGGCCTTTCTAAATTAAAATTTGGTTTTTATTAGTTACTGTCTATTTCAAATTCGACACTATGGTAATCTAAACATTGAAGTGGAAATGGAGTTTTTTTCAAATAAAAACATACGGGCAACATAAGGTGATCATTTGCCTTTAAAGTATTAACAAATATAATGAATGTTCGATTATCATAACTTAGGGACTTTCTTAATCTAAATATTGCTACTTTCAAGACTTCGCTTTAATCAAATAGTTTTCAAATCTACAGTTTTTCTTAAATTCGACAAAATCTCATTTTTACCTCACCCTGTAATATATCAGATCCGATCGTGACGGTTAGGTCGGGTTTGGGGTGTTACAATTTTGGTATCAGAGCCTAGGTTACAAAACTCAAGCGGTGAGATGGGTTCAACAATGTTTTATAAAATTAATGTGAATGCTAATTGGAGAAAATATTTTGATTGAAATATGGCATACGAGTCTACCGACACCTGATCCACCCAGGTAAGTGTTCTAACATTTGGTGATGTATGCATGAAATGCTTAATTGATTGAATGAATATGGCTACTAGCATTAGTAAATCCAAATTTTAGAGATTGAGACCTCTAGGTCAAGATAAGGTTTTGCGAGAATTACACTTTAAAACTACTCTTCATAAGACTTCTCGGTATTAAACAGTGAAAGATACTAACTCATAAAACTTTTTAATCAGATTAAAGCGCGACAATAGTCATGAGTACTAGGGCACGTGAATGTATTGTACGTGGTCATGGTAGAGGCGAAATCTTGTGTCGAACCAGTAAGATCCGATTCTGGTCGGAAATGAGATGTCAGATCTTGCCGGTGAGGAAGTAGATTTCCAAGACCAAACGGGTGGAGATGATGCGGTGTCTCAAGCGATGTTATAGGTCTTGGAGAGAGTTGTTGGGGTAGGCATGGGTACGGGGGCTCAAAAATCTGTGTCGGAATGACTTTAAGCTAATGGAGCGAAAATGTTTAAGGGTATTTTTGGCGTAGCTCCTAATGCAGCTGAGTATTGGCTAGAGGCAGTTGAACGTGTAATGGATGATCTCTACTTCACGGGGGAGAAAAAGTTGAAAGGAGTTGTGTCTCTTCTTCGGGATGAGGCGTACCAATGGTGGCTTACGGTCAGGGTTGGTACAATGGCTGACCGCATTACCTGGGATTTCTTCAAGATGGCATTCCAGAGTAAGTACATCAGATCGAGTTATGTGGATACGCAGTGTAGGGCATTCCTGAATCTGGTTCAAGGGAATAAATCGGTGGCTGAGTATAAGGCGGAATCCTTACGCCTTAGTCGTTATGCTCGAGGGATAGTGGCCACAAGCCATGAGTGTTATGTTCGGTTTAAAGATGGTCTGAGGGATGATTTGCGAGTGTTGATAGCTCGACAGCGAGAAAGGGAATTTACTGTTTTAGTGGAAAAGGCTAAGATAGCTGAGGAAGTGAAGCGGTCTAAAAAGCAGAATTGGGATAAAGATAAAGGTAGTAATAAAAGGAATTTTGGATCATCGGGGTCAGCTGGGTGTTTTCAGAAAAGACCTAGGTTGGATAGGCCGAGTCGGGTTGTAAGATTTGTTGCTGATAGTCAGCCTCAGAGGTGTGTTCGATGTGGTAAGTTTCATTTAGGCGGGTGTTGGACGAGTAACAGAAGATGCTTCAGGTGTGGGTCTATCGATCACCAGGTTAGAGACTGCCCACAGGAACGGAGTGGTGCAGGGCTAGTAGGTCAAGGTTATGCTCAACCGGGTAGAGGTGGTCAGCAACCGTAGAGAGGTCGCAGTCCAGCCAGAGGAGGACATGGTTTTGGTCGGGGCCGTGGAGCACTAGGCAGAGGTACAGGGAGCACTGATGTGAGACAGCCAGGGTTGGTTTATGCAGCTAGACGTCGAGAGGAGGGTGACGCACCAGACGTCATAACCGGTACATTCTTAATTTTTAGATTGCCTTTTTCTGCATTGATTGATATTGGGTCGACGCATTCTTATGTTGCTAGTGTGGCATCTGGAACCTTAAGCATAGACTCTGAGATTACTTCTAAGGAGATGACTGTAATTAGCCCACTAGGACTTTGTAGTGGTGAACAGACTTTATAGGGATGTACCTCTAGAAGTTCAAGGGTTGGTTTTCCCGGCTGATCTAATAGAACTACCAATCGGGGAGTTCGATTTGATCTTAGGCATGGATTGGTTGGTGAAGTATCGAGTAAACTTGGATTGTGCTACTAAACGCATGGTGTTAAGGACTCTAGGGAACGATGAAGTTTTAGTGATAGGAGAGAGGAGGGACTACTTGTCCAATGTAATGTTTGCTCTTAAGGCAGAAAGAATGGTAAGAAAAGGCTGTGTGGCTTTCCTAACTTTTGTTAGTGCTTTGGATGCAAAGGAAGTGTCAGTAAGTGAGGTTAGAACAGTAAAATAATTTGCGGATGTCTTTCCTGAAGAACTTCTAGGGTTGCCTCCGGACCGTGAAGTGGAGTTCGGTATTGATCTTCTTCCGGGAACAGCGCCAATGTCTATTGCCCCATATAGAATGGCATCGAAGGAGTTAGTGGAACTAAAAGCTCAGATTCAGGAACTGTTGGATCGGGGTTTTATCTGACCGAGTGTATCACCTTGGGAAGCGTCGGTGCTATTCGTTAAGAAGAAGGATGGATCAATGCGTATGTGCATTTACTACCGTCAATTGAACAGGTTGACGATCAAGAACAAATTACCCATTACCGAGGATTGACAATTTGTTCGATCAATTAAAGGGGGCATTAGTTTTCTCAAAGATAGATTTGAGTTCAGGATATCATCAGCTTAAGGTCAAGGAAGCGGATATTCATAAGACGGCTTTCAGGACTCACTATGGTCATTACAAATTTTTGGTGATGTCTTTTGGGTTGACCAATGCACCAGCAACATTTATGGACATGATGAACTGAGTATTCCAACCTTACCTGGATCAGTTTGTAGTGGTATTTATAGATGATATCTTGGTCTATTCAAGATCAGAGGAGGAGCATGATTCGCACCTTCGAGTGGTTTTACAAATCTGAGGGAGAAGCGGTTGTATAAATTCAATGAAGTGCAAATTTTGGCTAAGGGAAGTTACTTTTCTGGGCCATGTTGTATCGGCAGAAGGAATTAGAGGTGATCCTCAAAAAATTAAAGCTGTGATAGATTGGAAACTGCCTAAGTTTGTAGTGGAGATTCGAAGTTTCTTGGGGTTGGAAGGTTATTACAGAAGGTTTGTGGAGGGGTTTTCCTTGATTGCGGCCCCATTAACCAAGTTGTTGCGGAAAGGGTACCATTTGTCCGGTCTGTTAAGCAACAGGAAAGCTTTGAGAAGCTGAAGGGGATCTTGATAGAGGCTTCGGTGTTGATTTAGTCGGAGGCTAGGAAGGAGTTCGTGGTTTACTGTGATGCTTCACACACGGGATTAGGATGTGTGTTAATGCAAGAAGGAAAGGTTGTTGTGTATGCGTCTCGACAGTTAAGATCGCATGAGTTAAATTATCCCACACATGATTTGGAGTTCGCAGCAGTGATTTTTGCCTTGAAGATTTGGATACACTATCTATATGGGGAGAAGTTCATCATTTATACAGATCACAAGAGCTTAAAATATCTTTTAACTTAGAAGGAGTTAAATTTAAGATAGCAAAGGTGGGTTGAGCTGTTGAAAGATTATGACTGCTCGATCGAATATCATCCAAGCAAGGCCAATGTGGTGGCTGATGCACTGAGCTGGAAAGTAATATCGGACCTGAGAGCGATGTTCGATCATCTCAGTTTATATGACGACTAAAGTTTATTGGCGGAGCTGCAAGTGAAGCCAAAGTGGGTCAGTCAGATTAAAGAAAACCAGCTATCGGATGATGTTTTGGGTGCTCGACTTCTGTAAGTACAGAATGGTGGGGTTAACGATTATAATTTGAACAGTGATGGGGTTTTCTGTTTCTGTGAGAGGGTTTGTATGTCGAGGGATATTGAGTTAAGGCGAACGATTCTTCAGGAGGCACATAGTAGTCCTTATGCTATGCATCCTCAAGGAAATAAGATGTACTGGGATCTGCGTGAACAGTTTTGGTGGCCTGGATTGAAGTGGGAAGTTACGAAATTTGTGGGGAAGTGTTTGACGTATCAGCAAGTAAAAGCCAAACACCAATTGCCTTCAGGGTTATTGTAGCCGATGAAGATTCCACAATGGAAATGGGAGAGGATCACTATGGACTTCGTTAGTGGGCTACCTCTCACACCTACTAAGAAGGATTTGGTTTGGGTAATTGTTGATCGTTTGACAAAGTCTGCTCAGTTCATATCGGTTTGTGTCGACTACTCTCTACAAAAGTTGGCTAAGCTGTATATAGCAGAGATTGTGAGGTTGTATGGGGTACCAGTGTCTAACATATCAGACAGGGACCCTAGGTTTACGTCGAGGTTCTGGAAGGCATTGCATCAAGTGTTGGGTACAAAGTTGGATTTCAGCACAGCATTCCATCCTCAGTCTGATGGTCAGTCTGAGAGAGTAATTCAGACCTTGGAAGACATGTTGAGGGGTTGTGTCATTGATTTCAGGGGTAACTGGGAAGAGTTCTTATCGTTGGCAGAATTCGCATACAATAATAGCTACCAGTCTAGTATTCAAATGGCGCCCTATGAAGCGTTATATGGGCGAAGATGTAGTACTCCCACTTGTTGGATAGAATTGAGTGAACGTCGGATTTTGGGTCCAAAATTGGTTACGGAGACAGAGGAGAAGGTTAAGTTAATCCGGGCTCGATTAAAGGAAGCTTCTGATAGACAAAAGTCCTACGTGGATCTGAAGCGTAAGGACATAGAATTTGCAATGGGTGACCGGGTTTTCTTAAAGGTTTCACCGTGGAAGAAGGTTCTAAGATTTGGACGAAAGGGTAAGTTAAGCCCCAGGTTCATCAGGCCTTATCGTGTGGGGAAGTGCGTGGGATCGGTGGCCTATCAACTCGAGCTACCTTCAGAATTAAGTCAGATTCATGATGTATTTCATGTTTCTATGTTAAGGAGCTATCGTTCGGATCCATCTCATGTAGTGCCGGTGGAAGAAATCAAAGTAAGGCCTGATCTATCCTTTGAGGAGGAACCAGTTCAAATTATAGATCGTGACGTTAAGGTGTTGCAAAAAAAGATGGTCCCGTTGGTTAAAGTGTTGTGGCGAAATCACAGTTCAGAGAAAGCCATGTGGTAGCCGAAGGACGTGATACGACAGCAATACGCTCATCTCTTTTGACCAGGTAATTTCGAGGCCAAAATTTCTTTAAGGGGGTAGAACTGTAACATCCTGGATTGGGGGTTTGCATTTACTTTGTATCTGTGTGTTTCGTGTGCTCTGCATGTTGTTTGAGTGTGTTTGGGGTCCCGGGAAAGCTCGGGGTTAAGTCTGAGCCTTAGTGAAGATTTTTGAATTTAAGTATTTTAGAGGAGAGCTAGCTGAGCCAGGCTTTTAGGGTTAATTTTTGGGCTTGTTGACACAAGAAAAGAGGTGGTGTAGTGGTAAGGAGACGCCACCTTGTGTGCTTGGAAGTGACGTCATAGGAGAGTTACAAGGGGGAAGGAGTTCAAGCTACATGGATAACATTTTGGAGATTTATTTTGACGCTTGTAAAGGTAAGTGGTGGATTCGGCAAGGGCACTTAAGGGGGGAGTGTTGAAGGGGTCAAACAATTCAAGTGGGTGGTCATGAGAGGATGAGGGAGGTTGAATCCTTCAAGCTACTTTGAATGGGTGACCAAGTGTGAAGTTAGGAGAATTTTGGGGGATTTGATGTGGGTGAGGTTGGTGGCCGATTTTTGGGTGTTGTGGGGGGGGGGAGGAAAAATTGGTTTTGGGTGATGGTTGAGTGTGCTAAAAGTTGGTAGGGGGTCCTAAGTTCTCTTTCTTTACCTCTTGTAGCATATTCAGTCACTAGAGAGGTAGGTGGTGTCGATTTTGGTAGGTTCCCTTGAAGCTTCTTCATTCTTTTTGGGTTCTAAATCCTTATATACCGTAGGTGCCTAGCCAAAATTCCATTTTTTATCTCCTTTTATCTTAAGCCAAAACAGAAACATGTTGCCTCCTACTTGATTCTTCTTTTCCTTATTTTACTTTTCTCTCATTATTTATCTATCATATCTTCTTTCTCTCTCTTTTTCTGGTCCTGCCGAAATCTCTTGAGCCTTACTGAATACCTTCTCTTTGTCATTTTTTCTTCTGGTGTCCTCATTTCGACTTTATTCTCCCTTGATCTTAGCCGAACCCACTTGTCATTTTTTTTACATCATACCTCCTTCACTCATTCTTTCTATCATGGCCAAATCTCAACTCCCTCTCTCTCGTTCCCTTTTATTTTACTCTTGTTCATATTCTTTGCTCATCAATTGATCACCTTAAACTGAAACCCTCTTTATTATTTCATCAACAAAAGTCAACGCAATTCTCTTCTCCTCCATTTCATTTTCTCCTATTTGCTTACTTCTCAAACTCCATCTCTTAGCCAAATTCCCTTAGAAGGTTGCGTTCACTTCCCCTCTCAATCCTCCCAATCGGTTTTCTCTCAAGTTGTGGTAAGTGTTTTCTTTTCTTTTCATTCCCCTCTTTTCCCTTTTGGTTGCCGAATCAAAAGACATTAATCTTGTTACAAGTGTGTTTTGGCCGAATATAAGAAGGGCCTGGCTCTTGTGTTTTTTCTGTTTTGGCCAGCGGTTGAAGAGTACTGTAGGGTCAATCGGAACCGATCAATCAAGGTAAGGGGTTTATATTACTCGTTTGGCAAAAAGGCCACTCCTTCTAACCTATATCATGGAGGGCCGATTCTAATGTGGAGTTTGTTTAGGGACTTCAGTGATCTGTTAATCCAAGAGTAGTAGCCTCCGGGCCCTGTCGACTTAGGTAAGAAATCATTATGCGATTTAAGCATTATTCTTATGATTCCCTGCTTCGATGTCTTAACCCGGTCTTCTGACCAAGATCGTTTCATGGACTCAAACGCTAGCAAATCTAAGGAGGGGGTTGGACCTATAGCCCCAGCCCCAAAGTTCAAGAAGCGCGCGATGTCTGCTGTTCGAGATTGGCCACCGGGTTATGGACCGACTTCAGAGCAGAATAGTAGACAAATAGAAGTCGTTTCCGCTATCGATAGTGTCGACGTAAAGAGTATTATTTTATGTGTTATCAGGTGTGTAAAAGCTTCACCCACTTTATTTTATTCGTATCACTAATTGTATGGGCTGAAAAGCTGGAAAAGGCTGTGTGGACAGTCGCGATACCCTTATGGGTAAGATTAGGGATGCCAGGTACGTGACTGTATCGTTTTCCTTGCGTGCTCAGATGTATGTGGTAATCTTTTACTTGTTGATAGCATGTTGAATTCATTATGACATGTATGTTATGCATGGGATATGGATATAATATTTAAGGGGAAGTGCTTGATTATTTGGTCACATAGTGATCGGTAGCTAAGCCACATTAAAGTTATATTTGGTCACATAGTGATCGGTGGCTAAGCCACGTTAAAGTTATATTTGGTCACATAGTGATCAGTGGCTAAGCAACGTTATCTGGTCCTTGAGTATTATGACTGACAGCATGACTGTCAAAATGGCGTGTAGCGGATGGAGAGTTGATTGTAGAAATCCCCACGGTGTGATAGATTGTTACGGAGTGGTGTGTAGAGGATGGAAAAACTAGGCTGGGCTGGGACATAATGCATTCATTTATTTTTATGTCATCTTGAGTGGGCTAAGGCCAAAATACGATTGTGGGCCAGGAGCTGTTTATGTGATATAAGGGATTTACACACAGAGTCTCGGTGACTCACCCCTTGTTTAATCTTCCAGGTAATTAGTAGATCGTGGATACGGAGTCGAGGAGAACTCGTGGAGGCCATAATATCTTTTCTTTTCGTAAACTCGTTTCTTGCTAGCTTTATTTTTATTTTGGGAATTTTATTATGTAATAAGGCCTTTCTAAATTGAACTTTGGTTTTCATTAGTTAGTCTATTTCAAATTCGACACTATGGTAATCTAAACATTGAAGTGGAAATGGAGTTTTTTTCAAATAAAAACATACGGGAAACATAAGGTGATCATTTGTCTTTAAAGTATCAACAAATATAATGAATGTTCAATTATCATAACTTAGGGACTTTCTTAATCTACATATTGTTACTTTCAAGACTTTGCTTTAATCGAAAAGCTTTCAAATCTACGATTTTTCTTAAATTCAACAAAATCTTGTTTTTACCTCACCTTGTAACATATCGAATCCGGTCGTGACGGTTAGGCCGGGTTTGGGGTGTTACAGTATCGCTAGATACCGTTGCTAATTTGACCCTCATCTACTTTAGATGATTAAACTTGCACTGATTAAGTATCGTGTTAATTAATTACAATTTCAATTCGTTTAAATAATTAATTCATTAGTTACCTTACAATTGTAATGCAAGAATAACTTAGTCATGGTTTTACTTAATCAAACATCTTACCGAGGCCTATAACAACACAAACTCAATTTTAATAAATTAAGTAGACGAAATGCAATCAACCTAACATGAATTAAATTTAAGCCATATCAATTAAATTAAACATTTCAACATCACAAATATTCATAGACATGTTCATCATAACAACAACAAAAATTAAAAAGATAGGGAACAATAATCAAATCTGGTGTTTCTCCGTGGCTTGACTGGTTTGCTCCACTCTTCCTTCTCCATTTGTTCTTGTCGAATCGAGGCTACTACGAACACTTTAATTCTTCTCCAAATGGTGGATGAATGACTCTTTTTCAAGAGGTGAAATCGGTAAGAGAATAAAGAATGGATGGAAAATGAACAGAAAATTGAGAGTGAAGAAAAGAGATGAAAAAGTTGAGGTGTGTTTCAAATGAGTAGCCAAGGGGGTTTTTATAGGTTGAGAGGACTGCTAAAAATAGCCAAAATTAGTAGCTAAAGAGCCCTCCCTTGGCGAGCCACACATGTGGCAAGTTTGAAGTTTTCAAACTTGCTATATAAAGGTAGGGGGAAATCTAGAAAGGCACAAATAGTGAAGAGGTTTGTTTGCAATTTGAAAAAGTCCTCAAGGGTCATTTTGCAAGCTAATTAATCTGCCAAGAAAGCTGATTCGGTAGCATATGGGACGATTTTGGGCTACCCAGTACTCGGTCGGTTCGATTTTTCTTGGTTCAGCTCAACTGGGCCACTTTTCATAATTAATTAATAATAATTTATTTAACCAAAATTAAATTGGATATAAATTAAAATTAATTATATTATGAATTAATACACATAATTTGGACTATCTTAGGCTGAAAAATTAATTTGGCTTGATGCTTCAAAATTTTTTCTTGATTTTGTGCTTCTAGTAGTGTCTACCTAGCCGTTTTTCACTCTTTGTGCAAATCTGTCGAAAATAATCAAAATTAATTAAAATTCATTATGTTAATAATTTAAGTACAAAATAAATTTTTTATAATATTTATATATTTTTCAACAAGAATTTTACTAAACTTGCATGAATTTGAGTTGAAAAGGGCATGAAAAAAGTGTGTATATTTTTGTGTTTCCAAGTTGCCACCAAAAACTCTCCTAAACTCATATGCAACTACAACTTGTCACTCTCAAAGAAAAGCCCTTGCTGATTGGCATGTCTAAATCAGGGTTACAAAAACCCTTTAAATAGGATCAATACTAAGGACTAAAATGACTAAAATAACCTTGAAGTAATTAGAGTCTAACTGGAAGAAGAAATCTTGTTGAGCTATGTAAAACATGGCTGTATAACATCAGGAAATCGTTGTGATGTTGTGACATGCCGGCTCTACTCGTCACGATGTTGTCGCCACGTCCATTGCCAAAAACTGTCGCGTTGTCCCGACATCGGTGACCTCCTCATCCTAACATCAGACATGTTTTAGCCATTCTTCGATTGCTCATTGATTCTCATCTAAGGTAGTTGCAATGTGTCTGATAAATACGAGGCACACCCTACATGTATAAGCACATAGACCCTTATCAATCACATCAAAACTCATGTGGGGACTCTTTAATAAAACAACTTATCTCTAATTACATTATAGATCACATGTATAGGTGATCCATGACTCATCTAACATCTCGCTACACCTATATTGCAAGGCGCCACAAAGGGTATAAATAGCACATCTCCATTGTACTGTTAAAACACCAGAAGTATTGTCACTTTACCAATTAACTCATTAAACCACAAACACTCACCCAAATTTCCTTGAATCATTTTAGAATGATTCTCAACGGCATCATGTGAACATCTCTCCTTTTCCTTAACCCGAACTTTGCATCAATAATATTTCTAAATTATACTATGCGTAATATCTGACTACTAATATTTTTAGACTAAAAATATTTCGATTAGAAATAAATTATATAATCGATAGAATACTAATTATTTAGTTTGTGTCATCAAAACAATCTTTTCCACATATTTATATCATTTTTAATCAAGCTAAAAGCTACATATTTAATATATATATACACAATCAGGTAATAAAAATTGTTTTGCTCAAGAAAATAATTTAACTAAAAGCAAACCGACATGAACAAATTGCCTATATATAATTGTTTTGGAGTGAGGAATGACCAAATTAATTCCTTTTCTTGTTATTGTGGGTTTTTTTAAAGTAGAAACAAACAGTATTAAGTGAAAACAATGAAATCACATAACTCTACTTAGGAAATCATCATCTGATTATAAAATCTCTTGAATCAAAATTGGGGGATCCTCAAAAAGCTTCAACCCAAACTGATTATCATAAGTACATTTCGCAATTCGATTAGTAGCCATATTCTGAGACCAAGGAATGTGACAGAATTTTTTCTTCCAATTCCTCTTAAGGTAAACATTGATTAAATGTATTCAACTAGGTTGCTAGTGGCAGCACTTCCTATAAGAATGGACTCTACAAGTAGTGCATTGTCGCTGTTAGAATTAAGTGACCCGAATCCTTATTTAAATATAATACAATGGTAAAATAAAATAAAAGAAGAATCCTTATAGAACTACACTTCTTTTATTTTATTTTAAATAAGGTTTTTTTAAACCTTATTAAACTCCATCTATTTAATATTGAGTAGGATAAGGTGTTTCAATCTTACTACACTCCTATTAGAATATGGTTTTACAAGTCTATAAATAGACATAGTCTACTCCTCTTGTAAAGATTCGAATTAGACATAGTGAATTTTCTTCTCCTCTGCTCGTGGTTTTTTTCCCGAAAGGGTTTCTACGTAAAATCTGTGTGTTCTTTAAATTTTTATTTCTCATTTCTTTGCGATATATTGTCATTACAGACGTTATATTTTTCACAAATTGGTACCCGAGCTTTCAAGTTTTTTATCTCTATCACGGTAATGGCGTCTTTGAAGTATGAAATTTTGCTGTTGGATCGCAACACTAGATTAGCTTTGTGGCAGATGAAGATGCAGGCAGTTCTTGCACAGATGGATTTAGAGGAAGCCTTGCTAGGGGTAGATAAGATGCCATTGACATTGACGGAGGAAGAAAAGAAGCGCAAGGATCGAAAAGCGTTAACACAGTTACAACTGCATTTGCCTAACGAAATTTTACAGGATGTGATGAAGAAGAAGACCGTCGCTGCATTATAGAAGAGGCTAGAACAAATATGTATGTCGAAAGCTTTAACTAGTAAGTTGCATATGAAGCAACGTTTTTATGCTCATCATTTGGAGGAAGGTGTGTCTACGCACAAACACTTAACAGTGTTTAAAGAAATTCTCTCAAACTTGGAGGCCATGGAGGTTCAGTATGATAAGGAAGATCTAGGGTTGATTCTACTTTGTTCGTTGCCCCCGTCTTATTCAACCTTTAGAGACATTATTTTATATAGCCACGAGTCTCTCACAGTTGATGAGGATTCTTTGACCTCGTATGATAAGATGAAGCATCTTGTGGTTAAAACTGACTCTCAGGGGGAAGGTCTCATTGTTCGTGAAAGACAAGATCAGAATACTAATGATGATCGTGGAAGGACACAGAAACAAAATCCTCGCAATAAATCTAAGGGTAGATCGAAGTCTCCAAACAGAGGTAAAACTTGTAACTTTTGTAAGAAGAAAGGGCACAATAAATTTGAATGCTATAAGCTACAAAATAAGATCAAAAGGAAGGCTACGAATCAAAAGGGAAAACAACAAAAAAATTTTGGTGAAGCTGATATTGTAGAGGACTACAATGATGGTGAACTTCTAATTGCTTCTGTCAGTAATTCAAAAGTGAGCGATAAGTGGATCCTTAATTCACCTTCCATATGTGTCCCAATCGGGATTGGTTTACAAATTACGAAACAATGTCTGAATGTGTTGTTTTGATGGGAAATAATGCTTCGTGTAAAATCGTAGGTGTTGGAACAATTTAAGTTAAGATGTTTGATGGAGTTGTCAGAATACTTAGTGACGTACGACATGTTCCAGAATTGAAAAGAAATTTAATTTCGTTAAGTACTCTTGATTCAAAAGGGTACAAATACACAGCTAAAAGTGGGATTTTGAAGATTTCCAAAGGTTCCCTCGTTGTGATGAAAGGGCAGAGAAAGATTGCCAAGTTATATGTTTTGTCAGGTTCTATTGTTATTGGTGATGCAGCTGTCGCTTCCTCTTCCTTATCAGATGATGATATTACTAAAATTTGGCATATGATCCTAGGGCATATGAGTGAGAATGGCATGACAGAATTGAGCAAAAGAGGACTTCTTGATGGGCAAGGAATTTGTAAACTGAAGTTCTATGAGCATTGCATTTTTGGGAAGCAAAAGAGAGTTCGACTCACTAGAATAATCCATAACACGAAGGAAACATTAGAGTATATTCATTATGATCCGTGGGGGCCATCAAGAGTGCCTTCGAGAGGTGGAGCTAATTATATGCTAACTTTTATTGATAATTTTTCCAGAAAAGTTAAAGCATTCCTCCTAAAGCAGAAAAGTGATGTGTTTTTCGCATTTAAGTCTTGGAAAACTGTGGTTGAAAAATAGACGGGAAAACAAATAAAATACCTCCGCACAGACAATGGCTTATAGTTTTGTTCTGATGAGTTTAATAAACTTTGTAATTTAGAAGGGATCGTGAGACACTTGACAGTTCGTTACACTCCACAGCAAAACGGCGTTGCAGAACGAATGAACAGAATGATCATGGAGAAGGCTCGATGTTTGTTGTCAAATGCCAACTTACCAAAGTCATTTTGGGCCGAAGCAGCCTCTACTGCATGCTTTTTGATCAACCGGTCTCCATCCATTGCCATTGAGAAAAAGACTCCACAAGAGGTATGGTCTGGTAATCCTACTAATTATTCTGATTTAAAGATCTTTGGATGTCCTATGTATGCTCATGTTGATAATGGAAAATTAGAATCGAGATCCATTAAATGTGTTTTTCTTGGTTATAAAGCTGGTGTAAAAGATTATAAGTTATGGTGTCCTGAAAATAGAAAAGTTGTGATTAGCAGAGATGTTGTTTTTGATGAAACTGTTATGCTACCTAACTTATCTCTTAAAGACTCTTCCAATAAAGAAAATAAAAAACAGGTGGAGCATCAGATTAATACAGAGTCAACTCCTCAAGCCAGTACAAAAATTGAGAATAGAGTTGCTTCTTCACGACAATACTCTATCGCCAAAAACAGAACTAAAAGAGAAATTAAACCTCCAAAGAAGTATGCCGAGGCTGATCTAGTTGCTTATGTTTTATATATGGCTGAAGATATAGATGAAAACCAAGAGCCGTCTAATTATTCTGAGGCGGCTAGCTATGAAGAATCAGAAAAGTGGATGTTTGCTATGCAAGAGGAGATGGAATCACTCCATAAAAACAGAACATGGGATCTTGTGAAACTTCTTAAAGTTAAAAAGGTTATTCGCTATAAATGGGTGTTTAAAAAGAAAGAAGGGACTCTAGGAGTTGAAGAACCCAGATATAAAGTAAGGCTTGTTGCAAAGGGTTACAGTCAAATTCCAAGAGTGGACTTCACATATGTGTTCTCCCCAGTTGTGAAGCATAGTTCGATTCGAGCTTTGCTTGGTATTGTGGCCATGCATGATTTGGAGCTTGAGCAGTTAGATGTAAAATTGCATTGTTGCATGGAGAACTTGAGGAAGATATTTACATGCAACAACCAGAGGATTTTATAATCTTAGAAAAAGAGGACTATGTTTGCTTGCTGAAAAAGTCCCTTTACGGTTTGAAACAGTCACCAAGACAGTGGTACAAGAGGTTTGATTCCTTTATGACTTCTCATGATTTTAAAAGAAGTTGTTTTGACAATTATGTTTACTTTAAGAAAAACAGTGATGGTTCTTTTGTGTATCTACTTCTTTATGTTGATGACATGTTGATAGCAACAAAAGATAAAGGAGAGATAAGAAAGGTCAAAGCCCAACTAAGTGAAGAATTTGAGATGAAAGATTTGGGACCAACAAAGAAGATAATTGGTATAGAGATTCTCAAAGATAAAAAAGCAAGTAAATTGTACCTAAGTCAGAAGGGGTACATTGAGAAAGTTCTTTGCAGGTTCAATATGCAGAGTGCTAAGCCTGTTAATACTCTTTTAGTAGCCCATTTCAGACTTTCATCGGCTTTGTCTCCACAATCAGATGATGAGATTGAGTACATGTCACATGTTCCATACTCTAGTGCAGTGGGATCTCTCATGTATGCCATGATTTGTTCACGTCTAGATTTATCATATGCAGTCAGTGCAGTTAGCAGATACATGGCGAATCCCGATAAAGAACATTGGAAAGTAGTTCAATGGATTTTAAGATACTTACGAGGTACTACTGATGTTTGCTTACAATTTGGAAGAACTAGAGATGGAGTCATTAGGTATGTTGATGTTGATTTTGCTGGAGACCTTGATAGAAGAAGATCTCTCACTGGTTGTGTCTTTACAATTGGAGGTTGTGCAATCAGTTGGAAAGCTACTTTGTAAACTACAGTCACTTTGTCTACCACTGAAGCTGAGTACATAGTGATTACTGAGGCTTGTAAAAAAGCTATTTGGTTTAAGGGACTCTTTAGTGAGCTCAATGAAGACGTTCAAATCAGCACATTATTTTGTGACAGCCAGAGTGCCATCTTCCTTACAAAAGATCAAATGTTTCATGAGAGAACAAAACACATTGATGTTCAGTATCATTTTGTTCGTGATATTATTGCTCGTGGTGATATTGTTGTGAGCAAAATTAGTACTCATGAAAATCCTACAGATATAATGACTAAGTCACTTCCTATAACCAAGTTTGAGTATTGCTTAGACTTGATTGGTGTTTATTGTTGAAGTTAAACCCTTAAGGGGTTTTATGGAAGAGGTGAAAAACTTGTTCGTTGAGAGTTCGCGATGAAGAACTTGTTTATTGAGAATTCGTGTCAAGGTGGAGATTGTTAGAATTAAGTGACCCGAATCCTTATTTGAATATAATACAATGGTAAAATAAAATAAAAGAAGAATCCTTATAGAACTACACTTCTTTTATTTTATTTTAAATAAGATTTTTTAAACCTTATTTAACTCCATCTATTTGATATTGATTAGAATAAGGTGTTTCAATCTTACTACACTCCTATTAGAATATGGTTTTACAAGCCTATAAATAGACATAGTCTATTCCTCTTGTAAAGATTCGAATTCGACATAGTGAATTTTCTTCTCTTCTGCCCGTTATTTTTTCCCGAAAGGGTTTCCACGTAAAATCTGTGTGTTCTTTAAATTTTTATTTCTCTTTTCTTTGCGATATATTATCATTACCGATGTTATATTTTTCACAGTCGCATTCAATCTCCAACTGTATGTAACCTTTCTCCTATGCAATACGTAAACCTTCGAGAATAGCTCGAGCTTCTATGCGAAAGATCGTTTCCTTGCTAACTTTCAAGGAGTACCCACATAGCCAATGACTGCATAATAATAAATTTAGCCCTTAATTTTTACATTTTTTACCAATTTGGCCTTTATTCTTTTTTGAGTTAAATTTAGCCTTGAACCTTTTAAAAACAGTCGAAATTGATCATTAACATTTCAAAAAAGGAGTATAATTGTTGCTTTTTAATAGAAATACTAACAAAATGTTAATTTTTTCAACATGGCAGCCTACATGACAATTTATGTGTACTTCATGTTGTGTTTTAAATTTCTATGATTTTTTTTATATTTTATATATTTTTTAATTTTTTGAATATTTTTTTATAATATTAAGTTATTTGTTGATGTATCATATAAGACAAATAGTGCATGTCAGCTTAAAGTACACAATGACTACCGCGTGGGTTGCCTCACCAATTTCGTTAAAATTAAATGTTTTAGTCTGCATTTTAGTTAAAAAATAATTTGACTCTTTTTAAGAAGTTAATGATCAAATTTAGCTTAAAAATGAATGAAAACCAAATTGACAAAATATAAAAAAAATTAAAGACTAAATTTTTCCACTGTTGTACATTTAAAATAAGAGGTAAACACGCTTTTATTCCCTTAAATAAAAAATGGTAAACTACACACTATCATTAAATTATTAATAAGTTTATGTTTTAGTCATTCAATTTCCAAAAGTTACAAAATGGTCACTAAGCTATTTGAAATTTTTCATTTAAGTCACTGAACTATTCAAAAAATTTTATTTAAGTCACTGAACTATTTTTTTTTTTTTAAAGTCCAACTAGTGAGCTTTAAGCGACTATTTGATGATCAATACATCGATCAATACCCATTGACAATTTGATGCCTTTCCCAGTGCTGGAAGGTCAAGGAAGTTGATTACTTGATGACAGGGGAGTTGACAGCTGAAGTGCAGGTGAACAGCGTCCGTAACTATAACTTCTGAGATCGAGCATGGTGTTCAAAGTTATTTAATGAAAAAATATTGAACTAAAAAGAAAGGGAATGAAAGCTTTCAATTGATGTAAGAGGTGCGAACAAAAAATGTCATACAACAATGATTTTACCATCCTAATAACTTAAATAAAAACTTTCAAATAATTAAATGACTATTTTTTAATTTTTTTTAATTTTTTTTAAATTAAATGACCAAAATATAAATTATTAATAATTTAGTTACCTTGATCACTTAGGTAGACAAAGTCATCTTTGCTTCAACATCCCTTGGAATAGATTTTTTTTTTTACTTACAGAACATTACAAAGTTAAAGAAACAAAGAGGGCTTAGGAAAATAATATTTAGGGTTTATAATATTTTAAAAATCAAAATATTTAAAGATTTATCAATATTTCTAAAATTTATCAAAATATTTTGAAGAATTTTGCCTATATTTCTAAGATTTTGATATTTTGGAAACTTCAAATATTTTGGTAAAAAGATTTTGTAAGCTGAAGCTTAGAAGTGCCGAACAAAATTTTTACTATAAACAACACAACATAATATTGGACTGCCAAGTCAAAAGGAGATTGAATTAATACAAAGCAGGGAAGGATTTGAAAAATAATTCTTCCTGTTTCTTCAAATCACTGCCCCATATTAAAAAATGGGACTTACCTTAGCAAAGAAAAAAAAAAGCTAGCTAGTCACATGTCAGCAACAAATATGTACACTTGGCCAGGCTTTGGCACCCGATGCTGATCGGGCTTTCCCTTCTCCGGCGAATCGGTGGTGATTTGTTGTATTGTGATGACAACATCGTCGCTATTCCCATCGTCAGAAGTGTCCGGAACTGGTCGGACTATTCCCCGGTGAAGGAGCTGCTGCTGTTGCTGTGGTTTCTCAGGTGAAACAGATGGTTCCACAGTCTTGCTGAAATGAGCTCGTTGGGAAAGTTCATGGACTGCTTCCGATATTTTCTCAATGCATTTGGTTATCTCAACCAGGAAAGAACCCACCGTGGCGACCGGCACTATTGCTAGGAAGTCTGCATTCTCCATGGAGGAAGCTTTGAGAGCAAATTTGAGGTCTTTCATAGCAGCTTTGGAGTTCTCTACATGGGGATTCGCAGAGGAAGGATCTGTCATCGTTTTCATGGATGTGGCTAATGCTTTTAATGCCTTACCGCATTCTGCACTCATTCTAGAACATGGTCCTTCAATCTTACTTTTGAACTCTGCTGATGCCTGCAAACATCAATGAAATTAATTAGATATTACAATACAAATTTATATCATACAACACTCAACTCTGAAATAGTGTATATATATATAGTACCTGGATATCAGAATTAATGCAGCCATTAATAGCTTCAATCTGATAGGCACATTGTCGAGCCAGAGCTCCAATCTTCAAGTAGTGTTTCCACGGATAACGAAGTGGGAAGCGGCCATGTCCAGGCTCCCATCTTGCGAAATTTGCCTGTTAATTTATTGCATATATTTGGCTATTAGATCAACAACAATGATATTAAATAATTATTGTTATAAAACTTGTTTATATATATAATGGGTTAATTAACTGGATGAAGTACGTATTTTGATGGCATGCATGCAATCGTAAAGTTTAGTGAAGAGAAGGTAAACTAACCAAAGATTCTTCACTGTTTTTTGAGTTTAGAATACTTTTATATCCCTGATGAAGAAATGATTTGCCATTGCCATCCTTTGAACCCACGCCACTCCCTTCATCTTTACACGATTGGAAATATACATTTCCAAATCCTGAAATAATTTTTTTTAATTACTTAAATAGAGAAAATAATTAATAAAAATAATATATTAATAAATGCTAAAGATTGTCTTTTTTAAGACACTCGTTAGCATAATTTTTTTTAATATTAAAGTCAAATAAATTATTTATAAAGTATATGATATTATATTTAAAGCTGGCTAAAATAATCACGGTTAAAAGTAAACAAAAGGTAAATTCTGGCTAGTGTGAACCTTCTAGGTAAGTAGCAAGCTTTTCCAGGTTGGAAGCGACTGCCTTGTGAAGATCTTCACCAGCCCATACTGGACAAATAAAAATGGATATAAGCATACAAGTTGCTCCCCCCATTATAATTGTCGATAGTCTTTGATGAGCTAGCACTACCAATTCATCCACTCGGTACCCCGAAACAGCTACCAAGCTGAAGGTCAGTATAAATATCAAAACTCCATAATCATATCTTGCCTTGATCCTTGGGAAAAACCTAGAAAATGTTGCTGCTGCAGCTGCCAAAATAAACAAATAACACCAAAGCAGTCAACTTGCATCAGCTTGAGTTTGAATCAAGTACAAGAATTTTCTTGTAAATATCAAGTCTTTTTTACCTAGTACAAAAACAAGGATTCCCAGGACAATAGGTTCTCCTTGCTTTCCAAATAAGCTTGCAAAGTAATCTGCTCCAATCCCAAGGCCACCAGCTAGAAATGTTGCGAAGCCTCTATTCAAGCACTTGCTTAGAGTTCCACCTGGAGATCCATGGATACTATTTGAATATTTACTAGAAAACTTTTGTGAACTTTTGGCATTATTGGCCTAAATTAACTTACCTACTGTAAATTCAAATACAACCACAACTGTTAGCACTGCCCACATTCCAGCCACCCCAAAACCATCATAGAGAGGCCTAGCATAGTACAACAATGACACCAAGGACAGAGCAAGTCCCACTTTGAAGGAGTGAATGAGCCTTCGTGGGTCATCTTGCCCAAGCTTTTTGATGCTCTTGGCAATTGATATAATTCTCGCCATCAACTGACCAGGCAAGGCCTTAAACCTGCCCCATGCACCCGCAAAAAACGTGGCTTTCCCTTGAGCTGTTGACCCAATATCCATGGTTAAAGGCAGGGGATGCCAAGAAATCCTTCCAAGATATATGCTTCTTCTTTTTCTGTAAATCAACTAAGAAAAGGGAAAGGAAGGGAATGTATTGTGATCCATGAATTTTGTCCTTCACTGGCCTCATATTTATAAGCAAAAGGCTCAGTATCAAGAATAATTTCTTTGAGGAATTTCAAGTGCTGACAGCTGACTAGGCCTGATATATTGTTTATTGCTCTTTCCTTGCACAAAAAGAAAAAAGAAATAGAGTTTAAACAAAGAAATTGTTAGTGGTTAGCCCACTAAGAATCAGAAGTCAGACTGAACCAAAGGGTTTTGAAATTCATTTGCTTTTAATCTGCTGTAATTTACTTTCCATAAGAATGAGGATTGTGAATTTGGCGATGGCATCAAAACTTTTTCCATTTGGGAACTCTCTCTAAATGTATCTTTCACTTTCATTTCTGGTTATGTCAGTTCCCTTAACTCAGCTGCGTAAAGACTTGATCAGCTGACTCAATTTTCAGAGGATGTTATTTACTTGAACACAGCTAGCAAAGCAAACCATGCCTAACTGAGTTTTTTACCATTTTTATAAATAATAAAAGAAAATAAAAAATGTTGTGGGTATTAGGTTAGGTACAAAGTTCAAGCACAACAGCATGTGTCATAGTTAAGTTGGTAAGAATGATAGTGGGATGACTTAGGAATCAATTAAAAATAAAAATAAAAATAAACATTTAAACCAACATAACATAGTGTATCCCTACGGTTCCTTACAGAAAGTTAAAGAATTAACTCACCACTATTCCCTGCATCAAAATTTTAAATTAAGATTGAAAATGGTACAACATTGGATCATGGTGATGACAACAGGCTGACTTTGAAAATAAATAAATACACACAAAATTTAAGAAAAAGGAAAACATAGCAAATGAAGATTTAACAGACAGATATGTTATTAAATGGATGTTTAGAACTCTCCATACCATTTCCAGCTTTAGAAATATACTATTCAATGAAAAACATAACTCCATGCATGCATATTTAATTCACTCACTGATGTAAACACTGACAATCCCATTTTTTAAACATTCCATACATTTTTATTTATTATTAGTATTATTATTAGTATTAGTATTTTCACAAGCTATGCTCTTGGTTCTTTTGCTTTTATTTTATCATCTACCAAATATTATCTGCCAACAATCACTTGTAAGGAGGATCTGACGCTACCATATGTATTTTTTTAGTTTAAATATCTCCTTTCACTTTGATGAAAATGATATGGTATTCAAGTTGAGATTATGAACCCTTATATACACACAAAAGAGAGGCTTTTTTTTTTTTTTTTACTTTACTAGTATAAGAATCAATAACTATAACTAAACTCAAACAGTGCAAAATACAATCAAATTTAAAATCGACATTGAAACTCGATTATTTTTAAAATTTGATACTCTACTAACATCTATTGGTAATGCTTAGATTAAAAAGGCGCCCCGGGGCCTTTGCAATTATTCTAGTTTAATGTGTGACATGAATTTCATTTTCATATATGGGATTATGCTAAAGTCAGAATTTGCTTCTTATCTTTGATAAGTTATACATGCACTCATCAAAATTCTTGTACTTATTTTTGCATACTATATATCACAGAAACTTTTCTCGAAAGATAAGTGGATGAAAAATGAATGAATAACATGGAAAAAGGAGATTCAAAGAGGGAAACAGCAAGGCAATAAGTGGTTGAATTCTATATGTTGTGTTCCCCACGTACTCTTCTCTCGATATTATCTAATTTCCAATTATTTTCTCTACTTAGTTTAGAAATCATTCAATGGCCCGAAATCCATATAGAAAAAAAAAAAAAGAGACGATAATAAAATTAAAAGCTAGCTTATCTTATGTTGTTGAGAAACTTTGATTTGATTTGATTTGTAAAGTGACGAGAACTCTTCAATCTGCAAGACAATCAAGAATGTGCAATTTGCTTTTGAATTGTAATCATTCTCTTCCTTGCTGTACCTATAAAGTTGGATGGGTTTGCTTTTCACTCCTCTATATGTAAGTAACTTTTATCTTTTATTAAAGAGCTCGTACAGCCTACAATATACATAGGTAAAAGATTTTTGGTGGGAATTTAAACAATAAATTTATTTGTGGAGTGTTTATCATATTTTTTTTTGTCAAATCAAAATTAAAGTAGAGGCAACACTGCGATGAGGAATCACGTGATGACGTAACGACACGATAACGTTTGAAAAACTGGCAAAGCAAATGTGACATTGTGACGAGGAGCCTGGGACGTCATGGCTGTTAAGTATGACTCATATTTCAGTCAAATTTGAGAAATAATCTTCTAGTTAAACTCTGTTTATTTATATCAATCAAACACTAATTAATTTAGATTATTTTATTATTATTTCAATTAAACACTGATTAGTTTAGATTATTTTATTATTATTTGACCTATGAGTTTAGCCTATAAATAAGCTCTTTTATAACCTTAGAAAATATACCCATTACATATTAGAATTCATAACACATTTATAAAATTTTTGTGTTTACGTTTTGAGGGTTCTTTGTTTTCGAGTTTTCGGGGTTTAGTTTTTATCTCCATCTTTTGTACTCTTCGTTCTTTTGCCATTATAGTAAAATTATCTTTGCCCATGGTTTTTTATCATCTTTGGAGGAGTTTTTCCATGTTAAATTTATGTGTTCAATTTCTCAATTTCTTCTACTATTTTTTACTTGTTCATTGCTTAATCGGGTCGATCCTAACAAGTTGTATTGAGCTATTTCAATTTTCATAGATCAGCTCATTCAAATATGGCAGCAACAGGGTTTGAAATTGAGAAGTTCGATGGTGAGACAAATTTCAATCTGTGGCAAGTTCGGATGATGGCAATTTTAGTTCAATCTAGTTTGAAAAAGGTTGTTACCGGGAAAAAGCCTGAGAATCTAAATAAAATAGAATGGGAAGAGCTTGATGAAAAGGCTTTGCCTGCAATCCAGTTGTGCCTCGCGAATACGGTATTGCAGGAGGTATTGATAGAGAAGACATCATCTGCCTTGTGGAAAAGGTTAGAAACTCTTTATACGACTAAATCTCTAGCTAACCGTTTAGTGTTGAAATAACGTCTATTTACATTTCGCATGAATGAAGGTGAGCTTCTTAGAGATCACATCAGTCACTTCATTACTTTTTTAAATGATTTAAAGAATGTTGAGGTTCATATTGATGATGAAGATCAAGCTATGCTATTATTATGTTCTTTACCCCCTTCATACAAGTCTTTTAGGGAGACCCTAATTTATGGCAGAGACAAACTCTCGTTCGAAGATGTGAAGGGTCATTTGTTGAGTAAAGACAAACTCGACAATGAGCTTCATTTGGATAGCAAGGCAGATAGGCAAGCTTTCGTTTTGATAGCATCAAAGAAACGAGACAAAATGTGTCACTATTGTAAAAAGTTAGGTCATATCAAAGCAGATTGTTATAAACTGCAAAAGAAAAGAGCTGCTGAGAGTAACGAGGAAGATGTAGCTTGTGCTAATTTGGCCGATGAAAGCGGTGATGATCTCTTGTTAGTGTCAACGAGCGATAACTCCAAGCTCACGCTCGAGTGGGTCCTAGATTCGGGATGTTCTTTCCACATGTGTCCCAATAGAGAATGGTTCTCCACATATAGTTCGGTTAAAGGTGGAGTTGTGTGCATGGGAAACGATTCATCTAGTAAGGTAATTGGTATTGGTACTGTTAAAATTAGGATACACATTAGAGAGAAAATCAAGTGTAACCTCTCAAACCCGGCCTAAACATTATGGCCGAATACTGAAGATTACATTGACCATTAGAATGGCATGGAAAACATTCTTATTTTAATTCTCTCTTAAAAATGATTTTCCTTTTAAATTTTAGAACAAGGATCTCGACCTATTTACTGTGTTTTAAGAAAACTATATTAATTTCAGAAAAAAATTTGTCAAGCGTCTTTAGAGTTATTTTTGTAAAGATTGAATGTTTTTGAAATTCTACATTACATTTTTAAAAAAACAACAGATTTTAAATTATCACAGAAGAAACTATGCTAAAACCATATTTTTGTAAATTGCAGTGGAAAATTGTATTGAAATATTATTTTTGTTAAAAATCGAGTTTTCATGCATATTCGATAAAAACATCAATGGTTAGTTTAAAACCTTAAATCATGCAAGAAATAAATTAAAAATCTCCAAATATAATGTATTATGCCACAATCGATAAGAAAATTAATACAATTGCAAAAATATTCATATAATAAAGTTTTGAAGTATTTAAAATAAAACCATCCAAGAGCTCTCTGACAGTCGCGTCCAAGTCCTAACCTCAGGGGTAATCTGAAATGTCAGAGAACTAAAGTGTAATACCCCTTACCCGTATTCAACGCCGGAGCCGGGTATGAGGCATTACCGGACTTATCTTGCTTGAACATACAACTTTGGGCTATAAAATTTCATTCCAACTTAAAACTTCTCATTCACATTCATAACATCCTTATTATGGGCCTACGACGAATTAAACATACAAATGGAGGGTCTCAGAATCAAACCGGGAACTTTTGTATACTTAGAATTTTTTTTTTGCCTAAACAAGACCATAAGGCTGTGTGAAATGGGACACGCCCGTGTGGGCAGGCCATGTAGTCACACACGCCCATGTCCCTAGCCCGTGTGGAATTTATTTTTCATTTCAATCCTACAGGGGTTTTCACACGGCCGGACACACGCCCGTGTCTTTGGCCCGTTTCCTTCAAACGTCCTAGACATGCCCGTGTCCTCACCCGTGTGTGAAAACCTGGGTATTCTGCTTATGACGTCAGCAACCTCATAAGGGAGCACACGGCCTAGGCACATGCCCGTGTGTCTAGCCAGTGTCGACAATGACTTGCAACACTAACATGCAGGGAACACACGGCCCAGTCACACACCCATGTAACTGACCGTGTGTCACACATAACCTAGACACACGCCCGTGTGCCTACCCGTGTGGATAGGAACAAGGCTATTTGCCAAGCTCTTTTTATCACCCTAACACTTAAAACATCAAAGAAATTCAACCATTAATCAAGCAACCCAATCATGCATCATACACATTCATGAATAACCTCATCTTTTCATATATTAATAATAATGAGCCATCAACAATGGCTATTTACAAAAAGTTCATCTTTAAATGAGCCAATACACTTGGCCAAAACAACAAGACATTTCATTAAGTCTAGCCCCTATACACGCCATACTCAAAATGCTAAGTCTAATATACTGCGATGAGCTTATAGTATGGGTGATCTTCAGATTATCTTCGTATCCTGAGCTAGCTCTTTGACAGTATAAAACAGGAGAAAAGAAAAGGAAGTAAGCTTTAAGCTTAGTAAGTCTACATGTAAACAATAAACATCATACCATATGCAAAGCAACCACAATTATTATATTTATTATGTAAGAACAATTTACATTTTTAATAACTGCTTACTCATTTCATCTCTTACCACATTCCAACTATATAACATATATACATTGCTTACATTTACTTGCACATATACCCTGCACTCATCACTACAAAGCCACATGAAATATTTACTTAGACAAGTTTCTCGATGAACCCTTCGAAATAATACTACGTACCCGGTGGTTTCGCACACGGCCCACCATTAATCAATAATTACGATGGTTTCGCACATAGCCCACCAAATGATAATATAAACGATGGTATCACACACAGCCCATCGTGAATAAATATTGAGGTGGTATCGCACACAGCCCACCAACAATAATAAGTACGGTGGTATCGCACACAGCCCACCAAATAATGGTTACGAATATTTTTCTGCACTTACCTTTCTATTCCGAGGTTCATATGAGAAAGTACTCATTATCTATCAATTTCAATCATTCTCACCAATATGTATCACATCCATACAATGCATCAATAAGTAACATCATAAGTATTATGGTGTATCGTTTACACGTAAACTTACCTCAGTGCAAAATGTAATAATCGATGATTTAATCCGTAACCTTGCCTTTTCCTCGGTCAAGGTTGTTTTCGCGTTCTTCTTGATCTATAATAATAAAATTTACTCATTCAATCACTTTATAACTCATAAAACATTAAAATTTCTACTTAGGCAAAAATGACCATTTTCCCTTTATACTTTGGCAAAATTATGATTTTGCCCCTAGGCTTGTAAATCGCTTTTCAACACATTTCCTCATTAAACAAGCCTAGCTGAACATTTATTTCTCTTACAACAACTCACAAAACCAATAATTCCATGCATTTATTACTCAATTATAACCTTTACAACTAAGTCTCATTTAGGTGTTTTCATGGTAACACATTTCATAAAAGTTATTCCTTAACTCTCTAACATTCATTTTCTTCCATAAAAACTTAGCAAATAGCATAAACACTCTCATGGAAAGTCCCTAAACTTTCAACCATTATGAAAATTAGTCCCCTCATTAGCTAGCTTAAGCTTTGGGGGTTCCAAATGTACAAAAATTATCAAGAAAGACCTCTAAAATCACTTACTTCCAAGAGAATAGCTTAGCTGAAAGTTTGAACTCCAAAATCCCCTATTTTCTCTTCAATTTTCAGTGTAGAAGAAGTGTGAATAGTGAAAGATGATATCTTCTTTCTTTGCCTTATTTTATTCATTTTTAATCACCTAATTTCACCAAAATTTTGACCAAAATTAATGCCCTTGTCCCCCTTGTCTCTATGGCCAGCCAACACCCTAATATTGGCTTAATTGCATTTTAAGGACCTCCAATTTAATATTCTATGGCTATTAGACACCTCTACCTTGTATAATAGAACTTTTGCACTTTATGCGATTTAGTCCTTTTTAACAATTAAGCATACAATTGCTAAAACTAATGGACCAAAATTTTCATACATCCATATAATTTCGCCATAACACATAAAATAATATCAAAATAGTTTTCTTCAACCTCGGATTAGTGGTCCCGAAACCACTGTTCTGACTAGCCCCAAAATTAGGCTTTTACAACTCTCTCCCCTTTAAAGATTTTCGTCCTCAAAAATCTTACCAATAAAAAAGTTTGGGTACTGTTCTTTCGTGGCTTCTTTCAGTTCTCACGTAGCCTTTTTCACACCGCGCTTTTGCCATAACACTTTAACTAAGGCTATGCTCTTATTCATCAACTGTTTAACCTCTCAAGCCAAAATCTTAGTTGGTTCCCCTTCATACGTCATGTCCGGTAGTATCTCAATTTCGGTTGGAGGGATCACATGCGAAGGATCGAAACGATACCGTCGCAACAACGACACATGAAACACGTTATGTATTCTCTCTAACTTTGTCGACAAAGCCAACCGGTATGCTATTGGCCCAATCCTTTGAATAACCTCATACGGCCCCATGAATCGTGGACTCAATTTGCCCTTTTGACCAAATGTAACACCCCTTACCCGTATTCAACGCCGAAATAGGGTACGAGGCATTACCAAAACACATACACTTGTAAACGTATTAAACTGAGTCATAAAATTTCATCCAAATTATACAAAATGAACTGCTAAATATTAAAGGCCAACATTTTAGGCCAAACCAATTATGACATATACAAATGACTAAGTCTCCTATACATGCCATAAACTTAAGAGGTTTGTTTTCACTTTTACCCCACGATGATAGCTTGATAGTATGATTACATCTCCGGCAATCTCCAACTCGAGCTAACATACAAACCCTATAAGATATGGGAAATGAAGGGAAGTAAGTGATTTATTAACAGGCTTTTATAAATCTTCACAATATGTTCTCAAGATAATACAATCATAATTGAACATAGTTCCACTTTTTATTCATGTTCATCTCAAGCTGTCTACTCGAGTAACAGTCATTAAATTATTTATATTTGGAGCTAAGAAACTCCAAATTAAGATTCGTTAATTTTCCATGAAACTAGACTCACATATCTTCTTACCATAAAATTTCCAGAATTTTTGGTTCATCCAATCAATACAGTTTATTCATTAAATATTCCCCTATTTTACTGTTCGACTATTTTGACCTCTCTTCACTACTAATTAATCAATTTTCTCCTCGTACAGAGTTCATATGACCTTCTTATTTAGTTCATTTGAAAATAGGCTCATTCAGAATTTCAAGAATATAAATTATATCCCACAATTATTTTTTACAATTTTTAATTATTTTTCCAAGCCAAAATAGATCACGTAATCATTCCGAACCAGTCTCATAGAAATTTAGATATCTCAAAATATAAGAATCATTTGTTTTCTATGTTTCTTTTATATAAAAATATACTTGATAAGCTTTAAATAAATATCTCATCTAACTTATAATTCAATTTCTACTATTTCTGGTGATTTTTCAACATGTCACTACTGCTGTCCAAACAGTTTTATTGTAAATTTTTGCTCTCTCTTTCACTTTAGTTGTGTTCATCACTTGCCTATACCAATCTTTCCAATTTCCAATTACATATTGAACATATTGTTCATACGTACATTTGCCACATTTCTCAATTGGTCAAATTCACACTTGCACTTATTCATAACATGATCGTAAACGATTACACTTAGTCGTTAAACGATCAAATGTATTTTCACTTAGTCAATTTCCCGTTGAACTCATCAGAATAATAACAGATACACAGTGGCCGGCACATAGTACCACAGATGTGGTCGAAACTATCGGGTACGCATAGTAGCCTGCACTTAGTACTACACATGCGGCCTATCTGTCTGGTACACGTAGTAGCCTGCACTTAGTACTACAAACGTGACCTATCTGTCTGGTGCACGTAGTAGCCTGCATTTAGTACTACACACGTGACCTAAAACCATATCGTAGCTCTCTTGTACACATAGTGGCCTACACTTAGTACCACACATGTGACCTAGCTACCTCATTCGTATCTTTTCTATTCCGAAGGTTCAACAGTAATTCTCACTTTTCAACATTTTACCAATTCATAAACTTTCATGCCATCATTTTATACAACTATCATACATTCATAAAACATGCATTTAGGCATATTATGGGTTTACTTTAGGTTATTCGAACTTAGTTGTCGAAATTTCATCAGGTACAACCGTGTAGCAACTCATACAACTCATGTAATATTAATTTAACATTCAATTCATGTAACATTAATTTGCCATTCAATCTCACATAACACAACAAACATCACATTTTCCATACCATACATACCATACATCGACTTCTCCTAAACAAATTAAATCATACAATTTATGTCATATCAATAGAGAATTACAATTCAAGCATGGTGTTGCATTATTATTAACACACGAACTTAACTCGAATGCCGGAACGACCATTTTACCAACTTTCTCGATTTTTGATTTTTCTCTAGTTCTAGGTCCAAATCTCATTTTTTGGGTCTAAAACATCACATTTCACTTATTTAATTAATGTACTACTCAAAACAGTCCTTAACTTAACTTTTGCAAAATTATAATTTTGCCTCTAAACTTTTACACATTTACACTTTTGCCCCAATACTTGAAAATTAAAATTCAGCCTTTATTCTTATGTTTTATAACATGCTGATCATTTTTCCCTTATATGGTAACATCAAATTCTTACTCTAACATACACTTATGAGCATTAGGAATTTTTACCGATTATGTCGTTTTACTCGTTGTCACTTAAAATCGCTTAGTAAAAGTTCTTTAACATAATTTCAAGCTTCATATTCTACCATAAAACATCAAAATACACAATTTTTACCTAAGGGTAATTTCCAAAAGATGAACCCTAGCATGAATTATTGGTAGCATAAGCTAAATCGAGCTACCAGGACTCCAAAACCGTAAATAACTTGAAAAATGGGCTAGAACGGACTTAGCATGAACTTGGAAAGTTGAGAAAACCCTAGCCATGTATTCTCCTAGTAAATTTCGTCCATATGAAGAAGATGGACAAATTTGGAATTTTAATTTTATTTTTAATTCATTTAATTCACAAAAGGACCAAAATGCCCTTACAAAAAAAATATCTTATCAAACATATACCATATCCATTTTTGTCCAACAATTTAATCAATAGGCTAATTACCATTTAAGAACCTCTAATTTAAAATTTCATAGTAATTTGACACCTCTAACTTCTAGAACTCAAGTTTTGCACTTTTTACAATTTAGTCCTTTTGACTAAATTGAGTGCCCAAACATCAAAATTTTCGAATGAAATTTTCACAAAATCATTCCATGAAATTGTAGACCATAAAAATATAATAAAAATAAATTTTCTTACGTCAGATTTGTGGTCCCAGAACTACTGTTCCGACTAGGCCCTAATTCAGGATGTTACATTTCTCCTTCCTTTTAGGATTTTCGTCCTCGAAAATCTTACCAGAAGAGTGGTTTAGTATCTTTCCCTTAATTTCCAACATCACTAAATAATCTTTTTCAAGACGATACTTTCAAAAACACTCTATCATCGATCTGAATTCTAATAGAACTCAGTGAATTCTGTCAAACAAAGATTCGATACATATTGAAATTATTATGCTAATTCCATCAAACGTTCGAAAACAACCCACTAGAATTTCTCTTGGTTCCCCACAGATCAATTAATAATCACTTACAATCTTTCAATAGCTTAATTCATAACCACTGCCTTAAACTCATATTTTGCTATGCTATCAGATATACTGAACTCTCGAAACCAGAAAACATATGACAATCCTTGTTAAACAAACAGTGTCATCAAATTTTTTCAATACAGACATAATAATAACCATCTCTATATCACTAGTCGAATAGTTCTTTTTAATGTGACATTGACCATATGAAAACATGAGCCATCACTTTATATTCTAGAAATAAAACTCATTCTAATCCGTTCACTAGTGCATCACTGAAAAAAATCATAAACTCATTACTCAATTCCAACTGAACTCAAAACTAGAGCTTCGGTTAATAATACCTTCAATTGCTTTAACTTTGTTAGTATTATCAGACCATTCAAAGTTTCACAAATGTGATAACTTTTCCAATCAGAACAACTTTAACTTATAATAACATCATCCGGTTAGAATAATCCAATAGGCATATCTCTGTATTATGCTTTCTAGAATATAATTTCTTCATTCTGACTATCCGTCCTCATACTCGTGAATACACAAAATTTATTCTCTTAGTTGAGGCATGTTTAAAAATACATAACTCAAATCACATCTCAACAAATCAGTTCACTCATATAAAAACAACTGAGTTGATTTCAGCTATCGAATAATAACATATCAATATACTTTTTTCTTCATGCTGAGGATACAACTCAAATACACAATCTTTCAAAATTATTTTAGCATGCAAATCAAAGATCTTTAAACCGTATTAGCTCGAGGAAATAGATATCCTGATTGAACTCATTAACTTTAATCAAACTTACCTGAGGAAAGAAAACTGCTATATAATTTAAGCTTGCGTTCTTACCATTTATACCCTTGCCAATATCAATTTCTTCCATGGAAATTTGAGAAACCTTGATACCAGAGTCACCACATTCCTATTATTGAATTTAGACATACAGTCATGCTAAACATAGCCATCATAGACCAAAGAACATACTTTAAGGATGAGCCATGTCCGATAATTTGCATAATAAGGGCAATAAGAAAACCCCAAATACGATACCATTCTAGAAGTCTGAGAACATAACTCACAAGAAAATAATAGAGATCCTGATGATTCCTCAGAGAAACCCAACAGAAAAATAATGCTTACCGACTCTGGACTTCCATCATAACAGAGATAATATATTTTCCGTATATATAAAATAAAACCATAATCAATAGAAATATAAGAATAGTCTCACATAAATTTTTACCATCGACTTCATTCCAACATATTTAAATATAATTCCGAAGAGATAAAGGAATACCAATCATAAACCGACCAGACCAACAGGGCATCGTCTAACATTATAGTTAGCTTCTCACAACGTAAGAACCCCATTAGAAACTGACAATCACACACATATCTCTGAGGATAAGAGAATATATAGAATACACAGAAAAGATCATCATATTCATTTCAGCTGTGACTGTCACACACACAGACATCTTTACTACTCAAATATCATTTCTTTGACTAATTCTGTCATCCTGAACCTCGTATTATTCCACTCACTAATGAAAATCAATTCGGGAAAAATTTTAGCAAACACATACTTTAGACATCATATTTGAATAATTCGATTAGCCAAGACTAACTTCTCCTTTGTCCGTGACATTGCATAATCTGTATAATCTTTAAAACATTCTGATATCCTTCCAAAATTGTTTCCACTTTCCAAACTATTCTTATCTCTATATGCATTACTAAGTATTTCACCACTACACTTTTTTAGTTTCACATATGGACTTATTCCACATGGTTCTCGTGAATTTTTGTTATAAAGCAACACTGGTAAGGGGGTGAGTTCGTAAAGCTTCTGATTTGACTCACATAAGTACATACATACGACTTTGTATTCATCACCAACATCATATAATCACAATTACATAATTCACTTCAAGCTAATTAACATACATAGTCATGTTACATGAACTTTTTTGATTATCTTATTCAAACAAGTGTACATAAACACACAATCTGTCAATTTGAGTAAATTTACTTTTCGTATTCACTTAATCAAATATGTTGGGCACAAAACATCATATGCATGCCAAACAAACATGGATGGGCTTATCACCATATAAACTTTCATTTCATTCCACTTTTCACATTTCTCAACTTGTAGTTATCTCATTTCGTACATTAACACATATATATTGTGAACTTCCATTCATACATTTCCGAATTTTGACACATCATAAGCACGTCTCAATCATTTCAATATCATTATCAGCATTATCGAAAAATAGTTCGGTTGGAAGTCATCTCTGTCTTAACAAAATAATTTTGTCAGAGTCGGGAGATATCACACTATCACGAGTAGTAATATGGCATGTATAGCTAGACTCACATGCGCTGAATAGGGTACGAGGCATTACCAAAACACATACTATTGTAAACGTATTAAACTGAGTCATAAAATTTCATCCAAATTATACAAAATGAACTACTAAATATTAAAGGACAGCATTTTAGGCAAAACCAATTATGAAATATACAAATGACTAAGTCTCCTATACATTCCATAAACTTAAAAGGTTTGTATTCACTTTTACCCCACGATGATAGCTTGATAGTGTGATTACATCTCCGACGATCTCCAACTCGAGCTAGCATACAAACCCTATAAGATATGGGAAATGAAGGGAAGTAAGCTACAAAGCTTAGTAAGTAAGTTTGTAAATAATAAGTGATTTATTAACAGGCTTTTATAAATCTTCACAATATGTTCTCAAGATAATACAATCATAATTGAACATAGTTCTACTTTTTATTCATGTTCATCTCAAGCTGTCTACTCGAGTCACAGTCATTAAATTATTTATATCTGGAGCTATGGAACTCCAAATTAAGATCCTTTAATTTTCCGTGAAACTAGACTCACATATCTTCTTACCATAAGATTTCCAGAATTTTTGGTTTAGTCACTCAATACAGTTTATTCATTAAAGATTCTCCTATTTTACTGTTTAACTATTCTGACCTCTCTTCACTACAAATTAATTTTCTTCTCATACAGAGTTCATATGACCTTCTTATTTAGTTCATTTGAAAATATACTCATTAAAGATTTCAGGAATATAAATTATATCCCACAATTAGTTTTGAAAATTTTTTAATGATTTTTCCAAGGTAGAATAGGGGATCACGTAATCATTCTGTACCAGTCTCACCGAAATTCAAATATCTCAAAATATACGAATCATTTGTTTTCTATGTTTCTTTTATATAAAAATAGACTCGATAATATTTAAATAAATACTCATCCAACTTATAATTCAATTTCTACTAATGTTGGTGATTTACCAAACTCATGTCACTGCTACTGTCCAAACAGTTTTATTGTAAATTTTTACTCTTTCTTTCACTTTAGTTGTGTTCATCACTTGCCTATACCAATCTTTTCAATTTTCGATTACATATCGAACATATTGTTCATACGTACATTTTCCATATTTCTCAATTGGTCACATTCACACTTGCACTTATTCATAACATGATCGTATTCAATTACACTTAGTCGTTAAACGATCACATATATTTTCACTTAGTCAATTTCCAATTAAACTCATTAGAATAATAACAGATCCACGGTGGCATGCACATAGTACCACACATGTGATCGAAACTATCGAGTACGCATAGTTGCCTGCACTTAGTACTACACATGCGACCTATCTATCTGGTACACGTAGTAGCTTGCACTTAATACTACACACGTGACCTATCTGTCTAGTACACGTAGTAGCCTGCACTTAGTACTACACATGTGACCTATCTATCTGGTACACATAGTAGCCTGCACTTAGTACTGCACACATGACCTAAAACCATATTGTAGCTCTCTTGTACACATAGTGGCCTACACTTAGTACCACACATGTGACCTAGCTACCTCATTCGTATCTTTTCTATTCCAAAGGTTCAACCGGGAATTCACACTTTTCAACATTTTACCAATTCATACATTTTCATGCCATCATTTTATACAACTATCATACATTCATAAAACATGCATTTAGGCATATTATGGGTTTACTTTAGGTTATTCAAACTTAGTTGTCGAAATATCGTTAGGTACAACCGTGTAGCAACTCATACAACTCATGTAATATTAATTTAACATTCAATTCATGTAACATTAATTTGTCATTCAATCTCACATAACACAACAAACATCACATTTTCCATACCATACATACCATGCATCAACTTCTTCTAAACATATTAAATCATACAATTTATGCCATATCAATAGAGAATTACAATTCAAGCATGGTGTTGCATTATTATTAACACACGAACTTACCTCGAATGCCAAAACGACCATTTTACCAACTTTCTTGATTTTCGATTTTCCTCCAGTTCTAGGTCCAAATCTCATTTATCGGGGTCTAAAACATCACATTTCACTTATTTCATTAATGTACTACTCAAAACAGTCCTTAACTCAACTTTTGAAATATTATAATTTTGCCCCTAAACTTTTACATATTTACACTTTTTCCCCAATACTCGAAAATTAAAATTCAGCCCTTATTCTTATGTTTTATAACCTTCTGATCATTTTTTCCTTCTATGGCAACATCAAATTCTTACTCTAACATACACTTATGAACATTAGGTATTTTTATCGATTTTGTCGTTTTACTCGTTTTCACTTAAAATCGCTTAGTAAAAGTTCTTTAACAGAATTTCAAGCTTCATATTCTACCATAAAACATAAAAATACACACTTTTCACCTATGGGTAATTTTCCAAAGATGAACCCTAGCATGAATTATTGGTAGCATAAGCTAAATCGAGCTACCAGGAATCCAAAATCGTAAATAACTTGAAAAACGGGGCTAGAACGGACTTACCATGAACTTGGGAAGTTTATAAAACCCTAGCCATGTCTTCTCCTAGTAAATTTTGTCCATATGAAGAAGATGGACAAATTTGGCATTTTAATTTTGTTTAATTCATTTAATTCAAAAAAGAACCAAAATGCCCTTACAAAAAAATATCTTATCTAACATATACCATATCCATTTTTGTCCAACAATTTAATAAATAGGCTAATTACCATTTAAGACCTCTACTTTAAAATTTCATAGCAATTTGACACCTCTAACTTCTAGAACTCAAGTTTTGCACTTTTTTACAATTTAATCTTTTTGACTAAATTGAGTGCCCAAATGTCAAAATTTTCGAACGAAATTTTCACAAAATCGTTCCGTGAAATTGTAGACCATAAAAATATAATAAAAATAAATTTTCTTGTGTTGGATTTGTGGTCCCAAAATCACTGTTCCGACTAGGCCCTAATTCGGGATATTACACCAAATCTCAATATTTTATTCTACGGGGATACTTTCAGGAATACTTTGTCGCCCACTTGAAACTCGATTTCTTTCCGTTTTAAATCCGCGTATCACTTTTGTCGATCTGAGGCAGCTTTCAGACTATCATGGATCACTTTCACTTTTTCCTTGGTTTCTTTAACTAGATTGACCCCGTGAATTTGCTTCTCACTAAGCTCAGTCCAATACAAGGGAGTCTGACACTTGCGACCATATAAAGCTTCATACGGTGCCATCCGTATACTCGATTAATAACTATTGTTATAGGCGAACTCAACCAAAGGTAGATATTTTTCCCAACTACCTTTGAACTCTAACACACAGCATCAGAGCATATCCTCAAGAACTTGAATCACTCTTTTAGATTGGCCATCGGTTTGAGGATGAAACAATGTACTAAAATTCCATTTTGTACCCAAGGCTTCTTGCAACTTCTTCCAAAACCTCGAAGTAAATCTTAGATCTCTATCTGAAATAATGGATATAGGCACCCCATGCAATCTCACCACCTCAGCAATATACAGCTCGACCAACTTATCAAGTCAGTAATCCACACGCACTGGTATAAAGTGAGCCGACTTCGTTAATCTATCAATAATAACCCACACATCATCTTTCTTTTTCGGAGTCATAGGTAACCCTATTACGAAATCTATTGTGATTCGATCCCACTTCCACTCTGGAACCATCACTGGCTGAAGTAATCCTAAAGGGGTATTTGATGCTCGGGTTTCACTTATTGACAGATCAAACACTTCGTAACAAACTCGAAGATGTCTCTTTTCATACTCGGCCACCAATACAACTTCTTCAAATCATTGTACATTTTTGTGCTGCCTAGATTTACTAACAAACAACCACTTTGTGCTTCACGTAAAATTTTCTAGATCAACTCATCATCCTTAGGTACACAAACCCTGTCATGAAACATGAAACAACCATCTGAACTCACCCGAAATCAGAGTCATTTCCCGATTCGTACTGAGCTCTCTTAACTTGCATCTCAGTATTATTCTTTTGAGCTTCACATATCTGCTGAATAAATAAAGGTCTATCCCTCAACTCAGCCAAAATATCCCCATCATCAGACAATGCTAAGCTTGTACTCATAGCTCTCAAAGTATACAGGGATTTTCTGCTCAAGGCATTCGTAACCACATTCGTTTTTCCGGATGGTAATCGATTGCTAATTCATAATCCTTCAATAATTCGAGCCACCACTTTTGTCACAAATTCAAATCCTTTTGGTCCATCAAGGACTTCAAACTCTTGTGATCAGTGAAGATTCGGCATTTCTCACCATATAAATAATGACGCCAAATCTTCAAAGCAAAAATGATTGCAGCCAACTCCAAATTGTGAGTCGGATAATTCTTCTCATGCGGTTTAAGTTGTCTCGAGGTGTAAGCTACTACCTTACCCTCTTGCATCAGCATAAAGCTAAGACCATTTAATGACGCATCACTGTAGACCATAAACTTTTTTCCCGACTCAGGTTGTACTAAAACCAGTGCCTCAGTCAACAATGCTTTCAATCTTTCAAAACTCTGTTGGCATTTCTCAGTCCATTCAAACTTAACATCTTTGTGCAACAGTTTCGTCATCGGGGTAGCAATCATGGAGAACCCTTTTACGAACCGTCTGTAGTATCCCTCTAAACCCAAAAAGCTTCTAATATCCGACACATTCCTTGGTAGTTTTCACTCCACAATAGTCGAGATCTTATTCGGATCAACTCTAATGCCATCACCCGACACAATGTGTCCTAAAAATCTGATCTCTCTAACTAGAAGCAATCCGAGTAACTCTTCCAGAAACACATCTGGATACTCACACACCACAGGCACTGATTCAATGTTTACCTCTGACTCTTGAGTATTCAATACAAAGGCGAGATAGGACTCATATCATTTCCTTAAGTATTTTTCAGCTACTATAGATGAAATCATTACAGACAAACTATCCGATTTACTTGATTCAACCTGAATGACATCTCTATTTACACATCTTAATTCCATAAACTTATTACCATAGTTTACTAAAACATTATGAGTAGTCAACCAATCTATATCAAGAATCAAGTCAAATTCATCAAATGGCAACAACATGAGATTTTCAGGAAAACAATGACCTCTAATTGTCAAAGGACAATTCCTACACACCTTGTCAACAAAGACATGTTTGCCTAACGGGTTTGACACTTTCACTAAAAATTCCATAGACTCAACAACCATACTCATGCTAGATGCCAATTTCATGAAAATGTAAGAATGGGTAGACCCCAGATCAATCAAAGCAACGACAGAGATATCATGAAGAGAAAAAGTACTCGTTATCACATCTGGAGATGATGCCTCTTCGCGAGCGTGGATGGCATAAGTCCTTGCAGGTGCTCGTCCCTCCAACCTCACAGTAGAGTCTCTAGGGGCACCTCTACTACTAGTCCACCTCGCTGGTTCTTTTGTGATCTACCCCTCGAAGATACATTGCTTGATCTTATTTCTTGTTTTCTTTCCTTTTCATCCCTCTTAGGATAATTATAGATAAAATGATCGGGTGAACCGCACTTGTAACAATTACGGTTGTTTCCCCAACACTCCCCAGTATGTTGCCTACCACAATTTAGACATTCCGATTTATTTGACTTTGGATTGCCCACACTTGTCATCGAGGTGGATTGAACTCTCGAGCCCGAGTATGTATTGCCTCAATCTCGATGTGAATATCCAACTGACACAGTCATTCGAGGGTTCATTTCCTTGGACTTCTTTGATTGAGTTTGGTACGGTTTACTCATTGGCCTCTTTCTTACATCTCGAGCCTCACTAATGGCTTTTCTCTTTTCCTTATTCATCTCCTCAGCCTTGCATGGCCTATCAACCAACACCACAAATTCTTTTAATTCCAATATCCCAACTAGAAGTCTGATATCCTTATTCAGCCCATCTTCAAATCTCTTGTACAAGATAGCTTCTGTGGACACACACTCTTGTGCATACTTGTTGAGCCTAACAAACTCACGCTCATACTCTGCCACAGTCATTTTGCCTTACTTCAATTCAAGGAATTCTTTCCGCTCCTGGTCCACAAATCTCTGACTTATGTACTTCTTTCGGAACTCTTCCAAAAAGAAGTCCCACGTCACTCTCTCCCTTGGAACTACTGACGTCAACATTTTCCACCAACGATATGCTGAGTCTTTTAGGAATGACACGACGCATTTCAAGCTCTCCTCAGGTGTGTAGGAGAGTTCATCAAAGACTCGCATTAAGTTCTCAAGCCATAACTCTGCCCTCTCGGGGTCATCATCTATATCAGCTCTGAATTCCTCGGCCCCTTATTTTTGAATCTTATCAACCGAGAGTTTGGTCACTTTTACCAAATCTATACCTTGACGAGCCACAGGGATTGGCTGAGGTATAGGTGAGGGTGGAGGAGGTTGAGCATTAGGGTTCGCTTGTACAAACTCAGTGTACCAGTTACTCGTCATGTAGAGAAAGGCTTCCCGAGCCTCCTCTCCTTGACCCATAGTCTCGGGTCTACTCTCTACAGGCGCAATCCCTTGCAGAGGAGCCAGCAAGTTACTAGTGGCGTCATCAGTAGCCGCTCGGTTTGGATCTATTTAATATGGGAAAATAAAGTTTAAAATTGTCAGAAGTCACTACACTATCAATATACGCTTATGGCATGTATAGTTAGACTCTTACACATACTACGGTAGTCTGATAACTGACTAAACCTTAGCTCTGATACCACTAAATGTAACACCCCTTACCCATATTCAACGCCAGAACCAGGTACGAGGCATTACTGGACTTATCTTTCTTGAATGTACAACTTTGGGCTATAAAATTTCATTCCAACTTAAAATTTCTCATTCACATTCATAAGATCCTTATTATGAGCCTACGAGGCCTTAAACATACAAATGGAAGGCCTCGGAATCAAACCGGGAACTTTTTATGCTTAGAAATTTTTTTCCTAAACAAGATCACACGCCCGTGTGAAATGGGAAACGCCCTTGTGGGCAGGCCGTGTGGTCACACACGCCCATGTCCCAATCCCTAGTGGAATTTATTTTTCATTTCGATCCTACAGGGGTTTTAAAATAGCCGGACACATGCCCGTGTCTTTGGCCCGTGTCCTTCACACGGCCTAAACACGCCTATGTCCTCACCCGTGTGTGAAAACCTGGGTATTCTGTTTATGACGTCAACAACCTCATAAGGAGCACACGGCCTAGGCACACGCCCGTGTGTCTAGCCCGTTGTCAATAATGACTTGCAACACTAACATGCAGGGGACACATGGCCCAGTCACACACCCATGGAACTGACTGTGTGTCACACATGACCTAGACACGCGCCCGTGTCCCTACCCGTGTGGACAGGAATAAGGCTATTTGCCAAGCTCTTTTTATCACCCTTAAAACATCCATTAAATTCAACCATTAACCAAGCAACCCAATCATGCATCATACACATTCATGAATAACCTCATCTTTTCATATATTAATAATGACCCATCAACTATATAACATATATATATTGCTCACATTTTCTTGCACATATACCCTGCACCCATCACCACAAAGCCACATGAAATATTTACTTAGACAAGTTTCTCGATGAACCTTTCGGAATAATACTACATACCCAGTGGTTTCGCATACGGCCTACTATTAATTAATAATTACGGTGGTTTGGCACATAGCCCACCAAATGATTATATAAATGATGGTATCGCACATAGCCCATAGTGAATAAATATTGAGGTGGTATCAGACACAGCCCACCAACAATAATAATTACGGTGGTATCGCACACAGTCCACCAAATAATAGTTACGGATATTTTTCCGCACTTACCTTTCTATTTTGTGGTTCATAGAGAAAAGTACTCATTATCTATCAATTTCAATCATTCTCACCAATATGTATCACATCCATACAATGCATCAATAAGTAACATCATAAGTATTAAGGTGTATCATTTACACGTAAACTTACCTCGGTGCAAAATGTATTAATCGATGATTTAATTCGTAACCTTGCCTTTTCCTCGGTCAAGGTTGTTTCCGCATTCTTCTTGATCTATAATAATAAAATTTACTCATTCAATCACTTTATAACTCATAATACATTAAAATTTCTACTTAGGCAAAAATGACCATTTTGCCCTTATAATTTGGTAAAATTATGATTTTGCCCCTAGGCTCGTAAATCATTTTTCAACACATTTCCTCTTTAAAAAAGCTTAGCTGAACATTTATTTCTCTTAAAACAACTCACAAAACCAATTATTTCATGCATTTATTACTCAATTATAACATTTACAACTAAGTCCCATTTAGGTGTTTTCATGGTAACACCTTTCACAATAGTTATTCCTTAACTCTCTAACATTCATTTTATTCCATAAAAACTTAGTAAACAGTATAAACACTCTCATGGCAAGTCCCTAAACTTTCAACCATTTTGCAAATTAGTTCCCTCTTAGCTAGCTTAAGCTTTGAGGGTTCCAAAAGTACAAAAATTATCAAGAAAGACCTCTAAAATCACTTACTTGCAAGAGAATAGCTTGACTAAAAGTTTGAACTCCAAAATTCCCTATTTTCTCTTCAATTTTTGGTGGAGAAGAAGTGTGAATAGTGAAAGATGATATCTTCTTTCTTTGCCTTATTTTATTCATTTTTAATCATCTAATTTCACCAAAATTTTGACCAAAATTAATGCCCTTGTCCCCCTTGTCTTTATGGTTGGCCAACACCCCATTATTGGCCTAATTGCACTTTAAAGGCCTCCAATTTGATATTCTATGGCTATTAGACACCTTTACCTTGTATAATAGAACTTTCGTACTTTATGCGATTTAGTCTTTTTTCACAATTAAGCATACAATTGCTAAAATTAATGCATCAAAATTTTCATACACCCATATAATTATGCCATAACACATATAATAATATGAAAATAGCTTTCTTTAACCTCGAATTAGTGGTCTCAAAACCACTGTTTCAACTAGCCCCAAAATCTTGTTGTCACATAAAGAGTGAGTTAAATAAGCCTAGTGTGAGTCTTAACTTAGGTAACAAACAATAATTAAAACATACATTTCAGAATATAGCAGAAAATATATAAGCACTCCAATTTCACAAATATCGATATGCATGATTATGTCAATGCAAAGTTTGTCGAAAATCATTACAAATTTTTTTGAAAATTCCTACCCAACTTTGTTACACACCATAAAAGAGTTCCCTAACTTATCCATCTAATAACACACCAAAATTGTGGACAAGCCACCAAAATCGCAAATATGCTGCCAGAATATGTGGATATACCACTAGAATGTGTAGATCATTAAACTTCTAGAAACATCCTTCTATCAATATTGTCCCAACCCCATGCAACTTGATATGGCATACAAAAATAGAAATATCTCAGTGGGCATGCTTAACAAGCTATCAGATTTTATTAGCAGAACAGTAGGAATGAATTTTCTTTTCATACTTATCAGAACATAATTAACAATATTCATGATTTATCATGATATCAGATTTACTTGATCAATAACTTGTCATTTAATCACATAGCATGAGTGTCAGAACAAACATATAATTTCATTCATCACAGACAACTCAATAGAAAGTTTGTAGTCAAAGTACATACTAAGCCCATTTTTGAATTTTACATTTGCATAATTGACTAACATAGATTTAAACTAATATGTAATGTTAATAATAATCACATTATCATACTTCACTTTTATATGTAAGTACGTAAGGTAAGACACACACCTCTTTTCAATCATTCAAAATCTCTGATCTAAATCGTGGTATTATAAAGATCCAAATATGAATATCTAACATATGATAATAATTTTTTTAGTTATTGTTGTACTAAGCCTAATCATATGAGATTCGAATAGAAATCTAATTGTTTTGATAATACTTACACTTCTACAATTAAATAAAATCTCCACTCCTTAAATCACAAAAGATTGCATGCTTCAACAAAGATCCTCCAACACAAAAACACAATGTTAGAAAATAACATTCGATCATCAAGATCGCTGATAGAAGGAAGATTTTGTTCAAGGACTAGGCTAGAGTGCTGTTACGATTGTGAGTTGACTATTTTGTGTCTATATCATGCATGTCTTATAGGGGTGGCGTATAATTGTATTTTGAAACAGAATTGTATAAAGAACTTTTTATTAAGACTCTGTTTTGATGAGATTTTTATGAAGTACTAATATTTGGTTTCAAATAATACAATTTGTTTACGAAGTTACCATATTTTAACTTATATGCCATATAACTTGTCTATTATTTTTAAACTGATGATATTTTTTTCACCTCAGTAAAATAACAACTAAAATATGTTTTTTATCTATAACTCTATAAGATTTATTTAAAGTTTCTGTTGAAATGTTTTAAAGTTTGTTTGTTTTCATGTAGTGACTCACTATACTCAAATCCTATTATAGGGTCGGGTTTGGCGTGTTAGAAGTTTGGTATTAAAGCCAACATTGAGTTGATTCTTAGAAAATAAAAGGCAATGTCGTGCCCTATCATGCATGGTACGCCATTGGAAAATCGAAGGCTATGTCACACTCCATCATGCATTGCTTAGTCCTTATTGTTTGAACTAATTTGAGGGATGTAAGAAGGATCAAGGGAAACCATTGGAGAGGAAATAGAAAGTCATATGCCTCATATTGCTTAAAAGTAAGCCCCTACAAATAGTATAGGCGCTACTAAAAGAGCTTTTAGAAATATTTTCTTCACAATGATGGCATAGATATTTGATCAATTTATGGGGAATACTTAAACGCCTCAGCCACAGCAACCTCAACAACCACAGCCTGAAGTGATTTGCCCAGCACAACCTGCCCCACAAGTACCTACTGTGACTCTATCAAGAGTTAGCCCTGTGAAAGAAATTTGTAAAAGAGGTGCTAAGGAGTTTCTTGGGGATAAAAGTGATGATCCTACTGTGGCTGAGCAATGGTTATCTCGTGTATGCAGAGTGATAAAAGAATTGAAGTGTACACCAGAAGACAGTCTCGTATGTGTTATATCTTTTCTAGAAAGATATGCTTACCAATAGTGGGAAACATTGATTAGTGTGACTCTTGAAGAGATAATTGAATGAAACTTATTTTTGGAAAAGTTTAGAGAAAGGTAAGTAAACAAGATGTATGTTGAGCAAATGAAGAATAAATTTTTATATCTAAGACAAAGAAGAATGTCTGTGATGGAATATGAGCAAGAATTTGTCAGACATAGTTGACATGCTAAAAACATGTTCCAAATAGAAAATTAAATGTGTGATAAGTTTAAGTGAGGTCTAAGAGATGAAATCCCTGCATTAGCAGCAACTTTTGAATGTAAAAGTTTAGCAGTCATGACAGCGAAGGCTCAAAAGATGGAAACTATTATAGATAGAAGAAGAAATTTAGAAAGAGAAAAGATGAAGAGGGGAATGATTAGTTCTTCGCCTCTAGCAATTTTTAAAAAGCCTAGAGATCAATCTTTTTCAACTTCAAGAAGAGATTCATAGTCTACAAGTTTTAGACGTGAAGGATTTAATAGACCAACCATATCAATGTCAAGTTCTGGTGGGTCTAGAGTGATAAGAAATCTTAAATGTGAACACTTTGATAGAAACTATGTCGGAGAAGGCTGGAGGCATTTAAGGACATGTTTTGGATGTGGATCCAGGGATCATATGGTTAAAGATTGTCCCTCTAAGATAAAAGTAAGCACAGAGCAGTCTATTCGAGGGCTTCAGAAGTTTCAGTAAGAGACTAGATCTGGAATGGCATCAAAGCCTGGTTTAGTACAAAGAACACCAAGGAAAAATTTTAGTAAGCCAAGTTTTGGAGTGTCAGCCCAAGCATATGTAATGAAAGCAAAGGAGGATGCTGATCTGCCAGAAGTTATAACTGGTAAATTTTAACAGATCCAATATCCACTCATTCATATATTTGTACTAAGGTTGTAGAGGGTCTAATTCTTGAAGTGGTATATTCTAAAGTAATGTGTTAGCAACTAATCCACTGGTTCAGAGTACTGTAGTGAATAAGATTATAAAGAAGTGCCCGTTGGTGTTTGGTGAACACACGTTTTTGATAGACTTGTTGTTACTGAGTTTTCATGAATTTGATGATATTTTGGGGTTGGAATGGCTGACTAGACATAATGTTATGGTAGACTGTCATGTTAGAGGTGCACGTCTGATAAGTACTAAAGGTGAAGAAGTATTGATGCCCGGCATACAGACTAGTTTGGCGAACAAGATGATTTTTGTTGTATTTGCCAGAAAATTGATTGTTAAGGGCATAAACGCTTATTTGACATACATAATGGATTCATTTGAATCAATGAAGTTAGTCAAGTTCCAGTGGTAAGAGAATTTCCAGATGTGTTTCTAGAAGAGCTTCCAAAGATACCACCTGAGAGAGATGTAGAGTTTTCAATTGAGTTAGAACCTGGTACAACACCTATCCCCTGTACTCCTTACAGAATAACACCGTTAGAACTAAATGAGCTAAAAACATAGTTACAAGATCTGTTGGATAAGGGTTTTATAAGACCAAGTGTGTCACCATGAGGTGTGACAATTCTGCTTATGAAGAAGGAAGATAGGACAATGCGCCTATGTACAGATTACCGTCAGTTGAACAAAGTAACGATAAAGAATAAGTATCCTCTATCCAAAATTGAAGATTTGTTTAATCAGTTATCTGGGGCTATAATTTTCTCTAAAAATGATATAAGGTCTAGATATTACCAAGTGAAAATTAAAGGTGATAATGTGTTTAAAACTATCTTTAGATCGAGGTATGGTCACTATGAATTTTTAGTGATGTCCTTTGGCTTAACTAATGCACCTACAGTATTTACGGGCTTGATGAACAGAGTATTTTAGCCATATTTGGATCAATTTGTAGTAGTTTTTATTAACGATATTTTGGTTTACTATAAGAATGAAACTGATAATGAGAAATATTTGAAAATTTTGCTGAGAACCTTACGTGATAATCAGTTGTACACTAAGTTCAATAAATAAGAATTTTGGCTAAAAGAAATACATTTTCTGGGCTATATGATCTCTACTAAAGGTATTAAAGTAGATCCTAATAAGGTAAAAGCATTAATTGAGTAGAATACACCAAAAAATGCATTTGAAGTCCACAGCTTTCTGGGGTTAGCAAGCTATTACATAAGATTTATGATAGGCTTTTTAATGATAGCTACACTTCTTAATTGACTGTTAAAACAGAAAGAAAAGTTCAAATGGACTGTTGAGTGTCAACAAATTTTTGATAAGGTAAAAACAATTTTGCCTAAAGCTCCAGTTTTATCACAACCAAAGTTTGGTATAGATTATATAGTTTATACTAATCATCTTTGAATGGGATTGGATGTGTGCTTATGCAGAAAGGTAAGGTTAGAGCTTATGCATCACTCCAGCTTAAACCTCATGAGAAGATCCATCCAACTTATGATTTGGAATCGGCAAATATGGTGTTGGTGTTATGGAGACATTATTTGTATAAAGAAAAGTGTCATATGTTCATTAGTCATAAGAGCTCAAAATATTTGATGACACGAAAAGATTTGAATCTAAGTCAAAGGTGTTGGATGGAATTATTGAAGGACTATGATTTGGCCGTTGAGTATCATCCCGGTAAAGCAAATGTTGTGGTTGATGCTTTAAGTAGAAAAATAGTGGCATCATTAACATTGCTACGAGCAAGAGTGAGTATGGTTAATGATGGATCACTATTGGTAGAATTAATTGTTAAGCCAACTTTTCTTTCTCAAATTCTGGTTGAGCAAATGAAAGATGCACAGTGTGATTTGTATAAACAATGAATGATGTCTAGCAAAGCAGTAAATTTTAGTCTGGGTAAAAATGGTGAAATGAGATTCATGGGAAGAATATTTATACTAGCTGGAAATGACTTGAGGAAAAAATTGTTAAGAGAAGCTCATTAGAGACCCTTCTCACTCCATCCAGGGAGTATCAAGATGTATAAAGATTTAAAAAGCTTATATTGGTGGCCTAGGTTGAAAAGAGAAATCACAAAGTATGTTTCAACTTTCTGACCTGTAAAAGAGTCAAAGCAAAACATCATTCCCTGGGGTAAGTTGTACCCTTTAGAGACACCAGAGTGGAAGTGAGATAGAATCACCTTGGATTTTGTGTAAGAACTACTCGTTAGTCTTTCAAAGAAAAATTCAATTTGGGTGATAGTAGATCGACTTACTAAGTTAGTTTATTTTCTGTCAGTGAACACTAATTATTCTCTAGAAAAGTTAGTTGAGCTTTATATTTCTGAGATAGTGCGACTCCATGGAATCCAATCTACCATAGTTTCAGATAGAGATCCAAGGTTTTTTTTTAAGATTCTGGAAGCAACTACAGGGATTATTGAGAACTAAGCTACAATTCAGTACTGTATTTCATCCTCAGACCGATTGTCAATCTAAAAGAGTTATTGACCGCCTTCGGATGTACTAACATCCACAGTGTGAATACTGTAACTAAAGACATGTAATTGAAGTGGTGTCCAAAAATATTCAGGTCAGGTTGTAATATAGTGTTTACAAGAAGTAGGTGAGTAATTTGAAGATCATACCCAAATGAGGTGACAACTAAAGCAGCTCTAACCTAGACGCAAATAGATCTAATTAGTATTTTAAATAAATCATATTACAATTAAACATAAATAAACGTTCTTTAGGTCTCTATAATAAAGAAATAAAATTACAAAAATAAATTACAAAAATAAGTTAACTTTAAATGATTAAAATCTAAACTTAACCAAATCTAAACATGGGTGATTAGATCACTTCGGTGGTCATAACTATTCCTACTTCAGGTTTCTATTCAATCAACTAGTCGTTACCCTAGCAGGATCTCTTGATCTTCCACTAAACTAACGAGTTGAAAAGAACTACTTATCTCTCGACCTTATAGTCCAAACCGGTTCGAGGCTAAGATGTTCACAGATAAGTCATACCAATTTTGGGTTAATTCCCACCTAAATGATTTTTTAGGGTCGTCAAGCCTAGGGTTTAAGTTTTTCCTCTCCCAAACAACTGATCTGCTAAAGAAATGCTACATAGTAATTAATCAATCACACCTCCACTCACTAACCCCCATAAGAGGATTAGTTCCTCATCGAATCCATAAACACAATAAACTTGATAAATAAGATAAGCATAATGAAAAAAAAAAATCAAGAATAAGGTTTAAGAGAATTCTGATTATATTTGATGCATGAAAGTGCAGAAATCCACAAGAGTTTGATTACATTTACAAATCAAGTTCTCCAAAGAACACGAACTGAAATAATTGAGAATAAATATAAAGCCTAAAGAAAAAAAAAACTGGAACTAAAATTACAAAGAAAATTCTAAACTATGAAAGTTGTCCTTCAACAAGTGTTTAAAGAGATTATTTATAGAGTTAGGGTTGGTCGTCGTATTTAGCCCTAGGTTGGCTGACATTTTTGTGTTAGTTTTCATTGTGCGGACCAAAATGCCCCTCACTCATAATTCTTCTCATACAGTGTCGGTATTGCGACACCTAGTGCCTGTGTCGCAAGGCAGTTTGATTTGGCTTAGATTCAGCTTCAGAGGTGTGTTGCGACATCCTCTGGTTATGTTGCAACACCAAAGACAGTATTGGTATTCTTGTATTTTGCTCCTTATGTTGAGAAATTGGACCTTCGTGTTGCAATACGGCAACCAACCTTGAGCTCTTTTGCCTTTGAATGGTGTCTTGGTGCACTCACTAAATATGTTAGCTCACCCTTAGGCCTCATTCGACCCCTAAAGTCATAAAATGACTTTATTTACACTTTTTATTAAATTAAAGGTAAAATAGAAAAAATAACTAAAACATAATAGAATTGCTTGTATTCAAGCCCTTTAAGTATGAAAACTAATTTAATTTGCTATACTGAATTACGGAAGATCAAACTCCCCCACAATTAAGTCAATGCTTGTCCTCAAGTAAGGAAAACTAGAATTGAAATAAAAGATGACCCTTTAGCAAGTATGATACAAAGATTGGTTTTCGAACATATAACTAGGCATATTCATATTTACACATAATCCTGGCATGATATGTAAAGGACTTACCAGTTTCAGTATCACACACTGAAGTTTAGTATATTATAAAGTATACAGACAATAAGGTCCTCAAATATAGGGATCCATCAATAAATCATACTGGCAATTTGATTATCGTAGTAGATACAAATAGTTGTTGTTGTAATTACCTAATATGACATCAATTCATGAGTAGATTCACCTAGGTCACATAGGACTTTTCAGCTTGTAACATTCTGAGGCTTGGGATGGTTATAGAAATCAAAATCAGGAAGCATCAAAACAGTTTCAAGCACGAAAGTAGTTTGACACATCGTAGTGTTCCTTATTCTCCCCCTTAATAACCTTTGCCCGCTCACCGCCTTATTACTTTTTCTCTCACCTTCCTTATTTCTCCATATAAGAAGTTACAATGTAATAAAGCAACTACGGCTAGCTCATGAGTTTTTATGCACTAATGACTGAGGTTTTTTTTCTAATTTTTGGACTTTGTCACCTTTGATCTTTTTCAATACATCTCACTCGCAATGCTTTTGTTTTTCACGTACATTTTCTACTCGTTTTGACTTTTTTGATTTTTTCTTTTGTTTCGCACATATTGGCTAACCTATTTACAATGTAATATATAGAACTTAGTAGTCTAATAATTCAAAATTTAAAATCATCCACTATTATGCAAAATTTATAGTAAATACAATCAACCTATATACATGCTCCTAACCAATCACTTGTATTTCTACAAGCTCAAGCACACTTTGACAATAAAAATTAAAAGAAAGCATAAAAATAAAAAAACTCCTATGTTACCCCCACACTTTAGATAGCACATTGTCCGTAATGTGCAACCCCTGAATGGATAAGGAAAGAAGTTACCAAATTTATCGTGGCATTATCATAATCTAATGGTGGGTGCTCCCTTCCTTTTTCATTGAAAGCTCGAAATTATCGTGCTTCTTTCATGTGGGGTTCCTACACAGAAAACTTGAAATAGAAAAGAAAACAACTATCTAAAATCTACTGTTAATCCTACTCCTAAAACCATAAACTAAAAATATCCAAATTAATTGTTTACAATCCCAAAATTAAAAATTAAAATTCATTCATCATCAGAATCATCAAAACGGGGTGATCGCCCTCTCTATTGGTACCTTCCCTTTTCCCAAGACGTGACCTCGAGAGGAGCCTCCACCTGACAAGTGTGCCTATTGGGTTGGGCTACGGATTATAGGTCCTTTTGGTGTAGAATATTGCGACAGGAATGCCTCATCGTAATCATCATCCTCCTCTTGAATATCATGCCCGGTGGCCTCTTCCTCCTCCTCTTCTTCATTTTCGCTCCTTTGCTCATCGGATCTAGTATGTATTGATCCAGATGTATACATGTTTGACAAGTAATTTGGTTCTCTGATATTGTTTTGCCGCACAAACTCTTTAATGACGAGTCTTGGTTCCTGCATCCATTTGATCATCCAATCTATTTTTGAGGCATCGTTCTACATTCCTTTTCGAGCTTTTGATGTTGGTTTCTTCTTCAAAGATGTGGGGACGTCCATCTTTTGTTTTCTTCGTTGGTTCCACTCTATGATTTTCTTTCTATGAAGCTCGACATAATGGGTGTATATGGAATCTCCAATTAAGCTCCTTGTTAGTTTTATAAATTGCTCATTTTCTTCCATTGGAACTCTAGCTCTTTTACATAGTATCATTACAAGCGGGGAAAGAAAACCCTGACCTTTTGGCCACTAATACATTGCTTCATGTTTCTATAGATCCATCTCTCGACACATATATGTTTTCTCTGCAAGACACCATACAATAGAATAGCTCGGAAAGTATTAATGTTAGATACGTTTAAAGTAGGTGAAATATGAGTGCATAAGAACTGCATCCACATTTTTGTGATTGAAAACATAATTGCTTGATTAAAATTTGTAAGTAGTTCGGTATCTGGTCGATAGTTCCATATGCCCTTCCCTTCAATTAAATATTTTACAACGTCATCCATTTTTATGTTTCTAAATGTATCCAAGTCAGTATTATCAAGAAAATTTGTCTTACCCACTAATTTACTAGACTAAGCCTAGCATTAAAGCGAAGAACCTTATTTTAGTCATTGTTTTGCCAACTTTTAGCATCCAAAGGACATGGTTTTGTACTTGCAAATTTAAAGCCGAAAGTAGCTATCAATATTAATTTAATATTCTTATTAAAAAACTACCTCTCTTTTTTTTTTTTTTTTTTTTTAGAAACAGGTGTGGTCATTGTCTTGTTGTACAAAAATTGGGTCCATAATGCAAAAGAAATTAAACCGAAAAAAAAGTGATAGCAATATTGGAAATTTGAATAACGAAATCCAATCTGAAGTACTATTATATTTGAGAAGTATTCGGTTTAAGGAATGTAAGATTATTTTGATAATAAAATTATAAAATGTAAAATTTCAAGTGATATATTATATTATCTTTACTTGATTCATTTGATTAAAGTATAAAATTAAGATGATTGATTATATGAAAAGTAATAATATATAGAAGCAAATTTTACTAACTTATCCATATAAAATTTGTATTTTTAACAAGTTTAATTTGTTTAATAGTTTTAGCCTCGATTTCCATAAAAATTATGATAAGTTATTATAAATGTTAATTTTATTTATATATATATATATATATATATAATGTTGGAATAAACTTATCTATCATAATTATAACAATTCATAAAAAGTGATTGCATAGCTAACTATAATTATAATTATAACTATAATTAATATAATACTAATAAATAAATTATTAGAATAAATATAATAATTATAATATTAAAATATTATGTCTAGCGTTTCGCTGTTATTAAAAAATATTTTAATTTTAATTTTAATTTAGTCTTGAATTTTATTTGAGAAAGAAAACTTAAATTGATTAAAATAATAAAAATAATATATAAATTGATCTAAAATTTAATATTATACATATAATCTAAGATAATTTAAAAGGATGGGATGTATTACATCTTATATTACGATAAAGATAATTTAAAAGGATGGGATGTATTACATCTTATATTACAATATTTTGATATTATTTAAGAATATAAAATTACAAAATAATCAAAATGTTAAAATTCCAAATAATGTAAATTTTATTTCAGAATGTAATATTATGTAGCATAATATAATACTCGATCAACTAAAAATATCTTTAAAATATTAAAAAAAGGAAAAGCAGAAAAATAATATTATTTCAAAATTCAAAGTGATTATCAAACTAAGATGGGTGAATTCCACTAAAGTTCTATCACCAAATAAAAGTCCATAGGGCCATAATGAGGTTGCAGCTTCTAACTTTGTTGTTCCAGATTTCCAATTACTTGTTTTAATCAGTTTGAGAATTTTTTATTTAATTTAAAATTTAATATTTGACGCGTTACTTTGGAGCTTGATGAAATTCTATATTTAAAATCTTTAAGCTGGATTTAATATAAAATTCGAATTATTTAAGTTAATTTATTTAAGTTTTTAAATAGATGTTGTTTGATAATTTGAAAAATAATTATAGAATTTTTAATATAAGAATTTATAAGTACTGAATTTACATTATAAACTGTTTATTATGTTAATGAAAATTACTTATTTTATAAGTTTAATTTTATTAATATAATATTTTATATTATTTAATAATAATATTGACTAAAATTAATTATAATAATTCGAATATTTAAGCTTTTGATAAAAATAAAGTGATAACTTATTTTGAATGTTAAATTTTAAAAATAAGATTACTATCTGCCACTTTATTTTATTAAAATTTTAAATTAACTTAAATTTTATTATAATTATGAAACCCGTAAAAATTAAATGAATTTCTTTTTTCTTTTTCAATGAAGTGAATATTCTCAATGGTCTATAAAATACCTTCTTCAAATTAGAATATTTATCCTCAAATTTGAATTGATTTTTAATTAATTAAAATTAATATTATTAAAATATTAAAAACTCGATTAGACTCATGAACTTTTAAGATAGTCAAATTCAACTCTCGATAGTTCCAATCATTCGAATTCAGTGAATGCTATCTAGCGCTAGTGAATTTATTGTGAGTCCTCCTCCTGTGAAAAGTTTTAATCACCTAAATTTTGTAACATCCCAAATATTTTTTAAAGAATGTAAAATTGTATAAAAAATGAGCCATTAGTTCAGTGATAAAAAAAAAAAAGAAAAGAAGAAGACAATGCAAATAGCTCAAGGACTCGAGTTTGATTCTATTTCCTTACAAAATAGCTTAACTTTGTTAAAGTTTTTCCTTCCCCCTATTTTTATGTCGCACATGCCTATTAACCTAGGTATAAATATCACTTTTCACTTAATTTTTAGCCTTTAATCTTTTATTTTCAGCCCTAGTCATCCCTTCCTCTTCTCCTTTCTTCTTCTTTCAATTTTCTTCTCTTTTCCTTCTTTGTGCCACTGACCAAAACCCCTTTCTTTGCCGCCCATCCTTCCTTCATTAATAGTGGATTTTTGCACCATTCTCCTCCTTTCCGTTGTTGTCATTTTGCCTTAATTTTCCAGCCTCAAATCTATCACTTTTACCACTCAAAAGTAAGCCACCATAGTTGCCACTAAGACCACCATTGTCGCCCATTTTCTTATCTCTCAAGTAAGTGTCTTTTTCTCTCGTTTTCTTTTCTTTTTCCTTTTTTGTAAATGACCTATTGTTCTAGATCTGGAATTTTGATGATTTTTTAAAGATTTAAATGATAAATTTTTAGCCTTCAAAATATTTTTTATTGAGCTCCTAAAGCAACTCCTAAAGTAGCGCCAAAAACAGCTATCATTGGTGGTGCTTGTCGCCTCTATAGCCTTTCTTTTTTGGTTGTCGTTTTGAGCCCTAATGTCGATTTAAAATAATGATTCCAGCCTTAATTTACTTTTATTTTCAAATAGGTTCTTATCATCCCTAAAATAATTTTCTTTGGTGATTCTCAAAACAATCCCCTTTGTGGCCAATTTTAGCGTGTGTCGCACCTAGAACCACCATAAAGGGATGCTTATATTTATTACTTTATCAGAAATTTCTATCAATGTTTATATAACGCCCTCTATCCAACCCGATCTACCAAATCAGAATTTCAAACGTTACATCCTTCTTACATATGTAACTGAAAATTTCTTCTTTTCCTTTTATTCATTAATGTAAACTTCTTTTTAGGGGAGTAACAGAATCTCTTATGGCATACATTGTATAGTTACATCTACAACTCAATAAAACATTAGACTTTCCTACTTTCTATCTTAGTCTACGATGTACAACTTGGAGTGCAACCTATTTATCTAGGCGCAATACTTTAGCTATAAACATGTTGAACGTCTACTCAAATTGACTGATATGCAGACTTTGACATGCCACTTATTTCCCTCTGTATGCATAATAGCCCAACACACCACTTCCTTTTCGTAGCCTTGGCATTGTCTCTCGACACTTATTCATTTATATACCTGAAAACATAAACAACTTTAGTAAGTTTGTAAGAACTTAGTGAGCTAAACCTTAGAATACCTTATATGTTGCATATGTTGTTTAGCACATCCTTAATGTATTTCTTGACCTTTTTTCTTTGTTGGCAAATATTATACTAAGGCTACCATCTTTTTTTCTTCAAAACCATTTTCCTTTTCTTGTGCGCATTATACTTAACATCTCTTTACCTTTTATATCCTTTCTTAAACCTTACATTTACATCATCCTTAACATTTTCACTTACCTTATTATCAAACTTAATAACTTATTTCATACTCACTATACTTATCAGTATCTTCGGGCTAGGTAGACTACGCCCAATACTTATCTAAGAATTTGCTAATCATCCTTACTTTAGTACACTTTCTATTCTTCCTCTTAACTCGTATCTTTACTTTGCCATGTTCTCTGGCACACACTAGCCTTTATATCCATCCCTTATAACTATACGGAGTTCACCATTCATTCAGTGTCTGCCCAAAGGCATTGCCTTCAGATGGTCACCATGAATTCCATTCTTCAAATTCCGCCACGAAGGTGTTCCTTTCCAAAAATAGCAATAGAGGCTTTCATTTCAGAGAATTGCCATAAGGGCATCCTTTTAATAGAGATCGCCACAAAGACATCTATTTAACTGAGAAAGGCACAAAAGCATCCTTTTTTACAAAGATAGCCACAAAGGCTTCCTTTTAACAGAGATCGTCACCAAGGCTTCCATTTAACAGAGATCGCCACAAAGGCTTCCATTCAATAAAGATCGCCACAAAGGCTTCCTTTTAACAATGATCACCACAAAGGCTTCCTTATAATAGAGATAGCTACAAAGGCTCACTTTTACATAAATTGGTGATTTTGATGATAAGAATTCACCTATACTTACTATTGTAAGGTTTGCCCCACATTGCTGGTACTCACTCAATCGTCCTTTACATATTCCATATGATGGCATGATCCAACCAGAATGCTCAAAAAGCCTAAAAATTAGGTTTTTTCGCATATTTGGGAAGTAAGATGTGAAATCGACACGGGCTGGCACAAAGGCATGTGTCCAGCCCATGTGGAAATGCCCAAGGCGTGTGGCTCCTGAAAACAACTCTATTTGTCTGATTTTGGCTTGGTTTTCTCTCCTTTCGCTCCCAAATGCTCTCCTAAGTATAGAAACATGAATTTAAAAGATTAGGAGCATCAAATTCATTAATTTTCATAATTAATTATCCAAAAATGCATAAAGAATGGGATTAAAACATGTTACTTTTATAGCTTATCAAATATCCCCACACTTAAGCGTTTGCTTGTCCTCAAGCAAAATCTTCAGCTCACATTAAAATTAATATTTCTCAACTTGTAATTCCCATCAATAATGTCTCAAAATAATTCACAAATAATCATGCATTGGCGATTCAACTAAAAGAGCACTAAAGTCTCAAACAATCCAAGCTAACATTTTTAAACATGAAAACATAGGTGTCTCCCCTTATCTAAGTAATTACCTTTAATTTAAAATCGACAAGAATCGACATCCTCACTAAAGATTCACTCAAATCACTCAAAGTGTTTAAGGTTCATGAATAAGCACTCAATAGTCAAACAAGAAAGGTCATTACCATATGCTTGCATAAAAATCAAATATTCACCACTATAAAATGAGATGATACACAAATCAAAAGGTCTTTAAGAGGTTGTAATGGGGCTTAGGTTAAGGGTGTGGATAAAGGCCAGAAAAGTTGGTTATAATCTAAATCGAATTGATAAATTACCAAACTAGAAAAAAGTAAACAAATGCTGAATTAAAAACAAATGCATAAATCAAGAACTATTCAAGAATAAAAACAAGCTTCTTCTCAAAATATGAATTTAACTGTTCAAGCTCAACCAACATAGAACTAAATAATAATCAATATTTTTTTCGATTTTCTTTTTTTTTCTTTTTTATTTATCTAAAACAATTAGAAACTAACCAAATCAAATTTCAACAAAAAGGGAGTCAATAAAATGGGAAAAAGTCTCAATGAAAAAATGAGTTATGGGTTAACATTAATGGGTAAATCAAAAAACGGTGTGTAAGGCTTAATGGGGTTCACTAAGGGTTAATTATAAATATAGGCTTTTTATGGGATAAGTGAGTTAAAACCTAGGTTTATTTATCATATTAGTAAATCAAATCAAATGTGTGGTCTCGATATGCATATTTGAAGCAAGTTCTAGAATAATGAATCAGGTTGACACACTCATAACCAATAATAAAATGTGTAAGAAAAATGTATGCTCTAAAAGCTCAAAATCTAAAAAAAAAATCATGGCTTTTGATGTCAAACTTGCAAATCTCAAACTTCAAGATAATACTTCAATTTACAGAAACAACCTAAAAAATTTTAATTTTTGAAAAATAACTTATCATGCTTGATTCTCTCATGTCTTAAATTTTAAATCAACCAATACACAAATATCTACAAATTAATCCAAAACACATCAACAACAAAAATCTCAAATTGACAAAAATTCATTCTAATGGAAGTATGAGAAACTTACTTAAATACAAGACATAATTTAGGGATTTTCTAATAATTATATAAATAACCTCTCCACACTTAAGGTGCAAATTGTCCTCATTGTACAAATAGATATAATCATAGTATTAGCAGAATATCATAAGAGACGGAGAAAACTGAAACTGCCCTGAATATTGGATGAAATTGCCAGAATGGTGAAAAGCGGGATTGTAGGTAGTGCATGATTCCGAGCAAACTAATAAGAAAATAAACACAAATAGTGAAGAAGATTAAGAGCGTACAACTCAATTAGAAACAACCATAAAAATAAAAATAAAAACATAGTTCAAAAGATAATAAATGAAATAAGTCTAAGAAAATAAAAATAAAGCAACTAAAAAATAAAATAAAGCTAAAATAAAAATAAAAATAAAAATAAAACGAAAAGGAAAATAAATAAACTCAATGATACCAATAAAATTAAAGATAATAGTAAAAGTAATACTAAAAATACTAAAAATAATAGAAATAGCATAAATAAATTAAAATTAAATTAAAATCTAAGCATAAGAAAACTAAAACAAATAAGAAAAAAATAAGAAAATAGATCAAAAACTATAACAAATAATAATCAATAAATAAAGAAAATAAAAAAAATAAAGAAAATGGTAAAAGGGGAAGATCGATGGAAGATGGTGGCCGGAGTTATGACGGGGGGTCAAGAGTGGGAGGCGGTGGTCTATGGAGAGAGAATGGGGCGATAAAAGGAGGAGAAGAGGGGTTGATTGGCGCGAGGGAGAAGGAAGAGGGGAAAAATGAAATGGTGCCGCGATAAGGAAGTGGCTGGTTCACGTGGCTGTTCGATGAGGAGAGGAGAAGGACGTGCGTGGGTTTAACAAGGTAAGGGGAAGGGGAAGGGGAAGGGAAGGGGAAAAGGGATGAGGGTGTGGGGCATGGGGCGTGGGCATGAGTGGTGCATAGGTGGGTGGTTGATGGGAGAAAAGTCGGGGTGGCTATGGTGCGGCGATGGAGGCTTAGGTGAGGGAAGGAACGGCGGACATAATGGGGGAAGAAAGTGAGAACGGTGGCTAGGGTTAGGGGTTTGAGGGAGAAGATGAAAGTAAAAAGAAATTAGGGTTGGGGGATTGAAAGGGTGACACATTCTTGTGGATCTTCCCAGCCCGTGTGTGATAAAACTTTTCAACCCAGTCTTCACACGGCCTCGGACACGACCGTGTGTCTAGGCTGTGTGTGATTTCCTTCGCTTGTCTCACGCCCATGTGAGATCCTACACGCCTATGACATGGCCCTATCTTTTGCCCATGTAACTCTCTAATTTGGAATAAAATTGAAAAAATTAGCTCCATGGTTCACACAGCCTAGGGCACGCCCATGTGTTTAGGCCATGTGGACTATTTTAGGCCATGTAACCTTTGAATTTTTGAAAAAGTAAGTCTTAGGATTCACACGGCCAAGGACACGCCCATGTGTCCAGGCCGTGTAGGTCACATGGCCATGTCGCCAGGCTATGTAACTCGCTATAGAATCCCTTATTGTGCACACGGCCTGGGACACGCCTATGTGTCCAGGCTATGTGGGTCATAAATATATATTTTTAATTTTAAAAATTAATTAGTTTGATAAATAACATGAATTAAAAGAATTAGCAGAGTATTAATACTCGGGTTGCCTCCCGAGAAGCACTTATTCATATTCTAAGCTCGACATACCTTGTATTCGCATGGTTACAGTGGTTCGCGGGGCCGAGGCTCCTCTTTCTCGCTATCATTGTTATTACCAAAATAAGGTTTGAGTCAAGTACTATTTACCTTAAAAATTTTCAACCCAGCCTTCACATGGCCTCAGACACTCCTGTGTGTCTAGGCTGTGTGTGATTTCCTTCACTTCTCTCACGCCCGTGTAAGAGCCTACACGTCTATGACACGGCCCTGTCTTTTGCCCGTGTAACTCTCTAACTTGAAATAAAATTGAAAAAATAAGCTCCAGGGTTCACACAGCCTAGGACACGCCCGTGCGTTTAGGCCATGTAACCTTCAAATTTTTGAAAAAGTAAGTCTTAGGATTCACACAGCCAAGGACACGCCCATGTGTCCAGGCTGTGTAGGTCACATAGCTATGTCGCCAGGCCGTGTAACTCGCTATCGAATCTCTTATTGTGCACACGGTCTGGGACACGCCTATGTGTCCAGGCTATGTGGGTCATAAATATACATTTTTAATTTTGAAAATTAATTAGTTTAAAAAATAACATGAATTAAAAGAATTAGCAGAGTGTTAATATTAGGGTTGCCTTCCGAGAAGCACTTATTTAGAATCTAAGCTTGACATACCTTGTATTCGCATGGTTACGATGGTTCGTGGGGCCGAGGCTCCTCTTTCTTGATATCAATGTTATTACCAAAATAAGGTTTGAGTCCAATACTATTTACCTTAAAAGTGTCACATTCAGAATGAGTTACCTTAATTGTACCGTATGGGAAGACGTTTAGCACCATAAAAGGGTTTGAACTATTTGCATCAAGCTCCGAAGGGGCAATTTGTGGATCCATTTTGTCTAGCAGTACCTTATCCCCAACCTTAAATTGGTTCATTCCATTCACATGCTCCTCATGGCGTCATTTCAGCATTTCATCGTGCTTTTTCAGTTTCTCCTTGACATGTGTCCGCCATTCATCTAGTTCATCGATTTGTAATATTCGTTCATCGTAAATCATTCTATTTTTGTCACATTGCTTTGAACATGGCTTCATTACTTTTTTTCGAGTGGTTTCCTACAAAGAAAGTTGAGCCACATGGTCACTAACATTAACAGAAAATTTACAATTATCTTGATCATTAGCTGTTCTAACAGAATCACGAGCTTGAAGTGTAAATGATTCGTCACCTACACGAAGTACTAATTCCCCCGTACCAATATCAATCATAGTTATAGCAGTTGCTAAAAAGGGTCAGCTTAAATTAAAGGTACCTCACTATCCTCATCCATGTCTAACAAAACAAAGTTAATGGGGAATATGAATTTATCGATTTTAACAAGCACATCTTCAATAACACCCCTAGGATATCTAATGGTTCTATCCGCTAATTGAATACTCATCCTAGTTTGTTTGGGTTTCCCAAGACCATATTGTTTAAACATTTTGTAGGGCATGATGTTAATACTAGCTCCTAAATCAGCCAAAGCATTATCAATATTCAAACTACCAATTAAATAAGGAATAGTAAAACTCCCTGGATCTTTCAGTTTATTGGGTAGTTTATTTTGTAAGATGGCTGAGCAAACTACATTGAACTCCACAGTCAACGAGTCATCTAACTTTCGTTTGTTTGCCAAAAGCTCCTTTAAAAATTTGACATAATTGGGCATCTGCGAAAGAGCTTCAACAAATGGTAAGTTAATATATAATTTCTTTAAGAGTTTGAGAATTTTACCAAATTGTTGATTCGTGTGGTCTCTTTTCGTCGCATTAGGATATGGCACTCGAGGTTTATATTCCTTAACAATCAGTTTTTGCTCTTTCTAGCTTATCTCAACCTTATCATTATTTACCACAATTTCTTGCCTCCATTCTTGTTCAGATTCAACTAACCATTCTTCATCTCCCACAATAATTACATGAAGCTGCTACCTTGGGTTAGTTTCGGTATTGCTAGGCAAACTACCTTGTAGTCTTTTTAAGATTAACTTAGCAAGCTGACCTATTTGGTTCTTGAGCCCTTAAATTAATGCTTTTTAATTTTTCAATGCTACCTTAGTGTTTTGAAAACGTGTTTTTTACATCGAGATAAACTTCATTAACATCTCCTCGAGGTTTGGCTTTTCTCTTGCTGGTAAGGTTGTTTTTGGAAGCCTGGTAGGGGTTGTGCTCGCTTATTTCCTTAACCACCCCAAGAAAAATTGGGATGGTTCCTCCGACCTGCATTATAGCTATTAGTACAAGGGTTATTTTGAGGCCTAGAGTTGTTACTCATATAATTGATTTGTTCTTTCTCTGTGCTAAGACTGTAGGGTAAACATTCTAAATTATTCATTCCACCTCCATTTGTATCGCATTGCATCACCGGATGTACCTTTGTAGAAGTATATAAACCATCAATTTTCTTATTTAAAAGTTCTACCTGATTTGATAACATGGTCACTACATCTGAGTTGAAACCTCTAGTGCTTTCATTAGCCTTGTCTTCATAACTTGCCACTAATAATTATTCATTGCCATCTCTTCTATAAATTCATAAGCCGCTTCGTGTGTTTTATTGTTAAGTGTTCCACCGACTACTACATCGATCAATTGTCTAGTTGAGGGATTCAAACCGTTGTAGAAGGTTTGAAATTGTAGCCATAGAGGTGACCCATCGTGAGGGCACCTTCTCAATAAATACTTGTATCTCTCCCATGCATCATATAACGTCTTTAAATCGATCTGCACGAAGGAAGAGATATCATTCCTCAACTTGGTTGTCTTAGCCGATGAAAAGTACTTCAAAAGAAAATTTTTTGTCATTTGAACCCATGTGGTGATGGAACCTCATGGTAAAGAGTTCAACCACTGCTTAGCTTTGTTCCTCAACGAGAAAGGAAATAATCTTAAGTGAATGGTGTCATCAGTGACGCCATTAATCTTGAAAGTATTGTAGATTTCCAGGAAATTGGCCAAATGAGTATTTAGGCCTTCATCTTGAAAACTATCAAATTGAACAAACTATTGTATCATTTAAATAGTGTTTGACTTCAGTTCAAAATTATTGGCAGCAATGATGAGTCTCATAATACTCGATTCAGCCCTAGTTAAAGTGGGCTTGGCATAATCGTACATAGTACGAGGAACAGGATATGGATCTGTAACAACTGCAAGAGCTAGCTGATTATTCTAGTTATCACCTATCTTCTTAGTACTAGTAATTTCCTCTTGTTTGTCTACTAAATTTTCTCGACTCTGCCTTGCTTCTCTATAGTTTTTACGAGCTGTACTTTCAATTTCACTATCAAACAGTGATGGTCCCGACGTGTTTCTCTTAGTCATAAACTAAAGGAACTTGCCAGAAGCAAATAAAAGAAAAATTAGAATGTAAAAATTAAACTAAAAACAAAAATTATAATAATAATAATAATTGCTAAATTAATAAAAATTAAGTGTTCCTAATATTTTAGTCCCCAGCAACGGCGCCAAAAACTTGATGGTTACTAAACTAACTATAAATACGACAAAGGCAAGTGCACCTATCAAACAATAGTTTAGCTATGGTGAGTAGAGAATATCGTATCCACAAGGACTAAAAGTATTAGTAACTACCGTTTTTATATTATTTAGGCGACAATTTAGACTGATGTGTTTTAATCTAAATTTACTAAACTAATTTAATTAAGAACGCAACAGTTAATGAATCAAGGAAATAATCAAATATTAACCAATAAGATAAACAATAACCATAAAAGAATCCGCCTAAACTTCTCCTATTATTATGAATTTGAATTAAACGATTTATTCACTTATGTCTTGAAAAATAGAAATCCCTAAATTATGTTAATATCTCTTTCAAGAGTAAGAACAACTGACTCTACGTTGATTAATTGAAATATATTTCTAATTAAAACCCCTATTGTCGCATTAACTCAATCAATGGATTCTCCTATTAGATTTGACTTTAATTCGGTAGATTTATGTCATCCTATTTCTAGGACTGCATGCAACTCCACTAAATTATGCTAGATATACTTTTAAATAGGGACTTTTCCTCCACTAAATTAAGCACATTAAACATGAATTAATATCCTAGAAATATTAAAAAAAAGAAATAAGCATACATAATTGAGAACAATAATTAAGTATTTATCTGGTAAAAATAGAAATTTAAATAAAAGAATTCATCATAGATTTCATCCTCCTTAGGTATTTAGGGAATTTAGTTCATAATCTTGAATAGAAACATCACAAAGTCAGAATAACCACAAGACATAAAGAAACTCAATAAAACTTCGAAAGAATTTAAAGGGAGATCTCCAATCTTGGTGGAGATTTGCTTCCGAGTTGGCTTCGATGGTGTTCATCAAGTGTTTTCTTCAATCTTCTCTGATTGCTCCCTTATGTCTTCTTCTAATAGGCATTTATAGTGTAAAAACCCTTACTCGTGTTCAACATCGGAACCAGATACGAAGCATTATCGAACTTATCTTGCTTAAACATACAACTTTAGGTTATAAAAATTTCATTTAAGCTTCAAACTTCTCATTCATATTCATAACATCCTTATTATGGGCCTACGAAGCCCTAAACATACATACAGAAAATGTCAAAATTAAACCGAAGAATTTTACACACTTAGAAAATTTTTGCCTAAATAGGGCCATATGCCCGTGTGGAGGAAGGGACACACTCGTGTGACATATCACAAGCCCGTGTTCCACACTCGTGGTCAACACTGACTTGTGTCACATGGCTTGTCACATGCCCATGTGTCTGGCCCATGGTCGACACTAACTTGCATCACACGGCCAGTCACACGTCCGTATCCTTCGACTGTGAAATTTAGGTGCTGACTTCACATGGCCTGGGCACACGCCCATGTCTGTAGCCGTGCCATCCACATGACTGAGACACACGACCATGTCTCTACCTGTGTGTGTACTACTGAACATACTGACTTGTAAAACTAACCTGCAGGGGACACACGACCTAGCCACACACCCATGGGGCTAACCATGTGTCGCACACGGCCTAGACACATGCCTGTGTGTCTACTCGTGTGGACATTTGTAGGGCTGTCTACCAATCCAAATGCCACCCTACAAAGCAACCATACTTATACCAATTGAATTCAACATACATTATGACTATAAGACACTTCTAAGAACTCAAAATCAAGGCATCCACACAAGCATACACTTCATGAATTTCATCGTCATTGAATATATATAAACTTGTCAAGTATTGGCCCAATTCTAATGATCGCTTACAAAATGAATTTGATAACATAAATAGCCAACATTTTGGCTAAAAAATATGACATAACAAAATGACCAATTCCTATACATGCCATACTCAAAATGAATCTAGCTTGGCTATACCGAAGAGTAGTCGATAGTGTGATTTCTGAACTCCAACGTTCCACGAAATCTCGAGCTAACTTGACAATGCTACAAAGAAGAGGGAAATGAGAGGGGTAAGCATAAAGCTTAGTAAGTTTGCATGAAAATAAATAAAAACATAAGTTCACAATGTCATCCAACCATGGCATTGGATAAAAACATAGTCTTAAGCACTTTGCCACACTTACTCAAGCTTGTTCTTATCAAATACATACCATGTCACATATTGTAAACATTTCTCGTGAATTATTCACGGGTACCTGTAGTCACTCAATCACATCACTTTAGCACTAATCTTATTTCTATTCCAAGGTTAACTATTTATCCCACTAAATCACTTGGGATATTTGAGGATACCTATTCATCGTCATTCACATAATACGACGCAAATGCCACATCCCAGATGTGGTCTTTCATGGGTTTACCTCTAAGTGCCAATGCCATATCCCAAATATGGTCTTATATGGGATTTCATATCAATATCGATGCCATATCCCGGATATGGTCTTATACGATTTTCCTTATTCAATGTCGATGCCATATCCCAGATATGGGTCTTATACGGGATCTCAATTTGGAGCCAAGGTCGTGTCCCAAGCATGGTCTTACATGGGGCCTTATCCATTTCCTATCTCGTTAATAGTGTTCTCACATTCACTATACTCCAACCAGGAGTCTAACATCACAATTTCCATCATTTTTCTCATTCAACATCATAACTCAAATTCATAGAAATATTACACAACATCACTAATATCAACATTTAGAAACTAAATAACATGATGTTGAATTTATGACATACAAACTTACCTCGATTGCAAAATAGGCTATATTGTTGATCTAGTCTAATACTTTGTTCTTTCCCTGGTCAAGGTAATTCTTTGTTCTTCTTGATCTATAATACCAAATTAGCTCATTTAATTATCACATTATGTAACAGCCTGATTTTAAGGCTAGTCAGAACAGTGGTTCGAGACCACTAAACCGAGGATAAGGAAAATTATTTTGATATTTTTTATGTGTGTTATAGCATTAAAATATGGCTATGTAGAAATTTTGGTGCTTTAATTTTAGCAATAGCATGCTTAATTGTGAAAAAGGACTAAATCGCATGAGATGCCAAAGTTCTATTTTCTAAGGTAAGGGTACCTAATGGCTATAGACTGTAATTTTGAGGATTTTAAAATGCAATTAGGCCATTTATCTAGTGGTGGTCAGCCATATAGGAGTTAGGGAGACAAGATTTTAATATTGGTCAAATTTAGTGGATATTAGGTGGTAAAAATAAATTAAATAAGAGGAGTAAAAGATGTTATCATCTTTCACTATTCACTCATCTTCTCTCCACCGAAAATTGAAGAAGAAATAGAGCTTTGGGGGTTTAAACTTTTAGCCAAGGTATCTCCCTTGCAAGTAAGTGATTTAGATGGTTTTTACTTGATAATTTTTGTAGTTTTGGAGTCCCCAAAGCTTAAGCTGGCCAACGAGAGGACTAGTTTGTGATATGGTTGAAAGTCTAGGGACTTCCAATTAGAGTGTTCATGATGTTGGCTAAGTTTTTAGGGAAGAAAATGAATGTTAGGGGGATGAGAAACAACTTTTGTGAAAGGTGTTAGCATGAAAACACTTAAATAGGACTTAAATGCAAAGAATGAAATAGTGTCATAAAATGCATGAAATGGTGAGAACGGTGAGTAGTTGTATAGGAAATAAATGTTCAACTAGGCTTATTTATTGAGAAAATTTGTTGGAAAAATAATTTATAAGCCTAGGGAAAAAAATTGTAATTTTGCCAATATATAAGGGCAAAATGGTCATTTTTGCCCAAGTGTAGAATTTGATGTATGGAGATCATAGGATGGTCTAAATGAATGAATCTCATTGTTATAGGTCAAGAAGAGCGTGGAATCAACCTTGACCATGGAAAAGGCAAGGTGACTGATTAAACCTTTAGTTACAACGTTTTGCACCGAGGTAACTTTATGTGTAAACAATACATTTTCTTTATATACATTATGTTGTTAATTGTTGTATGGCATGATTGAGAACATGTGTGGTTCAAGTAGATCGAATGTGTTAGTAATTGAATAATTATTGTATGAATGATGACGTAGCCATATAAACATGTCATGACAGTATTTAATGGTGGGTTAACTGCGATACCACCTTGTTGCTTAATTAAGATGGGCTATGTGCGATACCATCATTTATTTATCGTTTGGTGGGCTATGTGCGATACCACCGTAACTAACCTTTTTGGTGGGCTATGTGCGATACCACCCTAATAAAGACTGACGGTGGGCTAAGTGCGAAACCACCGAATAATTTGAATACAAGTAATTGATTAAGAGGTTGTGATGTGTGGTTTTATGTGACATTGTGATGCTAAGAAAGGGGAACATGTTAATGAATGTACACATTAAGCTGACGATATGGTTGGAATATAGAAAAGGAGAAAATGAGTAAGCATGATTATGGACATAGATTGTTACTTGCTTAGTATGAAATGTTATATAAATGATTAGTACATGCTATAATGCTATATTGTTTACATGTAAACTTACTAAGCTCAAAGCTTACTCCTTTTCTTTTCCTTGTCTTATAGAGAAAAAGGGTTGAACTGAGATACATGGATTAATCGAATGATCGCCCACACTATCAGCTCACTATGGTACAATAGACTTAATGTTTTGTATATGGCATGTGTAGAGGCTAGACAAGTTAGTGAATTTTGTTGTAAATGGCTAAGATGTGTTAGCCTATAGATGGATAATCTATTTTGTGTAATTCAATAGTTGTTGGCTACTTTATTATATGAAAAGATGTAGGTATCCTTGTGAGTTTATGTTTCAAAATGAGTTGAATATGGATGTGTTGGATGAGTATATGTTGTATATACATAAGGGGTGAAAAGAGAATTGGCAAATAGCCTTGTTCTTCTCCACGTGGATAGGCACATAGGCATGTGTCTAGGCCATGTGTGACACATAGCCAGCCCACGGACATGTGCATTGGCCGTGTCTCTTTGACAGAATTGAGCAGTATAGGCCACGGGCTAGCCACACAGGTGTGTGCCTAGACTCAAGGCCGTGTGAAATGGTCAGTGTTCACCACAGATGGTGAACACGGGCATGCTCAGGCTGTGTCGATTAATCAGAGATGACCACAGACTAGCCATGTAGGCGTGTGTCTCATGCGACTCAAGTCAGTGTCGACTACGGGCATCGAACACGGGCGTGTAAGATGATGCACGGGCGTGCCATATACCCCACGGGTCTGTGGCTCCTGTTTAGGTAAAATTTTTCTAAACATGTAAAATTTTCTGATTTATTTTTGAAACCTTCCGAGAGTGTATTTAGAGTCCTGTAGGCCCATAAATGGGATGTTAGTTATGAGAATGGAAAAGTTTTAAATTTAGAATAGATTTTGATAATCCAAGGTTGTATGACCTAGCAGGTCAAGTTCGGTAATGCTTCGTGCTTGATTTTGGCGTAGGACACGGGTAAGTGTGTTACATTTAGTGGAATCAGAGCTATGGTTCAATCGGTTCTCGGACTACCGTAGTGTTTGTAAGAGTCTTGCTATACATACCATAAGCGTATAATGATAGTGTGGTGGCTTCTGATGATTCTAAACTTTTTTTATGTAGTGTGTGGATCCTGATCAATCAACTACTGATGACGCAGCTAGCAATACATCGACTTACGTGTAAGGGACCGTGCCTGCAGTAGAATCGAGACTAGGGGTCAATAAAAAGAGGCTCGAGAAGCCTTTTTTCAAATGATGAGTAACTGGTACACTTAGTATGTACGGGCAAACCCCAACGCTCAACCTCTTTCACCTCCTCCTATACCTCAGCCAATTCCTGTGGCTCCCCAAGGTATAGAATTGGTGAGGACAACTAAGCCTCCGGTGGACAAAATTCAGAAGCAAGGGGCTGAGAACTTTCGAGCTAATATAGATGACCCTGAGAGGGCAGAATTCTGGCTTGAGAACTCGATGAGAGTATTTGATTAACTCTTCTGTACACTTGAAGAGAGCTTAAAATGCGTTATGTCTTTACTGAGGGACTCAGCATACCATTGGTGGAAAATGTTAATATCAGTGGTTCGTACAGAGAGGGTAACGTGGGACTTCTTTTTGGAGGAGTTCCGAAAGAAGTACATAAGCCAGAGGTTTGTGGACTAGAAACGGAAGGAATTCCTTGAGTTAAAACAAGAAAAAATGATGGTGTCAAAATATGAGCATGAATTTGTTAGGCTCAATAAATATGCACAAGAGTGTATGTCTACAGAAGTCATTTTATGCAAGAGGTTTGAAGATGGGCTTAACGAAGATGTCGGACTTTTAGTTGGAATTCTAGAACTAAAAGAATTTGTAGTATTGGTGGATAGGGCTAATGAGGCCGAAGAATTAAGTAAGGAAAAGAGAAAAGTTGTGAGTGGGGCTCGAGATGCAAGAAAAAGGCCAATGAGAAAATCTTACCAAATTCAATCGAAGAGGTCCAAGGAACTGAACCCTCGGATGACTGCATCAGTTGGATTTTCGCAAAGAGAGTAAGGCAAAACGTACTCAGATTCAAGAGTTTAGGCCACCTCGATGGCAAGTGTGGGCAATCCAAAGTCCAGACCAGAGTGCCCAAGTTGTGGTAGACATCACACTGGGGAGTATTAGGGAAACAATCAAATTGTTACAAATGTGGTTCTCCCGACTATTTCATCCAAAACTGCCCTGAAAGAGATGATAATGAGAAAAGCAAGAGGTAAGATCAAGCAGTGTATCCTCTAGAGGTAGGCCACAAAAGAACCCAGGAGGTGGGACTAGTGGTCACAAGACTCTACTGTGAGGTTAGAGGGCCAGGCGCCAGCAAGGACCTATGCTATTCACGCTCAAGAAGAGGCATCATTGCCAGATGTAATAACGGGTACTTTTTCTCTTCATGACACCTTTTTTATTACTTTGATTGACTCGGGGTCAACCCGTTCTTATATTTGTATGAAATTGGCATCTAGTTTGAGTATGACTGTTGAGTCTACTAAAAATGTGGTAAAGGTGTCAAACCCATTAGGAAAACATGTGTTAGTTGACAAGGTGTGTAGGAACTATCCTTTGATAATTAGGGGTCATTGTTCCCCGGCAAACCTTATGTTGTTGCTGTTTGATGATTTTGATTTGATCCTTGGTATGGATTGGTTGACTACCCGTAGTGTTTTAGTAAACCATGGTAGTAAATTCATCGAATTGGAATGTGAAAATGAAGACGTTATTCAGGTTGAATCAAGTGGGTCAGATAGTTTACCGGTGATGATTTCTTCCATGGTGGCTGAGAAATATCTGAGAAAAAGGTACGAGTCTTATCTCACTTTTGTGTTAAATACTCAAGAGTTTGAAGTAAAGATTGAAACGGTGCCAGTTGTGTGTGAGTATTCGAATGTATTTCTGAAAGAGTTACTTAGATTACCTCCAGTTAGAGAGGTTGAGTTTGGGATTGAGTTAGTTTTGAGAACGGCACCAATTTTGGTTGCTCGGTATAGGATGGCACCATTAGAGTTGAAAGAATTGAAGGTTCAGTTGCAAGAGTTATCGAATAAGGGTTTTGCAAGACCGAGCTATTCACCATGGGGTGCTTCGGTGCTTTTTGTAAAGAAGAAGGATGGGTTGATGAGATTGTGTATAGACTATAGACAGCTCAACAAAGTGACTGTGAAGAAAAAATACCCTTTACGAAGGATAGATGATCTCTTTGATCAACTAAAGGGAACTACAGTATTCTCTAAGATTGACCTGAGGTCTAGTTATTACCAGTTGAGGCTTAAGGAACAATATGTGCCGAAAACGGCATTTCGGACGAGGTATGGACATTATGAGTTTCTGGTCATGCCATTTGGATTAACGAATGCCCCTGCAGTCTTTATGGACTTAATGAATTGTGTCTTCTGGCCGTATTTAGACAAGTTTGTAGTTATCTTTATCGACGACATATTGATTTATTCGCGGGATGAGAATGATCATGCAGAGCATTTGAAAATTATTTTGCAGACTTTAAGAGACAATCAGTTGTATGCTAAATTTAGCAAGAGTGAGTTTTGGCTCCGAGAGGTTAGATTCTTAGGACACATCGTGTCGGGTGATGGTATTAGAGTTGGCTCGGGTAAGATCTCAGCTATTGTAGAGTGGAAAGTGCTGAGAAACGTGTTGGAAGTCAGAAGCTTTTTGGGTTTAGCGGGGTCCTATAGACGGTTTGTGAAGGAATTTTCCATGATTGCTACTCTGATGACGAGACTGTTGCACAAAAATGTTAAGTTTGAATGGACTGAGAAATGTCAATATAGTTTTGAGAGATTAAAAACATTGTTGATCGAGGCACCGATTTTGGTGCAACCCGAGTTTGGCAAAGAGTTTATGGTCTAAAGTGACACATGGTCAAATGGTATCGGGTGTGTGTTGATGCAAGAGGGTAAGGTAATCGCTTACACCTCAAGACAGTTAAAACCGCACGAGAAGAATTATCCGACTCATGATTTGGAGCTGGCCGCGATTGTTTTCGCGTTAAAAATTTGGCAACATTATTTGTGTGGAGAGAAATGCCGAATCTTCACAGATCATAAAAGTTTGAAGTATTTGATGGATCAAAAGGATTTGAATTTGTGACAACGGAGGTAGCTTGAGTTATTGAAGGATTATGAGTTAGCGATTGATTACCATTCGGGGAAAGCAAATGTGGTTGCTGATGCCCTGAGTAGGAAATCCCTGTATGCTTTGAAAGCTATGAGCACGAGCTTAACATGCTCTAACAATGGTGTTTTATTAGCCAAGTTGAGAGCTAGGCAACTATTTGTTTAACAGATATGTGAAGCTCAAAAGAATGATAATGAGATGCAAGCTGAGAGAGCTAAGTGTGAATCGGAAGATGATTCTGATTTTCGGATAAGTTCGGATGGTTGTTTGATGTTTCACGATAGGATTTGTGTACCTAAGAATGATGAATTGATCCGAAAGATATTAAATGAAGCACATAGTGGTTATTTATTAGTACATCCGGGCAGTACAAAAAGGTACAATGATCTGAAGAAAATTTATTGGTGGCCGAGTATGAAAAGAGACATCTTAGAGTTTGTAACAAGGTGTCTGATATGTCAACAAGTGAAAGCTGAGCACCAAGTGCCTTCGGGATTTCTACAACCAGTAATGATTCCCGAATGGAAGTGGGATCGGATCACCATGGATTTTGTGACAGGGTTGCCTGTGACTCCGAAAAAAGAAAGATACTGTGTGGGTTGTCGTTGATAGGTTAACGAAGTCGGCTCACTTTATTCCAGTACGTGTTGATTATTCACTGGATAAGTTGGTTGAGTTGTATATTGCAAAAATGGCAAGATTACATGGAGTGCCTGTATCTATTATCTCGACTAGAGACCCGAGATTTACTTCGAGGTTTTAGAAGAAGTTACAAGATGACTTGGGTACGAGATTGAATTTTAGTACTGCATTCCATCCTCAAATTGATAGTTAGTCTGAAAGAGTGATTCAAGTTCTTGAAGATATGCTCTGATGCTGTGTGTTGGAATTTGAAGGTAGTTGGGAGAGATACCTACCTTTGGTTGAGTTTGCTTACAACAACAATTATCAGTCGAGTATATGAAAGGCACCGTATGAAGCCTTGCATGGCTCTAAGTGTCGGGCTCCTTTGTATTGGGCCGAGCTTAGTGAAAAGCAAATTCATGGGGTCGACATGATTAAAGAGACTGAAGAAAAAGTAAAAGTAATCTGGGATAGTCTGAAAGCTACTTCAGACCGACAAAAGTTGTATGTAGATTTGAAAAGAAAGGAAATTGAGTTTCAAGTGGGCAACAAGGTATTTCTAAAAGTGTCCCTGTGGAAGAAAATAGTGAGATTTTGTGGAAAAGGTAAATTGAGTCCGAGATTCATAGGGCCGTATAAGATTATCGAAAGGATTGGGCCAGTGGCATGCCGGTTGGCTTTGCCTATAGAATTAGAGAAAGTACACAATGTGTTCCATGTATCGATGTTAATGCATTATCGTTCCGATCCTTCGCATGTGATTCCTTCAACAGAAATTGAGATACGACCGGATATGACATATGAGGAGGAGCCGATTAAAATCTTTGCTCAAGAGGTGAAACAGTTGAGAAACAAGGACGTAGCTTCAATAAAAGTGTTATGGCAAAAACACAGTGTGGAAGAAGCTAAGTGGGAATCGGAAGAAACCATGATAGAGCAGTATCCCAACCTCTTTACCGGTAAGATTTTCGAGGGCAAAAATCTCTAAAGGGGGAGACTTGTAATAGCCTGATTTTGGGGCTAGTCAGAACAATGGTTCGAGACCACTAAACTGAGGATAAGGAAAATTATTTTGATATTTTTCATGTGTGTTATAGCATTAAAATATGGCTATGTAGAAATTTTGGTGCTTTAATTTTAGCAATAGCATTCTTAATTGTTAAAAAGGACTAAATCGCATGAGAAACGAAAGTTCTATTTTCTAAGGTAGGGGTACCTAATCGCTATAGAAGGTAATTTGGAGGATTTTAAAATGCAATTAGGCCATTTATCGAGTGGTGGCCGGCCATATAGGAGCTAGGGAGACAAGATTTTAATGTTGGTCAAATTTAGTGGATATTAGGTGGTGAAAATAAATTAAATAAGATGAGTAAAAGATGTTATCATCTCTCACTATTCACTCATCTTCTCTCCACTAAAAATTGAAGAAGAAATAAAGCTTTTGGGGGTTTAAAATTTCAGCCAAGCTATCTCCCTTTCAAGTAAGTGATTTAGATGGTTTTTAGTTGATAGTTTTTGTAGTTTTGGAGTCCCCAAAGCTTAAGGTAGCCAATGAGGGGACTAGTTTGTGATATGGTTGAAAGTCTAGGGACTTGCCATAAGAGTGCTCATGATGTTTACTTAGTTTTTAGGGAAGAAAATGAATGTTAGGGGGATGAGAAACAACTTTTGTGAAAGGTGTTAGCATGAAAACACCTAAATAGGACTTAAATGCAAAGAATGAAATGATGTCATAAATGCATGAAATGGTGAGAATGGTGAGTAGTTGTAAGAGAAATAAATGTTCAGCTAGGCTTATTTATTGAGAAAATGTGTTGGAAAAGAATTTACGAGCCTAGGGGCAAAATCGTAATTTTGCCAATATATAAGGGCAAAATGGTCATTTTTGCCCAAGTGTAGAATTTGATGTATGGAGATCGTAGGATGGTCTAAATGAATGAATTTCATTGTTATAGATCAAGAAGAGCGCAGAATCAACCTTGACCATGGAAAACACAATGTGACGGATTAAACCGTTATATACAATGTTTTGTACCAAGGTAAGTTTATGTGTAAACCATGCATTTTCTTTATATACATTATGTTGTTAATTGGTGTATGGCATGATTGAGAACATGTGTGGTTCAAGTAGATCGAATGTGGTAGTCATTGAATAATTATTGGATGAATGATGAAATAGCCATATGAACATGTCATGACGGTATTTAATGGTGGGCTAAGTGCGATACCACCTTGTTGCTTAATTAAGATGGGCTATGTACGATACCATCATTTATTTATCATTTGGTGGGCTATATGCGATACCACCGTAACTAACCTTTTTGGTGGGCTATGTGCGATACCACCATAACTAACATTTTTGTTTGGCTATGTGCGATACCATCGTAACTAACCTTTTTGGTAGGCTATGTGCGATACCACCCTAATAACGACTGATGGTGGGATAAGTGCAAAACCACCGAATAATTTGACTACGAGTAATTGATTAAGAGGTTGTGATGTGTGGTTTTATGTGACATTGTGATGCTAAGTGCTGGGGAACATGTTAATGAATGTACACATTAAGCTGACGATATGGTTGAAATATAGAAAATGAGGAAATGAGTAAGCATGATTATGGACATAGATTGTTTCTTGCTTAGTATGAAATTTTATATAAATGATTAGTACATGCTATAATGCTATATTGTTTACATGTAAACTTACTAAGCTCAAAGCTTACTCCTTTTCTTTTCCTTTGTCTTATAGAGAAAGAGGGTTGAATTGAGATACGTGGATTAATCAGAAGATTGCCCACACTATCAGCTCACTCTGGTACAATAGACTTAATGTTTCGTATATGGCATGTATAGAGGCTAGACAAGTTAGTGAATTTTGTTGTAAATGGATAAGATGTGTTATCTTATAGATGGATAATCTATTTTGTGTAATGCAATAGTTGTTGGCTACTTTATTATATGAAAAGATGTAGATATCCTTGTGAGTTTATGTTTCAAAATGAGTTGAATATTGATGTGTTGGATGAGTATATGTTGTATATACATAAGGAGTGAAAAGAGAATTGGCAAATAGCCTTGTTCTTGTCCATGTGGATAGGCACACGGGCATGTGTGTAGGCCTTGTGTGACACACGACCAGCCCACGGGCGTATGCATTGGCCGTGTCTCTTTGACAAAATTGAGCAGTGCAGGCCACGGGCTAGCCACACAAGCATGTGCTTAGACTCAAGGCCATGTGAAATGGTCAGTGTTCACCACGGATTGTGAACACGAGCGTGCTCAGGTCGTGTGGATTAATCAGAGATGACCACGGACCAGCCATGTGGGCGTGTGTCCAGGTTGTACGACTCAAGTTAGTGTCGACCACGGACGTCGAACATGGGCATGCGAGATGATGCACGGGCGTGCCATTTACCCCACAGGCGTGTGGCCCCTGTTTAGGTAAAATTTTTCTAAACGTGTAAAAGTTTCTGATTTATTTCTGAAACTTTCCGTGAGTGTGTTTAGAGTCATGTAGGCCCATAAAAAGGATGTTAGTTATGAAAATGGAAAATTTTTAAATTTGGAATAGATTTTGATAATCCAAGGTTGTATGACCTAGCGGGTCGAGTTTGGTAATGCTTCGTGCCCGGTTCCGGCGTAGGATATGGGTAAGGGGTGTTACACATTAACTAATGCATTTCAATAATGATGCTTTGGAAAAATTACTATTTTGCCTTTAGACTCTCACAAAATGACCATTTTACCCTAAGCTTGAAAATCAATTCTAATCAAATTTCTTTCTTTAACGAGCCTAGGTGAACATTTATTTCTATTATGACAACCATTAAAACTCAACATTTCACACTCTTACCTCTTATTATACAACATTTACAAAATGTCCTTCTAGGTGTTTCCTTGGTAACACCTTTCACAAAAGTTATTTATGTAACAACTAAGACTCATTTTCTTCCATAAAAATGCAGCAAACAACTTAAAAGCTCACATGGTAAAACTCTATACTTTCTACCATTTTGCAAAATAGTCCCCTCATTAGCTAGCTTAAGCTTTAGGGGTTCTAAAAGTACAATTTTTATCAAGAAATGATCATCAAATAACTTACTTGTAAGTAGAGAAGCTTGCTAAAATTTTTGAGCTCTCAACCCCTATTTTTGCTGGTAATTTCGGTGGAAGGAAGAAGAAGAAAAGATGATATCTTTTCTTTATTTATTTTATTTTATTTCATCAATTTAATCTACCTATTACACCCACTTTGACTAATTTTGACTTCTTTGTCCCCCTATGGCTGACCACCTCTTAAAACAAGGCCTAATTGCACATTTGGGACCTCCAATTAACATTCTATGGCTATTAGGAACCTTTAGCTTGTAAAATAGAACTTTCGCACTTTATGCAATTTAGTCTTTTTTTGCAATAACTCATAAAATTTAAAGTATCAAAATTTTCATGCTCTTATATAATCATACTCTAACTCATAAAATAACATAAAAATAATTTTCTCAGACATTGGATTAGTGGTTTCGAGACTACTGTTCTGACTAACCCCTAAATCGGGTTGTTATATATAGACTTTAGAATGCTTAAAAAGCCTAAAAATTGGGTTTTTCAACATATTTGGTAAGTTGGATGTAAAATCGACACGGGCTAGCACATGGGCATGTGTCCAGCCCGTGTGGCTCACATGAGCGTGTGCCCAGCCCATGTGGCTCCTTAAAATAGCTCTATTTATCAGATTTTGGCTCGTTTTTCACTCCTTTCGCTCCTAAATGCTCTCATAAGTATAGAAACATGAATTTAAAGGATTAGGAGCATCAAATTCACTAATTTTCATAATTAATCATCCAAAAATGCATTAAGAATGGGATTAAAATATGTTACTTTTATAGCTTATCACATACAGGGTTCCTTCATCTTCCTTCACCTAAAAACAGCCTAAATCGTGCTCTTATACCAAACCTTTTAGTACCCTCGACAGGATCCAATCTACATGATTTGAATTTCGGGTGTTACATCCTTCTTACATATGTAACTGAAAATTTCATCTTTTCCTTTTATTCATTAATGTTAACTTCTCTTTATGAGAGTAACAAAATCTCCCGTGGTGTACATTGTATGGTTACATCTTCAACTCAAAGAAAAATTAGACTTTCCTACATTCTTTCTTAGTCTACTGTGTACAACTTGGAGTGCTACCTATTTATCTAGGCGTAGTACTTTAGCTATAAACATATTGAATGTCTACTCAAATGAATGATGCGTAGACTTCAACACACCACTTGTTTCCCTCTTTGTGCATAACAGCCCAGCACACCGCTTCCTTGGTGTAGCCTTGATATTGTCTCTCGGCACTTATTCCTTTATATACCTGAAAACATAAACAACTTTAGTAAGTTCGTAAGAACTTAGTGAGCTAAACCTTAGAATACCTTATATGTTGCATATGTTGTTTTGCACATTCTTAGTGTATTTCTTGATATTTCCTTCTTCTTTAGTGAATACTATGCTGAGGTTACCATCTTTCTTTCTTTAGAACCATTTTCCTTATCTTATGCATCTATACTGAGGTTACCATCTTTATTTCTTCAGAACCATTTTCCTTCTCTTGTGCGTATTATACTTAACATCTCTTTACCTTCTATATCATTTCTTAAACCTTACAATTACATTATCTTAACATCTTCACTTACCTTATTATCAAATTTAACTTATTTCATACTCACTACCCTTATCATTGTCTTCGGACGAGCTAGACTGCACCCAATACTTATCTAAGAATTTGCTATATCATCATATCTTTAGTACACTTTCTATTATTCCTCTTAACTTGTATCATTACTTTCCACGTACTCTGGCACACACTAGCCTTTCTATCTATCACTTATAACTATACGGAGTTCACCATCCATTCAGTGTCCACCTAAAAGTGTTACCTTCAGATGGTCTCCATGAATTTCATTCTTTAAATTCCGCTACGAAGGTGTTCCTTTCCAAAAATAGAAATAGAAGCTTTCCTTTTAGAAAATCGCCATGAAGGCATCCTTTTAATAGAGATAGCCACAAATACATCCATTTAACTGAGATAGCCACAAAAGCATCCTTTTTTACAAAGATGGCCATAAACGCTTCCTTTTAACATAGACCGTCACCAAGGCTTCCATTTAATAGAGATCACCACAAAGGCTTTCATTTAATAGAGATCGCCACAAAGGCTTCCTTATAATAGAGATAGCCACAAAGGCCCACTTATATAAAAATTAGTGTTTTTGATGATAGGGATTCGCCTATACTTACTATTGTGAGGTTTTCTCCACATTGCTAGTACTCACCCAACTATCCTTTACATATTCCATATGATGGCATGGTCCAACCAGAGTCTTACACTATATGGTCTTCAAAGTTTCATGGTGTTTTCCTTTTAGAGATTCATGTTTTTAGCCTTGATGGACCCCTTTAGGCGACTCCGAAGATAGATACAGACTCTTCATGTAGACTCATACTAGATAGACTTATTCTTTTCATATTTCTTCATGATAGATGAATTCGTGCTTATAGACATGTAACACATTCCCTTTAAACTTCATGCAATGACTTATTAATGATAGACATTTTCACAACAGACTTGTTTGTGCTTTCAAACATATATTCACACATATTGTTCTTTTCCATTTTAGATTCTTAGATTCATGTTTTTCTAGTTCCAGTTTCATACTTTAGTCAATTAGCACAGTAATATCTATACTACAAAATACATGTAAGGGTCAGCTTAGAGACTTACCTTATAACATTAAAAATAACTTAAACTTCAGATCTAGCCCCTTTCTTCCTAGAATCAACCATTTGAACTCTAGATCCTTCATTCAACCAGATGCTAGGGCCTCCTCACCTTGCCAAATAGATACACTTTGTTAGAGTTCATTCAAGTAATCTTTCCCCTTTACTTTAACTCAAACATATCCCAAAGCCTTACTTCTTCACGTATACTTACAGATCTGCACTTCCTTAGTAGACATAGTCATTAAACGTACCTTGTTAAGAGGTAAATCACTAGCAGAAATTGAGGTTTCAAATTCATCTTTTGGGAGGCAGCTTACTAGCAGAAAACCAAAGTTTCAGACTTGTTTTTTTGGGAGATAACCTTCTTCTGCTCAAAGGCCTTATCTTTAATAAGGGAGACAAGCCCCTTAACTTAACCTGAGTTTCTTTCTAACTTAACTTAAGTTTTCATGGGAACTTGGTAAAGGTCATGTCCAAACTAAGTGGCTTATCAAAATCTACCACGTCTAAGAGGTTTACCAGATACTTCTTCAGCCTTTGACTCTTCTGATTCACGTTTGGTTAGTTCCCAACTAGCTTTCCTTACAAATATACTGGTATGACCACTTTGGTCACTATAGGTATTATGCCTTCTAGCGTGGCCTCATACCTTATACCTCATAACTATCCTTTTCATTTCACTTATCATCCTAATTTGACTAGAAATCCTTGTCTACTTATTTCCAAATTAGAGTCATCCCATTCTATACGCCAAGAATGCATTTAGGTGACTACTACCACTTAGTCAAGTATTCCTCCCTATGGTTCCTTAATCATTTTTATTACAGAAGGTTGAATAAACAAAACACTCTTGGTTCGCCTACTCTCTACATTAGAATGACCCCATTTTGGGGGAACATTACTTAGCTTATCGTACATCTTAATAAATGACGTATTATTCATATAGCTATACCCTTAACACTATTCTCAATTCATCATACTTAGCTTTCTTAAAGGTTAACCATAAGCTTCATTCCTTCAGAATCCACTAGGCTAGAGCGTCATTGGCGTACTCAAAAAGTAACTTATTACTTAATTCAATCCTAACATTGTGCACTTAAAAGTATTATTTTAAACCTTATTCTTATGGAATATATTTCAAACTTCCAGGATTTCGCCTAAAGGTGTACTCATGAACTTTTGTTTCTTAAATGAATCCATCATTTTACTTATTCAGAACTCATTCTAAAACTCTTACTTCTAAAAAAAACCACCCAAATACTAGGGTTTCGTCGAGCGGGATGTTACAATTTAGATATATTATTCTACTCCCTAATTATCCCTTAATCGTGTATGGTTTAGAAAAATTTGATATTTCTCATTCGATAACTCAGATCTGATGAATCGAGAAGCATAAGTACGGTTGTTTGTGGGTTATTGGGTAGTTTTGATTCTATTGTTAAGGAATGTGTTGGTTATGTAACAGCCCGATTTAGGGGCTAGTTAGAATAGTGATCTCGAGATCACTAATCTAAGGTTTGAGAAAATTATTTTCATGTTATTTTATGTGTTATAACATGTTTATAAGGATGTATGGAAATTTTGGTGCTTTAATTTTAGCGATTTCATGCTTAATCGCGAAAAAAAGACTAAATCGCATTAAGTACGAAAGTTCCATTCTATAGGCTAAAGGTGCTAAATAGCCATGAAGTTTAAATTGGAGGTCTTTAAAGTGAAATTACACCTACCTAAGAGAGATGGACGGTCAATGGGACAAGGAATTAAAAGTTTGACAAGAGTTGGTGACTTTTGTTGACTAAATGAATAAAATAAGATGAAATAAGAAAAAAGCTATCATCTTTTTGTTTTCTTCTCTTCTCCACCGAAATTTGTAGCGAACAAGGGGTGTTTAAAAGCTCAAAAATTTTAGCAACTCATTTTCTCTTCAAGTAAGCGATTTTGATGGTTTTAGTTGATAATTTTTATACTTTTGGAGTCCCCAAAGCTTAAGCTTTCTAAAGATGGGACTATTTTGCAAGATGGTTGAAAGTATAGGGACTTTCCATGAGAGATTTTGTGTTGTTTTTTGAGTTTTTGTGGAAGAAAATGAATGTTGGGAAGATGATAAACAACTTTTGTGAAAGGTGTTGTCATGAAAACACCTAATTAGGACTAAGATGCAAATGCTATAATTTGTTCATTAATGCATAAAATAGTTGGAATTATGAATAGTTGTAAGAGGATTAAATGTTCAGCTAGGCTTGTTTGATAAGAAAATGTCGTAAAAAGTGATTTACGAGCTTAGGAGTAAAATCATAATTTTGCCAAAGTATAAGGGCAAAATAGTCATTTTTGCCTAAGTGTAGATTATGATGTATTATGATTTATAAGTGATTAAATGAGTAAAATTCTATTGTTCTAGATTAAGAAAAAGAGATTCAAACTTAGAACGGGAGAAAAAGAGAAACGTGGACAATAGATTTCCTTTGTACCCTTTTCGGTATTTAGGTATGTTCATATGTTAAATTGTACAACTCTAAGTGAAGTATTTTTAAAATTTCAATGTTGTATGAATTGTTTGTTGCCTCCATGTATACGTTAAATACGTTTTGATGTGATGTCAAGAAATGAAAGTCTTGATTTAAACCATGAATAATGGAAATGCAAATAGCATGGTAAGATGCTAATTAAGGTTTCGTGTAATACCAAATTTAGAATATGGCCTCGGTGCGGGATTTCATATAAGACCATGTCAAAGACATGGCATCGATATGTTAAATCATGTAAGACCTTATCGGGGGTATAATGTCAACGTGACATTATGTGAATGAGACTCAAGAATGTTGTTTAATAATTTGAGTGATTAAACAAGTATGTTAAAAATAAGAATGAATGTGGCTGTACCACAAGAGGTATAGGTATGTGTTAGAACTGAATTGAGATAAATACGGTATATGATGAAACCACAGTGAGTTATGTGTAAATGATGCACCTTGGTTGCATAAGTTATAATTAGTAATGCATTGCATGAATGCGAACAATTATCGTAGAAAGCTAAGTAAAAATGGTAGTGTGAGACGATGTTTTTGGATGAACATTTGAAATAGAGAAATGCATGTGGATAACTATCCATGAGTATATAATAACAGTGGGCTGTGTGCGTTACCACCTTATTAATTATTAAATGATGGGCTGTCTGCAATACCATCGCTTATAATATCATTTAGTGGGCTAAGTGCGATACCACCATAATTATTCTTGAGGGTAGGCTAAGTGTGATACCATCATAATTATTCTTGAGGGTTGGCTAAATGCGATACCACCGTAATTATTCTTGAGGATGGGCTAAGTGTGATACCACCGTAATTATTCTTGGCAGTGGGCTAAGTGCGATACCACCGTAATTATTCTTGAGGGTAGGCTAAGTTCAAAACCACCGAGTGATTGGTAGTATGAGTTGCTTATAGCAGAAAAAAATGTTTGATGTGTTGTTTTATGTGATTATTTGGTGACAAGTGCAAGGATGTATGCTAGTTAACATAAGCGTTTGGTTGTGGCATGGTTAGAATGTGGTAAGAGACGGAATGAGTAAGCTTCAAGAATGATTGAGTAGGTAACTATGAGTTTAAGAGTAAAACTCATAATAATACCTTGTGGTAGAGTAAAATCAATGAATATCAATAGTTGATTGTTATATGCGTATGAACTTACTAAGCATTATTGCTTACTCCTCTTCATTTCTCATCTCTTATAGATTAACTTAGCTAGCTCGGGTTGGAGACCGCCAGAGATATTTTCACACTATCGAGCAGACACTTGGTATGAGATTTCAAGTCCTTATGAGTTATGGCATGTATAGGGATCTCTTTTAAAGTTGATTAAGTCATAGTTAATATAGCCAAATGTGTTGGCCAAGAGAGTTTATGATTTGGTTGTGAATAGCCATAGATGATGGCTTAAGTCGATTGTAATTGTGCTAGAAATAGTTCTCCCTTGTGTTTGGGACCAAGATTTCATTTGTATGAATCAAATGTGTTTAATTCAAGAATAGTATTGATGATTAAAGAATGTTGTGTGATGGTGTATGAGTATAAGCAAGATAGGGTGGCTAAATGGCTTGGAAAATAGCCTTGAATTGGTCCACACAAGTAGACACATGGACGTGTGTCTAGGCCATGTGTGACACACGGTCAACCCACATAGGTGTGTTAATAGGCCGTGTGTCCCTTGCATGTTAGTGTTTTAAGTTAGATTAGACCACGGGCTAGCCACACGGGCGTGTGCCTAGGCCGTGTGAGATGGTCAGTGTTCACCACGGGTGTAGAACACGGGCGTGTTCTTAGGCCGTGTGACACAAATATATTTACCAAGTTTTTATACACGGGGTAGGGACATGGGCATGTGTGACCACAAGACCTAACCCCACAGGCGTGTCCCATTACACATGGGTGTATGGCCCTTGATTAGATGAAAGAAATTTTAAGATCGTAAAAGTTTTCGGTAGGGTTTCAAAATCCCTCATATGTATGTTTAAGGCCTCATAGGTCCTTAATGATGTGTGTTGTAATGATGAAAGAGAAATGTCAAGTTGGGATTGAAGTTGTGCGATTTAAGTAGATGAAGTTCGGTAATGCCTCGTGCCCGATTCTAGCATAGAATTCGGGTAAGGGGTGTTACATTTAATGGTATCAGAGCTATGGTTTAGTCGGTTCTCGGACTAACCTAGCGTGAGTAAGAGTCTAGCTATACATGCCATATGTGGACCATGATAGTGTGATATCTCTCGGCTCTAACAAAATTATTTTGTTAAGACAGAGTTGATTCCTAATCGAGCTAATTTCGATAAGGTTGTAAGTGGTAATGAGGTAATTGAAATGTGCTTATGCATTGAGGAAATTCAGTGAGGTATGAATAGAAGTTTATGACATGTGTGTGATAAATATGTCCACATAGTTGAATCTCATGTGCGACAGTTAAAGTAGAGGATGTATAATGTTTTATTTCGTGGCTCTGTATGAAGCCACACGTATTATAGTGTGAGAGTTAAATTGGGAAGTTTGATTAAGTAGAATGCAGGAGATGAGTATGGTCGTTCAATGATAAAATGATGAGTAAGACCATGGTTGGACCATGGCGGTACATGTGATCCCATATAAAACCATGTATGGGACATGGCATTGGTAATGATACGTGATTCCGTGTAAGACCACATTTGGGACCTGGCTTCGGTATGAAATTGTGAAAGACCATATCTGGGATATGGCATTGGTATCGATATGAGATTTCGTATAAGACCATAGGGGGCTATGGCATCGTGATGACATGTAAGTTATAGTTGGGCTATGATGTTGTGATACGAGTAAGACCATAGTTGGACTATGGTGACCTAGTAAATGACGTACTCAAAATCGTAAGACATTCTCTAAATTAATAAGTGATGGTAAGAGAAATTAGAGTTTAATGTTGAGTACTCGAGTAAACATTAATGTGGAACTTGAGTGAGTGAAGTCACTGTTCAAAATTATGGGTGGTAGAAATAATTGTAGCATGAGTAAACATGAAAACTCATTTGGAGCGAGTTGTGCGACTATGATGATATTTCATTAATGATGAATGTTAAATCGTATGTATGTAGTCACGAGAGTCAAGTTGAGTAAGTTTGTATGCAATTAATGCAACATTTATGTTGGCATGCGAGAATGCTTGGTATTATATTGATATATATTTATATAATGCCTTACTAAGTTGAAATGTTGAAGTCCAAGTGGACTATAATGAATGTAGAAATGCTATCATTAAAGCATGAGGTGAATAAGGTCCTGTGTAAGACCATGTCCGGGGCATGGCCTCAACACTGAATTGAAATCCTGTGCAAGACCATATCTAGGATATGGCATCGGTACTCAGAGGCGACTCCCTGTAAGACCACCTTTGGAATGTGGCATTGACCTCATATTTATATTAATGCTGATATTATGTGTCTTTGAGTATCCTAGTAATCAATCGGATACATAGATGAGTCAGAAGTAGAAATGAGATTAGTACTAAAGTCATGTGAATGAGTGAATACACATATTCGTGAATGAAAAATGAAGAGACGATTACGTTATGTGACAAGGAATGTGTTATATAAGGGCAAGTATGAGTAAGTTGGTTCAAAGCCTATGACTTGTTCATGGTTAGTTACTGCCATGGATGGATTATAATGATCTATTTGAGTATTATGTATTAATATCTGTTTCCCTGCAGGGGTGATGTGGTCGTTCTTTATATGAAATGGTGATTGTGTGAAAATGTTAGCTGACTGTGAAATCAGACAAAATGGTTGTCGATTTGGTCAATTGAAATCGACATTCCTTTATCTCTTTGAAACTTTATTCGGGTACTTTGAGGAGGAAGTTAGTGATGAAACTTTATGTGAGGTTTCTCTTATATTTCTGATGATCATGATTACCTTTAAAGTGTGTGTTCTTTGAGTTGTAATAGCTATATCTACTATGATTGCGCTTTTGAGTTGATCATAGAAAGGTGATAATTCTAGTATAAGAAGTGAAATACCAAGTTTCATCATTGTATGATGGGTTTTAGGTAAGCTGAATAGAGTTAATGTATTCGATTGAGATGTCCCTATTATCTTGAGATAAGATGATAGGGAAGGTTTTAGATTAGCATATTAAGAGAAACTCAAACGAGTGTGTGTTTGAAATGTATTCTCAGTGTGGAGAAAAGAGTAGATTGATGTATGGAGATATGATTCGAATTATGTGTATATTTACGCATGAATCAATAAGGAGAATGAAATTCTATGTATACATGAGTAGGGAGCATGATACATAGGTGTGCTCATTGAAATATTTTAACCATGATGGTTAAGTTGAAGCCATTAAAGGTACTATTAACTGAAAATTCTAATATCGAGTTCAGTTGAATCGAGGAAAAAGAGTTTATGAATTTTAGTGACGCGCTAATGAATAAATTGAAAAGTGTTTTAATTCCAGTGTGTAAAGAATGGTTTACATTTTTGGGTGATTAGAGTTACGTCAAAAGGAATTGTTGAATCGGAGATCCTGAGGCGACCACTTTTGTGTCTGTGTTGTGAATTCGATGTTATGAAATGATCCATGGAAAAATGATATGTGTTTTCTGAATTCGAATGAGTTGAAATATCGAATGTTATAGAAAAATTTGAATGTGGAATAGTGAAAACGGCTTGAACTATTACAATGGTGTGTGTGTAGTTATTGAAATACTTCTCAGATAGAGGACATAGTATAGATGTCTGGATGGAGGATCCTTGTTTAAGCAATGCGAGTTAGTTACTCGATTGACCTTAGTTGGTAATATACTAGTTTTCGCGATGTTGATGGTTAAAACAAGTTTTCCTTTCGAAACAAAGGAGTTCAAAAGTAAGATAGTGAATGGTATTTTAAATAAGCTTTGAATGAGTTTGTTTAAGATGTTAAAATTCAGGTCGGATAAGATTTCCATTGTTGATGAATTCAAGCTTATATAGAAGTTTTGGTATGAGATTTAGTAATAGCATGTCCACTCATGCAAGAATAAGAAGAAGTGCAATTATAAGCATAAATGTTTTGATAATTGAGTACATTTCATGATATGATTGAGTTATGATCAGAAATAGTTGACCACTAAAAGCTGAATTTTCAGAGCATGCAAGTCAGGACTATTACATTCGATGAATATCCTAGTGATAAGGTGAGATAAAATACAATAGATTTCAAATTTAAAGTGACTTGATTTCCAAGGAGGGGGATGCCATCCAAATTTTAGTGAAGTATGCGATAAAGATCCGAAAGATCATTTTGGCATGTCTCGAGTTCATAGTTGTAAGATTATCGAGTATACGTGCTGGGAGGAAGAGTAAACTAGGTCTCAAAGTTGTGCTTCGACCTTGTGTACTACAGCTTAAAGGTTGTTGGCGAGAGAAACTTGAGGATAAGTCGAGTTGTGATTTTGAAGAGTTAGAGGAAACGTTTCAGGAATGTTAAGAGCAACTTCTCCTGGTAAGATTTTTGGGGATGAAAATTCTTAAGGGGGAGAATTGTAACAGTCTGATTTAGGGGCTAGTCAAAACAGTGATCTCGAGATCACTAATTTGAGGTTTGAGAAAATTATTTTCATGTTATTTTATGTGTTATAACATGTTTATAAGGATGTATGGAAATTTTGGTGCTTTAATTTTAGCGATTTCATGCTTAATCATGAAAAAGGACTAAATCGCATAAAGTACAAAAGTTCCATTCTATAGGCTAAAGGTATTAAATAGCCATGAAGTGTAAATTGGAGTTCTTTAAAGTGCAATTACACCTACCTAAGAGAGATGGACGGTCAAGGGGACAAGGAATTAAAAGTTTGACAAGAGTTGGTGACTTTTGTTGAATAAATGAATAAAATAAGATGAAATAAGCAAAAAGCTATCACCTTTTTATTTTCTTCTCTTCTCCATCGAAATTTTCAGCAAACAAGGGGTGTTTGAAAGCTCAAAATTTTAGAAACTCATTTTCTCTTCAAGTAAGTGATTTTGATGGTTTTAGTTGATAATTTTTATACTTTTGGAGTCCCCAAAGCTTAAGCTTTCTAAAGAGGGGACTATTTTGCAAGATGGTTGAAAGTTTAGGGACTTGCCATGAGAGAGTTTGTGTTGTTTGCTAAGTTTTTATGGAAGAAAATGAATGTTGGGAAGATGAGAAACAACTTTTGTGAAAGGTGTTGTCATGAAAACACCTAATTAGGACTAAGATGCAAATGTTATAATTTGTTCATTAATGCATGAAATAGTTGGAATTATGAATAGTTGTAAGAGGATTAAATGTTCAACTAGGCTTGTTTGATAAGAAAATGTGATGAAAAGTGATTTACAAGCCTAGGGGCAAAATCGTAATTTTGCCAAAGTATAAGGGCAAAATAGTCATTTTTTCCTAAGTGTAGATTATGATGTATTATGATTTATAAGTGATTAAATGAGTAAAATTCTATTGTTCTAGATCAAGAAAAAGAGGTTTGGACCTAGAACGGGAGAAAAGAGAAACGTGGACAAATAGATTTCTTTTTTACCCTTCTCAGTATTGAGGTAAGTTCATGTGTTAACTTGTACAACTCTAAGTGAAGTATTTTTAATATTTGATGTTGTATGAATTGTTTATTGCCTCCATGTATACGTTAAATATGTTTTGATGTGATGTCAAGAAATGAAAGTCTTGATTTAAACCATGAATAATGGAAATGCAAATAGCATGATACGATGGTAATTAAGGTTTCGTGTAATACCATATTTAGAATATGGCCTCGGTGTGGGATTTCATATAAGACAATGTCAGAGACATGGCATCGATATGTTAAATAATGTAAGACCCTATCGGGGGTATAATGTCAACGTGACATTATGTGAATGAGACTCAAGAGTGTTATTTAACAATTTGAGTGATTCAACAAGTATGTTGAAAATAAGAATGAACGTGGTTGTACCACAAGAGGTTCAGGTATGTGTTAAAACTGAATTGAGATAAATATGGTATATGATGAAACCACAGTGGGTTATGTGTAAATGATGCACCTTGGTTGCATAAGTTATAATTAGTAATGCATTGCGTGAATGCAAACGATTATCGTAGAAAGCTAAGTAAAAATGGTAGTGTGAGAGGATGTTTCCGGATGAACATTTGAAATAGAGAAATGCATGTGGATAACTATCCATGAGTGTATAATAATGGTGGGCTGTGTGTGTTATCACCTTATTAATTGTTAGCGATGGGTAAGTTGTGTGCGATACCATCAACAATATTATTAACGGGCTAAGTGCGATACCACCGTAATTATTCTTGTGGGCTAAGTGTGATACCACCTTATTAATTATTAAATGATGGGAAGGTGGGCTAAGTACGATACCACTGTAGTTATTCTTGAGGGTAGGCTAAGTGCGATACCCCTATAATTATTCTTGAGGGTGGGCTAAGTGCGATACCACCGTAATTATTCTTGGCGGTGGGCTAAGTGCGATACCACCATAATTATTCTTCAGGGTGAGCTAAGTGCAAAACCACCGAGTGATTGGTAGTATGAGTGGCTTGTGGAAGAAAAAAAAAGGTTTGATGTGTTGTTTTATGTGATTATGTGGTGACAAGTGCAGTGATGTATGCTAATTAACATAAGCGTTTGGCTGTGGCATGGTTAGAATGTGGTTAGAGACGAAATGAGTAAGCTTCAGGAATGATTGAGTAGGTAACCATGAGTTTAAGAGTAAAACTCATTATAATACCTTGTGGTAGAGTAAAATCAATGAATATCAATAGTTGATTGTTATATGCGTATGAACTTACTAAGCATTATTGCTTACTCCTTTTCTTTTCTCATCTCTTATAGGTTAACTTAGCTAGCTCTGGTTAGAGACCGCCGGAGATGTTTTCACACTATCGAGTAGACACTTGGTATGAGATTTCAAGTCCTTATGAGTTATGGCATGTATAGGGATCTCTTTTCAAGTTGATTAAGTCATAGTTAATATAGCCAAATGTGCTGGTCAAGAGAGTTTATGATTTGGTAGTGAATAACCATAGATGATGGCTTAAGTCAATTGTTATTGTGCTAGAATTAGTTCTCCCTTGTGTTTGGGATGAAGATTTCATTTGTATGAATCAGATGTGTTTAATTCGAGAATAGTATTGATGATTAAAGAATGCTGTGTGATGGTGTATGGGTATAAGCAAGATAGGGTGGCTAAATGGCTTGGAAAATAGCCTTGAATTGGTCCACAGGAGTAGACACACGGGTGTGTGTCTAAGTCATGTGTGACACACGGTCAGCCCACATGGGTGTGTTAATAGGCCGTGTGACCCCTGCATGTTAGTGTTTTAAGTTAGATTAGACCACGGGCGAGCCACACGGGCTAGTGCCTAGGCCGTGTGAGATGGTCAGTGTTCACCACGGGTGTAGAACACAGGAGTGTTCTTAGGCCATGTGACACAAACAGATTTACCAAGTTTTTATGCATGGGGTAGGGACATGGGCGTGTGTGACCACACGACCTGACCCCACAGGCGTGTCCGTTACACATAGGCGTATGGCCCTTAATTAGATGAAAGAAAATTTAAGATCATAAAAGTTTTCGGTAGGGTTTTGAAATCTCTCGTATGTATGTTTAAGGCCTCGTAGGTCATTAATGGTGTGTGTTGTGATGATGAAAGAGAAATGTCAAGTTCGGATTGAAGTTGTGCGATTTAAGTAGATGAAGTCCGGTAATGCCTCGTGCCCGGTTCTGGCATAGAATTCGGGTAAGGGGTGTTATAGGTTAGGTAAATTGGGGTTATTTGTTTGTGTTTAGCTATTGATTTTCCAATATTTTATTGTGTTAGGTGCTGATTTAAATGCCTCAGTCTATCAGTGAAGTCATTTGTTGTCCGTGCTTACGTTCCGCATTGAATCGGTATAAGTAGTCTAGTCGATTTGGATTTGAAAGTTAGTTGTTATTGTAACAGCCCGACTTAGGGCCTAGATGGAATAGTGGTCTGAGACCACAAATTTGAAGTAGAAAATATGAGTTTTATGATTCCCATGAGGCTTATGAGGTATTTGCATGATTGTGTGAAAATTTCATGAAGGAATTTTATTAATTAGTGATTAAATTGTCCACTAGGACTAAATTTCAAAGAATCAAAAATATAAGGTTCTAGAAGATTTAAGTATGAAATAGAATTATGAAAATTTCTAGAAGTCCTTATTTAGCAATTAGACCTTTATTTTTGATGATGGACAAAAATGGACATGGGAAGGAAAAATCTTAAGAAAGGACCATTCAGGGCATTTTGGTCATTTGGTTAATAAAAGAATTAAAGAGGGAAAAAGAAGTAAAAATCATGTCCATCTTCTTTCTTCTTGGCCAAAAATCACAAGGAGCCATATCTAGGGTTTTGTTCAACTTCCAATCTTGATAGTAACTGCATTCTAGCCCCGTTTTTAATATTTTTTGTATTTTGAGACCCTCATAGCTCAGTTTAGCTATTTCTAGCTATATTTTGAGCTAGGGTTCAGATTCAAAAATTTACCCATGTTTGAAATGCATGTATTTTGATGTTTTATGGAGGAATATGAAAGATTGATGTATGATAAACATCTTTTTCTAAGTGATTTTCATGAAAAATGCATGTAAGGACCAAATTGTAAAAGTTATGAAAATGGTCCTACATGAGTCAAATAGTAGAAATTGAAGGTTGCTATAGTTGAGAATATGATTCAGCTAGGCTTGAAATATAAGAAAGTTGAATGAAAATCATTTTACGAGCCTAGGGGCAAAAGTGTAATTATGTAAAAGTTTAGGGGAAAAATTATAATTTTCCAAAATATGAATTATGATTCGATTTAGTTAATGTGTGAATTTAACAAATGAAATTGCTATTATAGATCAAGAAACGCGAAGCCCAGATCGAAACTGAGGCTAAGAACAAAATCGAGGACTAAATTGAGCATCGATACACATTTTGAGAATCAAGGTAAGTTTGTATGAAGTTAGTGTTTCAAAATGTTCCGATATTTGAAACTATTCAATATTATGGTAATGTATGTTATTGCTATGAAAATTCGAGTGATGAAGTCTCGATGAGGAAATAGTGAAAATAAGTTATGTGAAATCCCGAATAAAGATTCAGAATAATGAGGTTACCCATGTTTAGCATTGAATAAAGAAGGTCCCTTGTAAGACTATGTATGGGATATGGCCTCGACACCAAAGAAAGATCTCGTATAAGACCATGTTCGGGACATGGCATCAACATTTATGTACGATCTCGTATAAGACCATATCTGGAATATGGCATCAACATCGAGCTATAAGATCCCGTGTAAGACCATATCTGGGATATGACATCGGCATCAAGGGGTGATCCCATGTAAGACCATATCTGGGATATGGCGTTGGCATTAATATTTATGCATGATAAGTTCAAATATCCTACGATAATCTGATTAGTTTGGGCAAAAGAGCTAAGTATGTAAACTAGTAATGAGCTAAATCCGTTTATGGATAACATTGAATTTCATTCATGATAAGAATTATGAAGATTTGAGTTTATGTTCATGCTAACATATGTGCTAAGTTATGTGATTGAGTGATACAGGTACCATGAATAAGTACAAGTTAAGAAATCATAAGGTATCATGAGATCGGTAAGAAAAAGAATGAGTAAGTACGAATAAGTTTGCCCAAGTAATTGAGACGTATGTTGCCATTGTTTCATGAGATGAATGAATATAGTTTGAGCATTTATGTAGCTTGAGAATTTCATGCAAACTTACTAAGCTATATGCTTGCCCCTCTCTTTTCCTTTTTCCTTGTAGTTTCACCAAGATAGCTCGGGTATCATTGAACGTCGGAGCTCGGAATCACACTATCAATCACTATTTTGGTATAGCAAAGTTAATTTATTTTGAGTATGGCATGTATAGGAACTTGATCATTTTGAGTTATGTCATATCGAGAGAAATGGTTAGTTATCAAGATTATGCATTCTTTTGTATATGGCCACTTAGAAATTGGTCAATATTTGTTAAGTTATAAAGACTTCATGATGACAAGTGTAACACCCCTTACACGTAATCCATGCTGGAACCGGGCCTGAGGCGTTACCGTAATAAAACCACGTGATCTCCAATTAGGATCAACGTGACTACTCTCTTAAGTTACCTCAACAACCTCATTCTTGACTTACGAGGCCTCACTCAAACTCACGAGGGCTCTCGAGACCCTATCGAAAACTTCTGCAATTTTAAAAATTTTCCACCTAAACAGGGACTACACGCCCATGCCCCCAACCAATGTATGAAAACCCGAGCATTCTGCCAATGCCCCATGGCTAGGGCACAAGCCCGTGCTCACCACCCGTGGTGAACACTGACTACATCACACGGCCTGAAGTCTAGACACACGCCCCTGTGGCTAGCCTGTGGCCTATATTGCTCGAATCTATCAAAGAGACACGGCCAAGGCACACGCCTGTGGGCTGGTCGTGTGTCACACATGGCCTAGACACATGCCCGTGTGTCTATCCACATGGACAAGAACAAAGCTATGTGCTAAGCTCTTCTCACCCCTCAAGTTCTTACAACATATACTCAAACAACACATACATAATCAACTCAAATTCCAACACAATCTCAATTGAATAACTATGTCTTTTCATATAATAAAGTAGCCATCAACCATGGCATTATACAAAATAAAGTATCCATCTATTGGCTAACACATCTTAGCCATTTACAATAAAATTCACTAACTTGTCTAGCCCCTATACATGCCATATACAAAATATTTAGCCTAATGTATCGGAGTGAGCTGATAGTGTGGGCGATCTTCTGATTAAATCCACGTATCTCGATTCAACCCTCTTTCCCTATAAGACAAGGGAGAAGAAAAGGAGTAAGCCTTGAGCTTAGTAAGTTTACACATAAACAACTTAAGCATTCTAGTATAAACTAATCAACAATTAGCATTATACTACCAAATAAATTAACATCCACAATTATGCTTACTCTTTTTATCCCTTACCACATTTCCAAAACATCATGAGTCACATACTCATAACCATTGACATGCACACATTTATTCGAAAATACAACACATTATTTTATCACACTAATACATCCACACAGCTAAATTACTCGGTGGCTTCGCACTCATCCCACCATAACCAGGTAATAAGGTAGTATCGCACATAGCCTACCAAGAGGTACTCATAGTGGTTTCGCACATAGCCCACTAAATAATATACTTAACTATGGTATCGCACACAGCCCATAGTTGTTAAGTATTAAGGTGGTATCGCACTTAGCTCACCATCAATTATTATCATTACACATCCACATATCTACTTATTCATTCATTCATTCACGATGTTTACAACATTCATTCCACTTGAACCACATAGGTTCTAAATCATTCTCATTTATTCTCATTCATGCTACACACTAGCTAGCATTAAGAACGTATAAGTATAATGTATTGATTACGCATAAACTTACCTCGATACTCAAAAAGTATAAAGATGTGCAATTTAATCCACCACCTTGCTCTTGCCTCTGTTTCGATCCGGGCTTCATTTTTCTTGATCTATAATGATAAATCAACTTATTCAATACACACATTGACTAAATTGACCATTGTCTCATACTTTAGCAAAATTACCATTTTGCCCCTAAACTTTCTCATATTTACACTTTTGCCCTAAGGCTCATAAGTGATTTTCATTCAGCTTTTTAGTCTTTCATGCATAGCCAAACCATTTACTCAACTAAAGAAATCATCAATTCTCAGTAAATCCGACATGTATGACCAATCTCAAGACTTTCACAAACAAGTCCCTACATGCATTTTTAATGAAATTCTCTTAGCAAAAGATGTTTCTACTAGATTAAGCTTTCATATTCTTCCATAAAACATCAAAATACATGCATGTCATACATGGGTACATTTTTGAACATCCATCTTAGCTCAACATATAGCTAAAAATAGCTTACTCATGCTACTAGGACTTCAAAAATACGAAGAATATCAAAAACGGAGCTAGAATACACTTACTAGCTAGCTTGAAAAGTTGAAGAGCCCTAAAAATGGCTTCTCTCAATTTTCGATAGCCTTGGGGAAGAAGATGATTGAAAATTCTATTATCTTTTTCCTATTTTAATCATTTAATTGATTAAATGACCAAAATGCCCTTTTGTCAAATTTTCAAATTTTAACCTATTCATGCCCAATTTTGTCCAAAAAATTAAAATTTGGGAAAATTACTATTTAAGGACCACTAATTGATAATCCAAAGCAATTTCACACAAATAGCTTCTAGAATCTCACATTTTGCAACTTTTGCAATTTAGTCCTTTTGGACAATTCAATCACAATTTGACAAAATTGCTTCATGAAACTTTCACACTAACATGCAAACATGGAATTAACGTCAAAAACTCATACATATACCTCAGATTTATGGTCTCGCACCACTATTCCTACTAGGCCCTAAATCGAGATGTTATAACTCTCCCCCCTTTAGAGATTTTCGCCCCCGAGAACCTTACCAATAAAGAGGTTTAGATGTTGCTCTCTCATAGTGTAACACCCCTAACCCGAGTTCATCGCTGAACTAGAGTTACGAGGCATTACCAATTCGGACACAACCTAGAACAAACATTAATATCTTTACAAACATTTCGCAAGCTAGTTATAGAACATATTACTTCAATACTTGTGTACAATAAACTGAACAATCCATATCACATAGCTTATTGTCCTTTAGTGTATATAACATAACAATTTCACAACATGGTCAAGTAAGGATTTTAAATGTCTTAGTGATGTGCACACTTAACATTATCATATATGAATCCTTTTGAAAACTCCAATGACAATTTAACAATTACCTAAGTTGCATGTCAAAATTCATATTTAAACACCATTAGTTCAACCGTACAAAGCACTTTCAATTTAGTCATCACATAGCCTTAACTTTCGTACTAATTTTCTCCATCCAATAATAAGAAAATCATGCTATTTCATTTTTCGAATATCAAGCATATCATATTTTAACCTCATTCAATCTAACATTCAAGATACTAAACAAAAATTCGAACCTAATAACCAACTAATCAAGAATAATATATGTGTATACTCACTTACACAAAACCGAATCAAAACAGCCAAATATAATCATGTATTATTGAACTTAATTCTTATCTAGCAAGTGACCAAATCAATTACTCACGTACATGTCATAAACATTACTTAACAAATATATATCACATACTATAATTTAAGCATGCATCTATCATTTGCTTCATTGCCTAAACCGAATACTACATCATGCTTAACATTATTCATTGCCATATCATATATCCAAACATTATAATATACCACTCTCACGTGTGATTAAACCACATTCAAGTATAATGATAGTTCATGGCATAAGCAAACTATATCATCAAAACACGAAACAAGTTATCCCAAAATAGTTAGCCATTTTCGCATGGCTGGCATATTTACACGATTACAAGACATTAGTTATACTGTTTAGTCTAACCTATACATGCCCTTTTAAATACCAAACTAAGTTATTCAATACCAAAAGAAAGTCGATAGTGCAGTTGACTTCTTCATAGATCCTTCGAGTCCGTAGCTTGTACCTAAATCTATAAAACAACGGTAAAGAAGAATACACACAATAAGCATGCTAGCTTAGTAAGTCTCAAGCAGTATTTATGACATATATACACTATGTACCATCATAGCCGAATTTCAGTGTTTATATATATAGCGAAACCTTATTCATCGTATATTTAATTTGTAAAACTTATTGAAAGTATCTTGATCGATAAATAAAATCCTATGCAATTTCACACACAACCGAATAACATCTTCAATGCACATCTAAAATGATTTCACATAGTTGAATGTATACAAATATATATATGTATATAAAGCATGGTAAAACTATATATATATAATATAATTTCTCTTATATGCAAATAATCCATATCAACTCAATGTCTTTTATTTTATTCAATACTTTACATACCAAATGCACCAACACATTTTATCAACTTGCTTATTCAAGAATCATCACAAGTATCATAACTTAATTCGATACATAACTTTTAGTTGAACACTATACTAATAAACCTTGACTTATTCAATACCATCATATCTAGACCATTTTTATTCATAAGCATAAGCTTGTATTAACACTCGATAGTATAAAACCCTTTAGACCAAAGGTCCGAGATTTAAACATCGGCACGAAGCTCGCTAGGCATTAAAGCCCGAATATATCACCAAGACAAGGCACGCTAGGCATCTAGCCCGAATCAAATCACCGACACGAAGCTCAAGTAGGCACTAAGCTCGAATATATCACCAAGATTAAGCACGCTAGGCACTAAGCCTGAATATATCACCGGCACTAAGCCTGCTAGGTACGAAGCCCGAATATGTATAGTTAATCTTTCATTTCACATTTCATTGTGCTAAATTCACCACCACTTATAATTCACGTATTTTATCAAATAACAAACCAAAACACTTATTCACATCACTTTGAATAAAATCCCAACCAATCCATACCAATACTTTCACATTCGGTTAACACAAGGTTCTATACTAAATTCTATCGAATATTATCATTTAACACATTCATAAATAATTCGATAACCTATACTTGCTTAAAGACTTACCTCGGTTGTCGATAGACCGTGCAAATCGACTATTCGAGAACCTTCGTCTTTCCCCGATCTAAATCCGTTTTTCTTTGCTCTTGATCTAAAACATATTAAAATTTAGCTCATTCAAGCACAGTTCATCTCAATTTAGTCCCTAAGCACATAAATGGGCAAATTACTATTTTACCCCTAGTATTTCACAACTTTGTAATTTAGTCCTATTTGCATAACACACAAAATACACCAAATTAGCTAAGACTATACAAGGGCCGAATATTCCTAGGGACTTTACAAGCCCTCACATTTCATTTCTTTTGCAAATAAACCCACCTAAAGTTTCATCTTTTACAATTTGGCCCTAAAAACAAAATTTCTTCAAAACTTCCAATACATAATATACTAATCTTTAACTTATCTTTTATCTAACATCATCAAACATCAAAAACCATATAAATTTATCAATAGTCGAACATCAAGCATACTTAGATTCAAAAATTACAACATGGGTCGGTTACGGTTCGAAGCAACGATCTCAAAAACGTAAAAATTTTCAAAAATCGAAATCAAACTAACCTTGAAATTAAGCCACCAAGTGCCGAAATTCAAAGAACAAAACCCCCCTTTTTTTTCTTCCTCACATTTGGCCATGAAAGAATGAAAAAGATGGTGACTTTTGTTTGTGTTATTTTAACATATAATAAAGTAATTATTAAATTACTAATATAACCTTTAATATAAAATAAAACTAACATATATACTAAGGTTATTTTTGACATAAGCCACCCACTAACTCTAAAAATGGGTTATTTACCCTTTTAATGCTCCACTTTAAAAAGCCATCATCAAATAGGCACTTTACACTATAGTTTGAGACTTTTAAAATTTACGCGATTAAGTCCTTTTGTCAAATTAAACACCCAAACGATAAAATTTTTTTACGAAACTTTCACACATTTTAATTCACACATAATAAGCATAAAATAAAATATTAAAATATTTCTCAGACTCGGATTCGTGGTCCCAAAACCATCGTTCCAATTAGGGTCAAATTCGGTCTGTTACAACTCTCCCCCCTTAAGGATTTTCGTCCCCGAAAATCTTACCGTTAAACAAGGTCAGATATTGTTGCCTCATTGAATCCTCAGGCTCCCACGTAGCCTCTTCAACTCCGTGACGATTCCATAGAACCTTTACTAATGGAATTCTTTTATTTCTCAACTCTTTTATTTCCCGAGCTAAGATACGGATCGGTTCTTCATCATATGTTAAATCGATTGAGTTCAATTTCTGCGGCAGGATCACATGAGACGGATCGATCTATACTTACGAAGCATCAAACGTGAAATACGTCATGTATCTTTTCTAACTCGGAGGGCAATCTCAATCTATAAGCAATAGGCCCAATACGCTCAATGATTTCATACGGTCCGATAAATCTTGGACTCAACTTGCCTTCCGACCAAATCGAGTACTTTCTTCCACGGGAAACTTTTAAAATACACGATCTCCTACCGAAATTCAATGTCTTTACGTTTCATATCAGATAAGACTTTTGACGATCCGGCGCCTTCAAATTGTCTCTAATAATAGCTACTTTACTCAGCTTTCTTTAATCAAATCAACCCTGTATCTTATTCTCACGAGCTCACCCGAGATAATGGTGTTCGACACTTTCGCCGCACAAGGCTTCATAGGGCGCCATTTTGATACTAGATTGAAAGCTATTATTATAAGCAAATTCAATCAAAGGTAGGTATCGTTCCCACGCACCTTCAAACTTAAGAACGCAAAGATCTCAACATGTCCTCAAGTATCCGAATAGTTCGCTCAGACCGACTGCCTGTTCATGGATGAAAGGTCAGACTAAAATGTAGTTTAGTACCTAAAGCATCTTGCAACTTCTTCCAAAATCGCGATGTAAATCTCGGGTTTCTATCTGACATAATGGAACTCGGTACACCATGCAATCTTACAATTTGCGATACATATAATTCAGCAAGTTTATCAAGTGAAAAGTGCTGATTTAACCAAGCACAAAATGAGCTGATTTAGTCAGTCTATCAACTATAACCCATACGGCATCTTTCTTACTCGGTGTCATAGGAAGACCGGATACAAAATCCATTGTAATTCTATCCCATTTCCATTCGTGTATCGGATTGGTCAAGTAGTCTAGATGGCACTTGATGTTCAAATTTTTACTTGTCGACAAATTAAGCATTTCGAAACAAATTCGGATATATCCCGTTTTATGCCTGGCCACCAATAAAACTGTTTCAAATCATTATACATCTTTGTGCTACCCAGATGTATTGATAATCGATCACTATGGGCCTCACTCAGAATCACTTGTATCAAATCTGAGTTTTTCGAAACACACATTCGGCTTTTAAAATTTAAACAGTCATTTGCATCAATCTGAAAATCTGATTCTGCACCTTTTTCACACTAAATTCGACTTGCAATCAAATCTTTGTCAACTTTCTGTGCATCACGAATTTGCTGAATAAACATCGGTCTTGCTTGTAACTCGGCTATGATCGAACCATCACCAGACATAGCTATCTGTGCATTCATTGCACGAAGAGCAAACAATGATTTTCGACTTAACGCATCTGCAACGACGTTAGCTTTTCCCGGATGGTAGTCAATCACCAACTCATAGTCTTTCAATAATTCTAACCATCTGCGCTGTCTCAAATTTAGATCTTTCTGAGTCATCAAATACTTTAAACTTTTATGATCTGAATAAATGTGACATTTCTTGCCAAATAAATAGTGACGCCAAATTTTCAATGCGAAAATAATGGCTGCAAGTTCTAAGTCATGCGTCGGGTAATTTCTTCGTGCAGCTTCAGCTGTCTTGAAGCGTAGGCTATGACTTTGCCTTCCTGCATCAAAACGTAGCCCAAACCATTCAAAGAAGCATCAAAATAAATAACAAATTCTTTACCCGATTCAGGCTGAACTAACACTAGAGCTTCTGTCAAAAGGGCTTTCAGCTAATCTGTAACATCCTGGTTTAGGGGTTATGCGTTTGGAGCATAACTCGAGTGTTTAGCAGGTTTATGGTCAAGTCAGATAAATTTTAAAGGGTTTGGAGGACCCTAGAAGGCAAGGGATGACTTAGGAAATTTTTGAATTTTGTGTTAAGAAGGGGAGCTTGGCTTTGGAGGCCTTAAGAGAATTATTTGGAAGGTTATGACACAAGAATGTCTTTGGTGGAGTGGCATGGAGGCGCTACTTGGGGGCTTTGGGAAGGTGACGCCTTGAGGTCTCATGTTCGAATCAAGGAGGCAAGAAAGTAGTTTTGAGTTTTGGGTTGTATGCTACAAGGAAGGATGCCTTAAAAGGAGTCAAGCGAGTTTATGACACAAGCAAAGATCTTGGCAAAGTGGTGTCCATGCGCCACTTAGGAGCTAGAGGAGAAGAAGGCTACTGGTTCGAGGGTTGGAGCAACATTTTGCGTGTTTAATCTTTATGAATGCAGTGATGGGCTGAAGCAGGGAGGTCTTATAATTAAATGTTGGGGATTTATGACATAAAATTCAATGAGGCCGAGTGGCCTGGGGCGTTGGAGGAGCGGTGTGCAGTGAAGAAGGTTCGTGTTCAAACCAAGAGAGTTGCATTTGGAATTTTATTTTGTTTTAGTCTTTTGCAACAGGTTGGTAAGGTGTTGGACGGCTAGAAGACTTTTAATTGGATGAGGATAATTTTTTATTTATTTATCTATTTAGTTATTCTTTTAATGTAGGATAATTATTATTTTATTTTGAATAAGGGGAGATAATTGTTGAACCATTCAAACTATTTTGAATGGATTGAGAAGAGGAAATTTAGGAGCAGAAAAAGGGATTTGAGATGAGAAGGGGGTAGTGGCCGGCCAAGGGACTCTCTTGGTGGCTAGTTTCGGTTTTGTTGAAGTAAGTGTAGGTGTGTGCCGAATTTAGAAGTATTTATAGGGGGTGCTCATCTTTTGGCCATCCTTTTTCCATTTAGTTTCTTTGTGCCGAATTTCTTTGGGAGCCTAGAGAGCATTTTCGGTCATCTTGAGTGAAAGCTGAAATTCCTTCTTGGTGCTTTAGTAGCTAGCCGAATCTTTCCCTCTCACTTCTAGTCTCCCATTGCCGATTTTCCCTTTCTTCTTGAACCATACTTCTTTTGTTTCTACCTTCAAGACTCTAGCCGAATCCCTCCCTTTTTTTGCCGAAACTTCTCCTCTTCTATTAAGTTTTTACCTTGGCCGAATATTAGGTGTGGTTTGGATCTCTTTGGGTTCTTTCTCAAATCGTTTGAAGAAGGTAAGTGGTTAGCCGAATGCCTATTTTCTCCCTCTCTCTTTTCACTCCAAACTTTTCAAGGGTAAGGGTCGATTTCGGCATTTGATAGCAAGGTGTTATTTACCCTTTTAAACCGATTTGTTGTAGGGCTCCGGGATTGTGGAAATAGCCAAGTGAAGTCTCCAACCTTGAGTAATCGGTTGGTAAGTGGTGGTAAGGAGATATTCTAATAGTTTATTCTTTTAGTAATCGTTAAGCCGAAGGCTATTAAGACTAATCATTTATGCATTTTAGGGTGTGGCCGATTGCAAAAAGGGACCATTCCGTAGTTTTGAGATTTGGTTGGAAATCAAATCGGCTTTGAGGTAGGAGTTATGTGTTAACCCTTTGAGATTCACTTGGTGTGGCCGAATGGCCTATGCTGCTAATCTTAATGATTGGCCGGTGTAGGAGCAAGGATATCTAGGGTCATAGATCGACTCTCCGAGATTCAATATATTTTGGTAAGTAATATTTAAATTAGTTGGTGTTTAGACTTGTAATTTGGAGTTTAACCAGTTTATCTGATTAAGTGTGTTGATGGAGGCAAATACTAGCCAAGGAGGACAAGAGAAAGTCTCTATTCCGAAGTTTAAGAAAAGAGCTATCTCTGTAGTTCGGGATTGGCCACCGGGGTATGGGCCAGCGTCTGAGCAGCAGATTAGGCAAATAGTCGTAGTCTCGCTTAGCGATAGCGTCAGGATCGAGGGTCTAGAGCTTCAGGTTATAAGGTGTGTAGCTAGCCTACTGTTTTCGGGATTTATGCGATATTTATATGTGTAATGTGTTTATTAACAAGTGCAGTGATAAATGTGATAGTTACCCTTAAAGGGTATGACGATGACCAGGTTAGTTCCGAACCTGTTGAGATGTGACTATTGATTTGTATATGTGTGATTATGAATAAACATGAGCATGCGTTATCATGACTGTATTTTATGTTGCATGTGCATGGGTGGGCTATGAAAGAAGGTACGGGTGTACTTCGAGTACGTGGTTGATGAGTAGCTATGTGCCTCATCGTGATTGATATCGGATAGGTGCCATATCGTGAATTGATGTGTGACTATGCGTCCCATCTTGTTTTTGGTGTTAGCTTCGGCTACATCGTGGATTGGCGCTGACTGAGGTCGCGTTGTGGATTTTTTGTGCTTAATTGCACGTGGATGGCATTGAATGCCTTTGTGGAGTTAAAAGGAGAGGGTGATTTAATAATCCCCTGGTGTGTGGTAGGCTGGATAAGGGGGTGTGTAGAGGATGGACCTTAGGCTTGGGTCGGGATTCATTATTGCATAATTGTGGTATGTGAATATATGTGCTTGTGGACTTGAATAAGAAATGGGCTAAGCCCAGTATGTGGAGGGTATGTGACTAATTACCCGGTTACTTGATAAGTGTTATGAGTATGGGCCAAGCCCAGAATGTGATATGATCAAAATACGATATATGATATATGATGCATGGGTTATTACATGGTTAGCATGTGGGTGGAATTCAGTGGTTAATTACACACTGAGTCTGTGTGACTCACCCAACTTTTTAACCATCGCAGGTGATGCGTGATTTTGGACCGGGTTGGAGTGGATGCAAAGGTGGCCATGCAGAAGAAGATTTTCATGCAGAAGTTGTTTTTCTTTATTTAATAGATGTTTTAGTTATTTTTATATTAAGAACTTGGTTTTAAATAAAGGTTGTAATAAGGGCCTTTTATTTATTTTTGGAATTGTTTATAAGTATTTTTATTTTGGCTTGGTTAAATTGAATGCTATATGAAGATGAATTAAATTTTATCAACTTATTTTTTTCAAAATGGGTTTTACATATATATTCACTAAGGTTCAATTTTGGACATTATAATAACATAAAAGTTTTCATACAATATCAAATAGACATGGAATTTTAAAAGTTAGTATATTTTCATGTTTTATCTCTCAAGTAAAAATTATTTTAAACCGTTTTTCCATAGTGACATACCAGATCCGGTCAGGGCTTGTGGGCCGGGTTTGGGGTGTTACAAATTGGTATCAGAGCCCGATTCAAAACTCGACTTTGAGGGTTTTGGGCCCAAAAACATTTTCAAAATGGGTTTTTTTTCGAAATACGGGCTTTTATAAAAAGTTTTCAGGTTATTCTGGCATGGCACCTGTACCTCCGACCCGAAGTCCACCAGGTAAGTACTTCAGACTTGATTTGTTTATGTGAATTATTATGGGCTTAGTTTGGGCTCGTAGATTAGAATATTATGATTATTGGACCCTAGGATTAGTCTACTTAAATACATGCATAAGAATTAAGGACCATTAAACAAACCTGTGAAGCAAGTCACCGAGTTAAGGTGTGGCAACCCTGGTACGCATGTCTAGGAGTGGTATTCAGTAAGAGCTTGGTATTTAAGCAGTCCTAGCGACTCACCTCCTCTTTACTCAAACCTACAGGTATGTAGCTACTGTTCACCTTAACCAAGAGGACTTGTTCATAAAGCTAAACCAATTATTAAAACCCGAAAGGGACTAGCTTTACTAATTTAAAAACCCTTAGTTTTAAAATTTTCAAATTTACCCCTACGGTTTGTAAACCCTAAATTTGATTTTGAAAGACATTTTCTCGATTTACAAAATTACTGAAATACCCCTACTTGCAAAATTACAAAAAATGCCCCTGTGTTGTAAAATTACCGTATTACCCTCAACATTTGTTAAAATGTTTTACTTTGCAAAATACCAAAATCTTTAGTTTTCAAAGTATCAAGATACTCTGATTTGGGCAAAAAAATTACGAAAATACCCCTGTGTTGAAAATTACTAAAATGCCCTTGACTTTTAAAATTTTCGGTTTAAACCCAATCTTAATAAAATTCCTTTACTTTGCAAAGGTATCCAAATCTTGTATTTCAAAATAATATCCTGACCTTGGAAATTTACAAAATTACCCCTGATTGACAAAATTACCAAAATACCCTGGTTTCCAAAATTCTACCGTGCCTTAAATTTGGCAAATTTTCAGAAATACCCTCCAGTTTTGGGAATTTTAAAAATGTCTTGATGGATTAAAAGCTCTCAAAATTTCTTTTATTTCCAAAAATACCCCTGTAGGAAAATGACGAAAATACCCCTGGGTAAAAACGGGCAGAAATGTCCGAATAGTGAATGTGTGTGGTAGATACCACTGAATGAATATGTCTCTGTTTATGAACATGAATGTGACTCCCTGTATTAAGGTAGAGAACTTGAACCGAACCTTGGTGTGATCGAAAGAACCACTTCTAGAATCTCTTTTCATAAAATTGTTCGCGGATAAATAGTGGAACAATTACTAATGCATAAAACTTCTTAATCAGATTAAATCGAGACGATAGAGATGAGTTCTAGGGGACGCGGTAGAGGTAGAATGGCAGCATCGAAACCGGTAGGGTCTGGCCACGGGTCAGAAAGTGAAGTGCCGCCGCCAGCAGTGGGCGTGGAGGAACAAGATCAGATAGGTAAAGATGACGCAGTATCGCGGGCCATGTTACGAGTGCTAGAATGAGTAGCAGGAGCTAGTAGGGGAAATGGAACCCAGAAGTCAGTATCGGAAAGGCATAGATCGAACGGAGCTGAGATCTTTAGAGGAGTGTCAGGAGTAGCTCCGAACGTAGCTGAATATTGGTTGGAAGCAGTCGAAAGAATCATGGACGATTTGGACTGTACCAATGAAGAAAAGCTGAAGGGTGTTGTTTCATTACTTCGTGACGAAGCTTATCGTTGGTGGCTCACTGTCAAACAAGGTGTACCGGCAGATCGATTGGATTGGGATTACTTTAAGGCTAAGTTTGAAGGAAAGTATGTAGGAGCCAGTTATTTGGACTCGCAAAGGAAAGCGTTTCTAAATCTAGTGCAAGGGAATAAGTCGGTAGTGGAATATGAAGCTGATTTTGTGCGACTAAGTCAGTATGCCAAAGGAATCGTGGCTACTGATTACGAAAGGAGTGTTCGATTCGAAGATGGGCTACGAGATGAGTTGCGGGAGTTGATCGCTCCGCAGAGAGAAAGAGATTTCGCCATTCTGGTGGAGAAAGCTCGGATCGCTAAAGAGGTTAAGAAGACTATAAAAAAAATCGAGAGAAGAGTAGGAACGAGAATAAGAGAAGTTTTGGACCATCAGCATCGTTTGGTAATGTCCAGAAAAGACCAAGGATCGAGAATTCTGTACGTGCACTTGTACCAGCTGAACGGAATCATTCATGTGTTAAGTGTGGGAGAATTCATTCAGGAGAATGTTGGGGAAATAGTAAGAAATGTTTTCGGTGTGGGTCAAAGGCCCATTTGGTTAAGAATTGTCCTCAGACAACGAGAGGTCGAGGTTCAAGCCATGGAGGAAATGGTACCGGCGGAGGTGCTAGAAGATCGGATGTGAGTCAGCCAATGACTTGATATCAGGTATGTTCTTTATTTTGGGGCACCCTTTATTGTTTTGTTGATGTGAAGTTTAGTTCGTTCTAGTATGGCTAGTGAAGTATAGGAACTTTGGAAGTGAACCTTAAGACTGTGTCTAGAAGGCAGTGTAGATTTATTAAGATCAGAGTGCGCAGCAGAGGCGTAGAGTCGCGAGTTATGATCGTCTGCTAGTAAGTAATTTCGGGGATGAAATTATTTTAAGGAGGGTAGAATTGTAACACCCTGGTTTAGGGGTTATGCGTTTGGAGCATAACTCGAGTGTTTAGCAGGTTTATGGTCAAGTCGGATAAATTTTAAGGGGTTTGGAGGACCCTAGAAGGCAAGGGATGACTTAGGAAATTTTTGAATTTTGTGTTAAGAAGGGGAGCTTGGCTTTGGAGGCCTTAAGAGAATTATTTGGAAGGTTATGACACAAGAATGTCTTTGGTGGAGTGGCATGGAGTCGCTACTTGAGGGCTTTGGGAAGGTGACGCCTTGAGGTCTCATGTTCGAATCAAGGAGGCAGCAAAGTAGTTTTGAGTTTTGGGTTGTGGCATTACAAGGAAGGAGGCCTTAAAAAGGAGCTGGGGCAAGTTTATGACACAAGCAGCATCTTGGCAAAGTGGTGTCCATGCGCCACTTAGGAGCTAGAGGAGAAGAAGGGCGTTGGTTCGAGGGGCTGGAGCAACATTTTGCGTGTTTTATCTTTATGAATGCAGTGATGGGCTGAAGCAGGGAGGTCTTATAATTAAATGTTGGGGATTTATGACATAAAATTCAATGAGGCCGAGTGGCCTGGGGCGTTGGAGGAGAGGTGTACAAAAGAAGAGTTCCGTGTTCAACCAAGAGAGTTGCATTTGGAATTTTATTTTGTTTTAGTCTTTTGCAAAGAGTTGGTAAGGTGTTGGACTGCTAGAAGACTTTTAATTGGATGAGGATAATGTTTTATTTATTTATCTATTTAGTTATTCTTTTAATGTAGGATAATTATTATTTTATTTTGAATAAGGGAGATAATTGTTGAACCATTCAAACTATTTTGAATGGATTGAGAAGAGGAAATTTAGGAGCGTAAAAGGGATTTGAGATGAGAAGGGGTAGTGGTAGGCCAAGGGACTCTCTTGGTGGCTAGTTTCAGCTTTTGTTGAAGTAAGTGTAGGTGTGTGCCAAATTTAGAAGTATTTATAGGGGGTGCTCATCTTTTGGCCATCCTTTTCCATTTAGTTTCTTTGTGCCAATTTCTTTGGGAGCCTAGAGAGCATTTTCGGTCATCTTGAGTGAAAGCCGAAATTCCTTCTTGGTGCTTCAAGAGCTAGCCAATCTTTCCCTCTCACTTCTAGTCTCCCATTGCCGATTTTCCTTTCTTCTTGAACCATACTTCTTTTGTTTCTACCTTCAAGACTCTAGCAGAATCCTCCCTTTTGTTGCCAAACTTCTCCTCTTCTATTAAGTTTTTACCTTGGCCGAATATTAGGTGTGGTGTGGATCTCTTTGGGTTCTTTCTCAAATCGTTTGGAGAAGGCAAGTGGTTAGCCGAATGCCTATTTTCTCCCTCTCTCTTTTCACTCCAAACTTTTCAAGGGTAAGGGCCGATTTCAGCATTTGATAGCAAGGTGTTATTTACCCTTTTGAACCGATTTGTTGTAGGGCTCCGGGATTGTGGAAATAGCCAAGCGAAGTCTCCAACCTTGAGTAATCGGTTGGTAAGTGGTGGTAAGGAGATATTCTAATAGTTTATTTTTTAGTAATCGTTAAGCCGAAGGCTATTAAGACTAATCATTTATGCGTTTTAGGGTGTGGCCGATTGCAAAAAAGGGACCATTCCGTAGTTTTGAGATTTGGTTGGAAATCAAATCGGCTTTGAGGTAGGAGTTATGTGTTAACCCTTTGAGATTCACTTGGTGTGGCCGAATGGCCTATGTTGCTAATCTTAATGATTGGCCGGTGTAGGAGCAAGGATATCTAGGGTCATAGATCGACTCTCCGAGATTCAAGATATTTTGGTAAGTAATATTTAAATTAGTTGGTGTTTAGACTTGTAATTTGGAGTTTAACCAGTTTATCTGATTAAGTGTGTTGATGGAGGCAAATACCAGCCAAGGAGGACAAGAGAAAGTCTCTATTCCGAAGTTTAAGAAAAGAGCTGTCTCAGCAGTTCGGGATTGGCCACCGGGGTGTGGGCCAGCGTCTGAGCAGTAGATTAGGCAAATAGTCGTAGTCTCGCTTAGCGATAGCGTCAGGATCGAGGGTCTAGAGCTTCAGGTTATAAGGTGTGTAGCTAGCCTACTGTTTTCGGGATTTATGCGATATTTATATGTGTAATGTGTTTATTAACAAGTGCAGTGATAAATGTGATAGTTACCCTTAAAGGGTATGACGATGACCAGGTTAGTTCCGAACCTGTTGAGATGTGACTATTGATTTGTATATGTGTGATTATGAATAAACATGAGCATGCGTTATCATGACTGTATTTTATGTTGCATGTGCATGGGTGGGCTATGAAAGAAGGTACGGGTGTACTTCGAGTACGTGGTTGATGAGTAGCTATGTGCCTCATCGTGATTGATATCTGCTAGGTGCCATATCGTGAATTGATGTGTCACTATGCGTCCCATCTTGTTTTTGGTGTTAGCTACGGCTACATCGTGGATTGGCGCTGACTGAGGTCGCGTTGTGGATTTTTTGTGCTTAATTGCACGTGGATGGCATTGAATGCCTTTGTGGAGTTAAAAGGAGAGGGTGATTTAATAATCCCCTGGTGTGTGGTAGGCTGGATAAGGGGGTGTGTAGAGGATGGACCTTAGGCTTGGGTCGGGATTCATTATTGCATAATTGTGGTATGTGAATATATGTGCTTGTGGACTTGAATAAGTAATGGGCTAAGCCCAGTATGTGGAGGGTATGTGACTAATTACCCGGTTACTTGATAAGTGTTATGAGTATGGGCCAAGCCCAGAATGTGATATGATCAAAATACGATATATGATATATGATGCATGGGTTATTACATGGTTAGCATGTGGGTGGAATTCGGTGGTTAATTACACATCGAGTCATGTGACTCACCCAACTTTTTAACCATCGCAGTGATGCGTGATTTTGGACCGGGTTGGAGTGGATGCAAAGGTGGCCATGCGTAAGAAGATTTTCATGCGTAAGTTGTTTTTCTTTATTTAATAGATGTTTTAGTTATTTTATATTAAGAACTTGGTTTTAAATAAATGTTGTAATAAGGGCATTTTATTTATTTTTGGAATTGTTTATAAGTATTTTTATTTTGGCTTGGTTAAATTGAATGCTATGTGAAGATGAATTAAATTTTATCAACTTATTTTTTTCAAAATGGGTTTTACATATATATTCACTAAGGTTCAATTTTGGACATTATAATAACATCAAAGTTTTTATACAATATCAAATAGACATGGAATTTTAAAAGTTAATATATTTTCATGTTTTATCTCTCAAGTAAAAATTATTTTAAACCGTTTTTCCATAGTGACATACCAGATCCGGTCAGGGCTTGTGGGCCGGGTTTGGGGTGTTACATGATCAAAACTTTTCTGACACTTTTCTGACCACTCGAACCTGACATCTTTCTGCAATAACTTTGTCAACGGGGTAGCTATCATAGAAAAATCATTCACAAATCGTCGATAGTAACCCGCAAGTCCCAGAAAACTTCGAATCTCGGAAACGTTTTTCGGTGGCTTCCAATCAAGTATAGCCGAGATTTTGTTCGGATCAACTCGAATGCCTGATGCTGAAACAACATGCCCCAAAAAGCTGACCTCTTTCATTCAGAACTCACACTTACTAAACTTCGCATACAACTGATGATCTCGCAAAGTTTGTAGCACTAACCTCAAATGTTCAGTGTGTTCAATTTCATCTTTGGAGTAGATCAATATGTCATCAATAAACACTACCACAAATCGATCCAAAAACTGTCTAAAAACCCGATTCATCAAATCCATAAAAATAGCAGGTGCATTAGTTCATCGCTGAACTAGAGTTACGAGGCATTACCAATTCGGACACAACCTAGAACAAACTTTAATATCTTTACAAACATTTCGCAAGCTAGTTATAGAACATATTACTTCACTACTTGTGTACAATAAACTGAACAATCCATTTCACATAGCTTATTGTCCTTTAGTGTATCTAACATAACAATTTCACAACATGGTCAAGTAAGGATTTTAAATCTCTTAGTGATGTGCGCACTTAACATTATCATATATGAATCCTTTTGAAAACTCCAATGACAATTTAACACTTACCTAAGTTGCATGTCAAAATTCATATTTAAACACCATTAGTTCAACCGTACAAAGCACTTTCAATTCAGTCATCGCATAGCCTTAACTTTCGTACTAATTTTCTCCATCCAATAATAAGCAAATCATGCCATTTCATTTTTCGAATATCAAGCATATCATATTTTAACCTCATTCAATCTAACATTCAAGATACCAAATAAAAATTCGAACCTAATAACCAACTAATCAAGAATATTATATGTATATACTCACTTACACAAAACTGAATCAAAACAGCCAAATATAATCATGTATTATTGAACTTAATTCTTATCTAGCAAGTGACCAAATCAATTACTCACGTACATGTCATAAACATTACTTAACAAATATATATCACATACTATAATTTAAGCATGCATCTATCATTTGCTTCATTGCCTAAACCGAATACTACATCATGCTTAACATTATTCATTACCATATCATATATCCAAACATTATAATATACCACTCTCATGTGTGATTAAACCACATTCAAGTATAATGATAGTTCATGGCATAAGCAAACTATATCATCAAAACACGAAACAAGTTATCCCAAAATAGTTAGCCATTTTCACATGGCTGGCATATTTACACGATTACAAGACATTAGTTATACTGTTTAGTCTAACCTATACATACCCTTTTAAATACCAAACTAAGTTATTCAATACCAAAAGAAAGTCGATAGTGCAGTTGACTTCTTCATAGATCCTTCGAGTCCATAGCTTGTACCTAAGTCTATAAAACAATGGTAAACAAGAATACACACAATAAGCATGCTAGCTTAGTAAGTCTCAAGCAGTATTTATGACATATATACACTATGTACCATCATAGCCAATTTCAAGTGTTTATATATATAGCGAAACCTTATTCATCGTATATTTAATTTGTAAAACTTATCGAAAGTATCTTGATCGATAAATAAAATCCTATGCAATTTCACACACAACCTAATAACATCTTCAATGCACATCTAAAATGATTTCACATAGTTGAATGTATACAAATATATATATGTATATAAAGCATGGTCAAACTATATATATATAATATAATTTCCTTATATGCAAATAATCCATATCAACTCAATGTCTTTTATTTTATTCAATACTTTACATACCAAATGCACCAACACATTTTATCAACTTGCTTATTCAAGAATCATCACAAGTATCATAACTTAATTCGATACATAACTTTTAGTTGAACACTATAGTAATAAACCTTGACTTATTCAATACCATCATATCTAGACCATTTTTATTCATAAGCATAAGCTCGTATTAACACTCACTAGTATAAAATCTTCTAGACCAAAGGTCTGAGATTTAAACACCGGCACGAAGCCTGCTAGGCATTAAAGCCCGAATATATCATCGGTACAAGGCCTGCTAGGCATCTAGCCCGAATCAAATCACTTCAGACGAAGCCCTCGCTAGGCACTAAGCCCGAATATATCACCTAAGACTAAGCACACTAGGCACGAAGCCCTAATATGTATAGTTAATCTTTCATTTCACATTTCATTGTGCTAAATTCACCACCACTTATAATTCACGTATTTTATCAAATAACAAACCAAAACACTTATTCACATCACTTTGAATAAAATTCCAACCAATCCTTACCAATACTTTCACATTCGCTAACACAAGGTTCTATACTAAATTCTATCGAATATTATCATTTAACACATTCATAAATAATTCGATAACCTATACTTGCTTAAGGACTTACCTCGGTTGTCGATAGACCGTGCAAATCGGCTATTCGAGAACCTTCGCCTTCCCCAATCTAAACTGCTTTTCTTTGCTCTTGATCTAAAACACATTAAAATTTAGCTCATTCAAGCACAATTCATCTCAACTTAGTCCCTAAGCACATAAATGGGCAAATTACTATTTTACCCCTAGTATTTCACAACATTGTAATTTAGTCCTATTTGCATAACACACAAAATACACCAAATTAGCTAAGACTATACAAGGGCGAATATTCCTAGGGACTTTACAAGCCCTCACATTTCATTTCTTTTGCAAATAAACCCCTAAAGTTTCATCTTTTACAATTTGGCCCTAAAACAAAATTTCTTCAAAACTTCCAATACATAATATACTAATCTTTAACTTATCTTTTATCTAACATCATCAAACATCAAAACCATATAAATTTATCAATAGCCAAACATCAAGCATACTTAGATTCAAAAATTACAACATGGGTGATTCATTGGTTCAAAGCAACGATCTCAAAACGTAAAAATTTTCAAAACCGAAATCAAACTAACCTTGAAATTAAGCCACCAAGTGTCGAATTCAAAGAACAAAACCCCCTTTTTTTTCTTTCTCACATTCGCCATGAAAGAATGAAAAAGATGGTGACTTTTGTTTGTGTTATTTTAACATATAATAAAGTAATTATTAAATTACTAATATAACCTTTAATATAAAATAAAACTAACATATATACTAAGGTTATTTTTGACATAAGCCACCCACTAACTCTAAAAAGGGTTATTTTCCTTTTAATGCTCCACTTTAAAAACCATCATCAAATAGGCACTTTACACTATAGTTTGAGACTTTTAAAATTTACGCGATTAAGTCCTTTTGTCAAATTAAACACCCAAACGATAAAATTTTTTACTTAAACTTTCACACATTTTAATTCACATAATAAGCACAAAATAAAATATTAAAATATTTCTCGACTCAATTCATGGTCCCAAACCACCGTTCGATTAGGGTCAAATTCGGTCTTTACAACTCTCCCTTATGGATTTTCGTCCCGAAAATCTTACCGTTAAACAAGGTCGGATATTGTTGCCTCATTGAATCCTCGTTCTCCCACGTAGCCTCTTCAACTCCGTGATGATTCCATAGAACGTTCACTAACGAATTCTTTTATTTCTCAACTCTTTTATTTCCGAGCTAAGATACGGATCGGTTCTTCATCATATGTTAAATCGATTGAGTTCAATCTCTGCGGTGTGATCACATGAGACGGATCGATCAGACTTACGAAGTATCAAACGTGAAATACATCATGTATCTTTTCTAACTCGAGGGCAATCTCAATCTATAAGCAACAGCCCAATACGCTCAATGATTTCATACGGTCCGATAAATCTTTGACTCAACTTGCCTTCGACCAAATCGAGTACTTTCTTCCACAGGAAACTTTTAAAATACACGATCTCCTACCTAAAATTCAATGTCTTTACGTTTCATATCAAGATAAGACTTTTGACGATCCAAGCGACTATCAAATTGTCTCTAATAATAGCTACTTTACATTGCTTTCTTTAATCAAATCAACCCTGTATCTTATTCTCACCGAGCTCATCCAAAGATAATGGTGTTCGACACTTTCGCCTGCACAAGGCTTCATAGGCGCCATTTTGATACTAGATTGAAAGCTATTATTATAAGCAAATTCAATCAAAGGTAGGTATCGTTCCCACGCACCTTCAAACTCGAGAACGCAACATCTCAACATGTCCTCAAGTATCTCGAATAGTTCGCCAGATCGACTGGCTCTGTTCATGGATGAAAGGTCAGACTAAAATGTAGTTTAGTACCTAAAGCATCTTGCAACTTCTTCCAAAACCGCGATGTAAATCTCGGTCTCTCTCTACACAATGGAACTCGGACACCATGCAATCTTACAATTTGTGATACATAAAATTCAGCAAGTTTATCAAGTGAAAAGTCCATGCATTTAACCGCACAAAATGAGTGATTTAGTCACTATCAACTATAACCCATACGACATCTTTCTTACTCGGTGTCATAGGAAGACCGGATACAAAATCCATTGTAATTCTATCCCATTTCCATTCGTATCGATTGGTCAAGTAGTCCAGATGGCACTTGATGTTCACTTTTACTTGTCGACAAATTAAGCATTTCAAACAAATTCGGATATATCCGTTTCATGCCCTACCACCAATAGAATCTGTTTCAAATCATTATACATCTTTGTGCTACCCGGATGTATTGATAATCGACCACTATGGGCCTCACTCGTAATCACCAGATCAAATCTGAGTTTTTCTAACGCATATTCGGCTTTTAAAATTTAAATACCATTTGCATCAATCGAAAATCGATTCGCACCTTTTCACATCAATTCGACTTGCAATCAAATCATTGTCAACTTTCGTGCATCACGAATTTGCTGAATAAACATCGGTCTTGCTTGTAACTCGGCTATGATCGAACCATCACTAGACATAGCTATCTGTGCGTTCATTGCACGAAGAGCAAACAATGATTTTTGACTTAACGCATCTGCAACGACGTTAGCTTTTCCCGGATGGTAGTCAATCACCAACTCATAGTCTTTCAACAATTCTAACCATCTGCGTTGTCTCAAATTTAGATCTTTCTGAGTCATCAAATACTTTAAACTTTTATGATCTGAATAAATGTGACATTTCTCGCCAAATAAATAGTGACGCCAAATTTTCAATGCGAAAACAATGGCTACAAGTTCTAAGTCATGCGTCGGGTAATTTCTTTTGTGCGGCTTCAGCTGTCTTGAAGCGTAGGCTATGACTTTGCCTTCCTGCATCAAAACGCAGCCCAAACCATTCAAAGAAGCATCAGAATAAACAACAAATTCTTTACCCGATTCAGGCTAAACTAACACTGGAGCTTCTGTCAAAAGGGCTTTTAGCTGATCAAAACTTTTCTGACACTTTTCTGACCACTCGAACCTAACATCTTTCTGCAATAACTTTGTCAACGGGGTAGCTATCATAGAAAAATCTTTCACAAATCATCGATAGTAACCCGCAAGTCCCAGGAAACTTCGAATCTCGAAAACATTTTTCGGTGGCTTCCAATCAAGTGTAGCCGAGATTTTGTTCGGATCAACTCGAATGCCTGATGCTGAAACAACATGTCCCAAAAAGCTGACCTCTTTCATCCAGAACTCACACTTACTAAACTTCGCATACAACTGATGATCTTGCAAAGTTTGTAGCACTAACCTCAAATGTTCAGCGTGTTCAATTTCATCTTTGGAGTAGATCAATATGTCATCAATAAACACTACCACAAATCGATCCAAAAACTGTCTAAAAACCCGATTCATCAAATCCATAAAGACAGCAGGTGCATTAGTTCATCGCTGAACTAGAGTTACGAGGCATTACCAATTCGGACACAACCTAGAACAAACATTAATATCTTTACAAACATTTCGCACGCTAGTTATAGAACATATTACTTTAATACTTGTGTACAATAAACTGAACAATCAATATCACACAGCTTATTGTCCTTTAATGTATCTAACATAACAATTTCACAACATGGTCAAGTAAGGATTTTAAATGTCTTAGTGATGTGAGCACTTAACATTATCATATATGAATCCTTTTGAAAACTCCAATGACAATTTAACACTTACCTAAGTTGCATGTCAAAATTCATATTTAAACACCATTAGTTCAACCGTACAAAGCACTTTCAATTCAGTCATCGCATAGCCTTAACTTTCGTACTAATTTTCTCCATCCAATAATAAGCAAATCATGCTATTTCATTTTTCAAATATCAAGCATATCATATTTTAACCTCATTCAATCTAACATTCAAGATACTAAATAAAAATTTGAACCTAATAACCAACTAATCAAGAATAATTTATGTATATACTCACTTACACAAAACCAAATCAAAACAGCCAAATATAATCATGTATTATTGAACTTAATTCTTATCTAGCAAGTGACCAAATCAATTACTCACGTACATGTCATAAACATTACTTAACAAATATATATCACATACTATAATTTAAGCATGCATCTATCATTTGCTTCATTGCCTAAACCGAATACTACATCATGCTTAACATTATTCATTGCCATATCATATATCCAAACATTATAATATACCACTCTCACGTGTGATTAAACCACATTCAAGTATAATGATAGTTTATGGCATAAGCAAACTATATCATTAAAACACGAAACAAGTTATCCCAAAATAGTTAGCCATTTTCGCATGGCTGGCATATTTACACGATTACAAGACATTAGTTATACTGTTTAGTCTAACCTATACATGCCCTTTTAAATACCAAACTAAGTTATTCAATACCAAAAGAAAGTCGATAGTGCAGTTGACTTCTTCATAGATCCTTCGAGTCCATAGCTTGTACCTAAATCTATAAAACAACGGTAAACAAGAATACAAACAATAAGCATGCTAGCATAGTAAGTCTCAAGTAGTATTTATGACATATATACACTATGTACCATCATAGCCGAATTCCAGTGTTTATATATATAGCGAAACCTTATTCATCGTATATTTAATTTGTAAAACTTATCAAAAGTATATTGATCGATAAATAAAATCCTATGCAATTTCACACACAACCTAATAACATCTTCAATGCACATCTAAAATGATTTCACATAGTTGAATGTATACAAATATATATATGTATATAAAGCATGGCGAAACTATATATATATAATATAATTTCTCTTATATGCAAATAATCCATATCAACTCAATGTCTTTTATTTTATTCAATACTTTACATACCAAATGCACCAACACATTTTATCAACTTGCTTATTCAAGAATCATCACAAGTATCATAACTTAATTCGATACATAACTTTTAGTTAAACACTATAGTAATAAACCTTGACTTATTCAATACCATCATATCTAGACCATTTTTATTCATAAGCATAAGCTCAGATTAACACTCACTAGTATAAAACCCGCTAGACCAAAGGTCCGAGATTTAAACACCAAGACGAAGCACGCTAGGCATTAAAGCTGAATATATCACCAAGACAAGGCTCGCTAGGCATCTAGCCCGAATCAAATCATCAAGACAAAGCCCGCTAGGCACTAAGCCCGAATATATCACCCAAGACTAAGCTCGCTAGGCACTAAGCTGAATATATCACCTAAGACTAAGCACGCTAGGCACGAAGCCTGAATATGTATAGTTAAAGCCCGAATATGTATAGTTAATCTTTCATTTCACATTTCATTGTGCTAAATTCACCACCACTTATAATTCACGTATTTTATCAAATAACAAACCAAAACACTTATTCACATCACTTTGAATAAAATTCCAACCAATCCATACCAATACTTTCACATTTGGCTAACACAAGGTTCTATACTAAATTCTATCGAATATTATCATTTAACACATTCATAAATAATTTGATAACCTATACTTTCTTAAGGACTTACCGGTTGTCGATGAGACCGTGCAAATCGGCTATTCGAGAACCTTCGCCTTTCCCGATCTAAACTGCTTTTTCTTTGCTCTTGATCTAAAACACATTAAAATTTAGCTCATTCAAGCACAATTCATCTCAATTTAGTCCCTAAGCACATAAATGGGCAAATTACTATTTTACCCCTAGTATTTCACAACTTTGTAATTTAGTCCTATTTGCATAACACACAAAATACACCAAATTAGCTAAGACTATACAAGGCCGAATATTCCTAGGGACTTTACAAGCCCTCACATTTCATTTCTTTTGCAAATAAACCCCTAAAGTTTCATCTTTTACAATTTGGCCCTAAAACAAAATTTCTTCAAAACTTCCAATACATAATATACTAATCTTTAACTTATCTTTTATCTAACATTATCAAACATCAAAACCATATAAATTTATCAATAGCCAACATCAAGCATACTTAGATTCAAAAATTACAACATGGGTCTGTTCACGGTTCAAGCAACGATCTCAAAAATGTAAAAATTTTCAAAACCGAAATCAAACTAACCTTGAAATTAAGCCACCAAGTGCCAAATTCAAAGAACAAAACCCCCTTTTTTTCTTTCTCACATTCTACCATGAAAGAATGAAAAGATGGTGACTTTTGTTTGTGTTACTTTAACATATAATAAAGTAATTATTAAATTACTAATATAACCTTTAATATAAAATAAAACTAACATATATACTAAGGTTATTTTTGACATAAGCCACCCACTAACTCTAAAATGGGTTATTTACCTTTTAATGCTCCACTTTAAAAAGCCATCATCAAATAGGCACTTTACACTATAGTTTGAGACTTTTAAAATTTACGCGATTAAGTCATTTTGTCAAATTAAACACCCAAACGATAAAATTTTTTTACGAAACTTTCACACATTTTAATTCACACATAATAAGCACAAAATAAAATATTAAAATATTTCTCAGACTCGGATTCATGGTCTCGAAACCACCGTTCCGATTAGGGTCAAATTCGGTCTGTTACACATAGCTTCTTCTGTTTCTCACGTAGCCTCTTCCACACAATGTTTTTGCCACAACACTTTCACTAGGGCTATGTTCTTATTCCTCAGTTGTTTCACTTCTTGAGCCAAGATTTTAATCGGCTCCTTATCATGAAACATATCCGGTCTTATCTCAATTTCTATTGAAGGAATCATATGCAAAGGATCAGAGCAATACCGTCACAACATCAACACATGGAACACATTATGAATCTTTTCTAATTTCATTGGCAAGGCCAAACGATAAGCCACTAGTCCAATTCTGTCGGTAATTTCATACGGCCCTATAAATCTTGGACTCAATTTTCCCTTTCGTCCAATTCTCATGATCTTCTTCCATGGAGATACTTTCAAAAACACTTTGTCACCCACATCAAACTCAATTTCTTTTATTTTCAAATCCGCATAGGACTTCTATCGGTCTGAAGTAGCTTTCAAACCATTACGGATCACTTTCACTTTCTCTTCAGTTTCTTTCACTAAATCGACCCCGTGGATTCGCTTCTCACCAAGCTCGGTCCAATACAAATGAGTCCGACACTTAGGTCCATACAAGGCCTCATACGGAGCCATCTGTATGCTTGACTGATAGCTGTTGTTGTAAGCAAATTCGACCAAAGGTAGATATTTCTCCCAACTACCCTCGAATTCCAACACACAGCATCGAAGCATATCTTCAAGAACTTGAATCACTCTTTCAGACTGACCATCAGTTTGCGGATGGAATGCAGTACTGCAATTTAACCTTATACCCATGGCTTCTTGCAACTTCTTCTAGAACCTCAAAGTAAACCTCAGATCTCTATCCGATATTATAGACACAAGCACTCCATGTAATTTCACTATTTCTGTAACATACAATTCAGCTAACTTATCTAGTGAATAATCAACATGTACTGGAATAAAGTGAGCCGACTTCGTCAATCTATCCACAACAACCCACACAACATCTTTCTTCTTCGGAGTCATTGGCAACCCCGTCACAAAATCCATGGTAACCCGATTCCATTTCCATTCAGGAACCATCACTGGCTGAATTAACCCAGAAGGCACTTGATGCTCAGCTTTTACCTATTGACAAATCAGGCATTTTGCCACAAACTCTAAAATGTCTTTTTTCATACCCGGCCACCAATAAAACTTTCTCAAATCGTTGTACATTTTTGTACTGCCCAGGTGTACCGACCAATAACCACTATGTGCCTCATGCAAGACTCTTCGGATTAACTCATCATCTTTGGGTACACAGATTCTATCATGATACATCAAACAACCGTTCGAGTCCACTCAAAAATTAGAATCACTTCCTGATCCGTACTTAGCTCTCTTAGCTTGAATCTCACTGTCATGTCTCTGAGCCTCAATTATCTATTGAACAAATAATGGCCTAGCTCTCAACTCAGCCAATATAGTCACATCATCAGACAATTCTAAACTCGTGCTCATAACTCTTAGAGCATACAAGGATTTCCTACTCAGGGCATCCGCAACCACATTTGCTTTTCTCGGGTGGTAATCAATGACTAACTCATAGTCTTTCAACAACTCAATCCACCACCTCTGTCACAAATTCAGATCCTTCTGATCCATCAAATACTTCAAACTTTTGTGATCTGTAAAGATTTGGCACTTTTCCCCATACAAGTAATGTCACCAAATCTTTAACGCGAAAATAATTGCAGCCACCTCTAAATCGTGAGTCAGATAATTCCTCTCGTGCATTTTTAACTGCCTCGAGGCGTAAGCGACTACCTTACCCCCTTGCATTAACACGCAACCGATACCATTAAACGACGCATCACTGTAAACCATGAACTCTTTTCCCGACTCTGGTTGAACCAACACCGGTGTCTCAGTCAACAATGTTTTCAACCTATTGAAACTCTGTTGACGTGTCTCAGACCAATCAAACTTTACATCTTTATGTAACAGTTTCATATCGGGGTAGCAATCACAGAAAATCCCTTTACGAAATGTCTATAATATCCTGCTAAACCCAGAAAGCTTCTAATTTCTGATACGTTCCTCGACTATTTCCAATCCACAATAGCTAAAATCTTACTCGGGCCAACTCGGATACCATCATCCGACACAATGTGTCCTAGGAATCCAACCTCTCGGAACCAAAACTCATTTTTGCTAAACTTAGCATACAACTGCTTATCTCTTAAAGTTTACAAGACAATTCTCAAATGTTCTTCATGATAATTCTCATCTCGGGAATAGATCAATATGTCGTCAATGAAGACAACCACAAACTTGTCCACATACGGTCTAAAGACACGGTTCATCAGATCTATAAAAATTGTTGGTGCATTCGTTAAACCAAACGGCATGACCAGAAACTCATAATGGCCATGCCTTGATCGAAATGCAGTTTTCAACACATCCTGCCCCTTCACTCTCAACTAGTAATAACCAGACCTCAAATCTATCTTGGAGAACACTGAAGCTCCCTTCAGTTGATCAAAAAGATCATCAATCCTTAGTAAAGGATACTTATTCTTCACTGTCACCTTGTTGAGTTGTTTGTAGCCTATTCATAATCTCATCAACCCATTTTTCTTCTTCACAAACAATACTAGAGCACCCCACGGTGAGTAGCTCGATCTCACAAAACCTTTATCCATCAATTCTTGCAACTGAATCTTCAGTTCTTTCAACTCTATAGGTGCCATCCTATACGAAGCAATTGAAATAGGTGTCGTTCCCGGAATTAACTCAATCCCAAACTCGACCTCTCTCACAGGAGGTAATCCAGGTAACTTCTCCGGGAATACATCCGGATACTCATATACCACTAGCACTGATTCAATCTTCACCTTAGAGTTTTGAGTATTCAATACAAACACGAGATAGGACTCACATCCCTTTTTCAAGCATTTCTCGGCCATTAAGGAAGAAATCATCACTAGTAGACTATCCGATCCACCTGATTCAACCTGAATAATATCTCCACCCTCATATTTCAGCTCGATAAACTTACTACCATAGTTCACTAAGACACTATGTGAAGTCAACCAATCCATGCCAAGGATTAAATCAAACTCATTAAACGGAAACAACAACAAGTTTGTAGGAAAACAATGACTCTTAAACATCAAAGGACAATTCTTACACACTTTGTCCACTAACACATGCTTACCTAACGGGTTTGACACATTAACCACAATGTCCGTAGACTCAACAGTCATACTCAAACTAGATGTCAATCTCTTGTAAATATAGGAATGGGTAGACCCTGGGTCAATTAAAGCAATAACAAAGGTGTCATAAAGAGAAAAAGTACCCGTTATCACATCTGGGGAGGATGCCTCTTCGCGAGCGCGATTGACATACGTCCTTGCAAGTGCCTGACCCTCCGGTCTCACAGCAGAATCTCGTGACGCACCTCTACCATAGTCCCCCTCTCGGATTCTTTGGTGGCCTACCCCTCGTAGGTACATTGCTAGATCTTATCTCTTGCTTCTCATCCTTATCATCCCTATCGGGGAAATTTCAGATAAAATGGTCGAGGGAACCACACTTATAACAGTTTCGACTGTTACCCCAACACTCTCCAGTGTGATATCTACCACAACTTGGACACTCCGATTTGTTCTTCGGATAGCCCACACTTTCCATTGAGGTGGCTTGGACTCTTAAACCTGAACGAGTGTTGCCTTAATCTCGAGGTGAATATCCGACTGATGTAATAGTCTAAGGATTCGCCTTTTTTGATCTTTTCGATTGAGCTTGGTATGATTTTCCCATCGACCGTTTTCTTGCATCACGGGCCTCATTCACCGCTCTCCTCTTTTCCTTACTCAGTTCTTCGGCCTTACTTGCCCTGTCAACCAACACTACGAAATCTTTTAGTTCCAAAATACCAATCAGGAGTTTGATATCCTCATGCAATCCATCTTCGAACCTCTTACATAAGACTGTCTCTGTTGACACACATTCTTGAGCGTATTTGCTAAGCCTAACAAACTCGCGCTCTTATTCTGCTACTGACATTCTTCCTTGCTTCAACTTAAGGAATTCTTTCCTTTTCCGATCGGTAGATCTCTGGCTTATATACTTTTTTCGAAACTCTTCTAGGAAGAAGTCCTACGTCACTCGTTCTCTCGGGACTTTCGAAGTCAACGTCTTCCACCAATGGTATACTGAGTCTCTTAGTAAAGATACGACACACTTCAGGTTCTCTTCAGGTGTACATGAGAGTTCATCGAACACTCTCATCGAGTTTTCCAATAAAAACTCTACCCTCTTAGGGTCATCATCTACCTTAGCTCTAAACCCTTCAGCCCTGTGTTTCCTAATCGTATCCACCGGGGGTTTCGTTACTCTCACTACTTCTATACCTTGAGGAGCCACTGGAACTGGCTGAGGTATAGGAGGAGGTGGAGGAGGTTGAGCATTAGGGTTTGCTCGAACGTACTCCGAGTACTACTTACTCATCATCTGGAGAAAGGCTTCCCAAGCCTCGTCTCCTTGACCCCTAGTCTCGGGTTCACTCTGCACAGGCGCGGTCCCTTGCGCAGGAGCCGACACATTACCAGCTGCGTCATCAGCAGCCGATTGATCAGGATCCATACTCTATATAAAAACAATTTCAAACTTATCAGAAGCCACAACACTATCATTATACGCTTATGGCATGTATAGCTAGACACTTACACTCGCTACGATAGTCCTAGAACCGACTAAATCATAACTCTAATACCACCAAATGTAACACCCCTTACCCGTAATCCATGCCAGAATCGGGCCCGAGGCGTTACCATAATAAAACCACGTGATCGCCAATTAGGCTCATCGTGACTACTCTCTTAAGTCACCTCAACAACCTCATTCTCGACTTACGAGGCCTCACTCAAACTCACGAAGGCTCTCGAGACCCTATCGAAAACTTCTGGGATTTTAAAAATTTTTGACCTAAATAGGGACTACATGCCCGTGTAAGGTCACACACGCCCATGCCTTCAACCCGTGCATGAAAACCCAAGCATTCTGCCAATGCCCGACGGCTAGGGCACACGCCCGTGCTTACAACCCATGGTGAACACTGACTATGTCACACGGCCTGAAGTCTAGACACAGACCCGTGTGGCTAGCCCGTGGCCTATATTGCTCGAATCTGTCAAAGAGACATGGCCAAGGCACACTCCCATGGCTAGACGTGTGTCACACATAGCCTAGACACATACCCGTGTGTCTATCCACATAGATAAGAACAAAGCTATGTGCTAAGCTCTTCTCACCCCTCAAGTTCTTACAACATATACTCAAACAACACATCCATAATCAAATAAAATTCCAACACAATCTTACATGAATAACTACATCTTTTCATATAATAAAGTAGCCATCAACCATGGAATTATACAAAATAAAGTATCCATCTATAGGCTAACACATCTTAGCCATTTACAATAAAATTCACTAACTTGTCTAGCCCCTATACATGCCATATACAAAATATTTAATCTAATGCATTAGAGTGAGCTGATAGTGTGGGCGATCTTCTGATTAAATCCACGTATCTCGATTCAACCCTCTTTCTCTATAAGACAATGGAGAAGAAAAGGAGTAAGCCTTGAGCTTAGTAAGTTTACACATAAACAATTTAAGCATTCTAGTATAAACTAATCAACAATTAGCATTATACTACCAAATAAATTCATATCCACAATTATGCTTACTTTTTTTATCCCTTACCACATTTCAAAAACATCATGAGTCACATACTCATAGCCATTGACATGCACCCCTGCACTTAATACCACATTTACTCGAAAATACAACACATCATTTTATCACACTAATACATCCACATAGCTAAATTACTCGGTGGTTTCGCACTCAGCCCACCACAATCGGGTAATTAGGTAGTATTACACATAGCCTACCAAGAGGTACTCATAGTGGTTTTGCACATGATACGATCCCGGTCTCGAGGAAAAAATGAGATGTATACTTGGAGTTCGATCGTAAACCAGAGAATCGAAGAAAAAAAAGAAATTTTGATGTAGTTAGGATAAGTTGTAAGAATTGGGTTGACAAAATGAGTTGGATTCGGTATTAGCTTAGGATGGTTTCGGATTAGGATATGTTTCAAAGTTAGGTAAGAATGAATGGCTCGGGTTTCAGTTTAAGAAAGAAAATAAAGCTTGGGCTTCGGTTTAAGGATGAAAGAATGTTTGGGTTTCGGTTTAGGACTTTAGGAAACAAGTAAGAACCAATACCGAGAAAGGTATCGACTCGGTTACTTATACGTTTCTAAAGGTTTCGATTTTAGTAGTTTAGCAGACCTCGACCCACTATCGATGTACGATAGAAACCTTGGTACCGGGATAGAACGAAGGATGGTTGACGCCACTAGACTCCTAGATAAGCCAACAAATCCTAAGATCGAAATAGGAGAAATTGGTCTCGCAAATTCAGCATAATAACAATATAAAATTTGGCAAAAGTTTTTTTACAAAATAAAATGGCCAACTATTTATAGTTGCTTGAGCTAGCCGAATGGTCATCTACCATCCTTAATGACTAAGTAAATTAATAATAGAGTTTTTCTTGAAAATTTCTAGAAGAGAAAAACTCTTCAAGCTTCAAGCCCACATTCGGCTGAATGAGAGAGCAATAGACGACTTCTAGAGTGCCTAGGTGCAAATTAATCTTCAAGGAAAAGGAGGTGAATGGTCCTTCAATATTCATCAAGGGGCTTCTATGCCTTTAATTTCCTCATTAATTTCAGCTCTGAATAGCCAGCTTTTTCAGCTGATGAATGCATCAAACCCAACACCACAAGTGTAAAAAAAAGAAACTAAATGACCTTAAGTGATGCCACATGTCTTTGTGTGAATGGCATCTTTGCATCACTTAGGTGAGCTAAATGGACACTTTGGGGAGCTAAATCAGCAGCTATGGAAGCTCTTGAGTTGACCAATATGGCTTTAAGTGCAACAAGCACATACATCCCTTGTGCCGTCCCTACATGCACCTACAAAGAAAATGAAGTCATTAACTCAACTTTGACTAAATAAATTCCAAGACTTAAATCATATTAAATACATGTAAATGAGTGAAATAAATTGAGTTTAACTCAAGTTAAGACCAAATAAAACTCGGATGTAGCTTAAGGCATATTAAAGACAATATTTGGCTAGACAAATTAAATGGGCAACAGCACATTAATTTGTCTTAAGCTAGACATAATCATGATAGCTATTTAACATGTTCTAATTAAAACAAATTACTTCCAATTTATTTAATATCAACAAATTAATTTAAAGAAAAATTTAAATTGTCTCAATTTATTTTAAAGTAAAAATTTAGCTAATTATTTAGCTAAGGCCGAATGGTCAATTAAGCTCATTGAGCTTATACGAGCTTGGCACGATCTCATCGATGGTTAGTTGAGCTTGTAGGACATTGCAGTATTGCTCCATTGAATAACCTTCCACACATCCAAGTGAGCTAGCTTCGTTATCCTTCCACACTTGCTGAATCATAGCTCCAATGGCATCTTTGAATAGCTTAGATCGAGCTCTAGTGATGGGGCCATGAGGCAGCACCAACGGATCATGGTTCGAGCTCGAGCTGACATGGGGCGTGCTCTCATCATCCTCCCCCTCTTTAAGATGACTTGTCCTCAAGTCAGAACCTGCATCAAAAGGACTCAAATCAGCCACATTAAAGGTCGCCCTAACATTGTACTCACCAGGTAAATCGAGCCGATAGGAGTTTTCGTTAATTCTCTCGAGAACTTGGAACGGTCCATCTCCTCGCGGTAGCAATTTAGACCTACGTTGGGCTGGAAAGCGTTCCTTTCTCATATGCAACCAAACCCAATCTCCGGTTCAAAAATGACTCGTTTACGACCTTTATTGGCCTTTCAAACATACTCTTCAGTTTTAGACTCAATGTTGACTCGAACTTGCTTATGCAAATTCTTCACATATTCGGCCTTCTTTTTAGCATCTGCATACACAAGTTGATCATTAGGTAAAGGCATTAAGTCTAAAGGAGTTAGAGGATTAAACCCGTAGACGACTTCAAATGGTGAGAATTTAGTCGTCGAATGCACAGATCGATTATATGCGAACTCCACATGGGGTAAACATTCCTCCCATGTTTTCAAGTTTTTCCGGATGATGCCCCTCAACAAAGTTGATAACACCCGATTGACTACTTCAATTTGCCCACCGGTTTGGGGATGACTAGTTGTCGATAAAAGTAGCTTTGTTCCAAGCTTTCCCCAAAGTGATCGCCAAAAGTGACTTAGGAATTTAGTGTCGCGATCTGAAACAATGGTTCTTGGTAACCCATGTAGGCGTACCACCTCCCTAAAGAAAAGATTAGAAATGTGAACAGCATCGTCAGTTTTTGTGCATGATATAAAATGTGACATTTTTGAAAATCTATCCACTACAACAAAAATTGAATCTTTTTCCGTTTTGGTTCAGGGTAAGCCAAGTACAAAATCCATGGAAATATCTTGCCATGGTACGTCAGGAATCAGAAGTGGCAAATATAAGCCATGAGGTTGGACCCTCGATTTAGCCTTCTTGCATGATATGCAGCACGCACACACTCGCTCGACATCTCTCCTCATTCGCGGCCAATAGAAATATTCTCAGAGCATAGCCATGGTCTTTCCCACTCTAAAATGTCCCATAAGTCATCCGCTATGTGCCTCGTTAACTAACACTTCTCGAATGGAGCTTTTGGGCACACAAAGTTTGCCTTCCTTGAAGAGAAAACCATCAGACCTGTAGAACTTATCGACAGCCATTTTCTCACATGCACAAAAAATATCACCAAAATCGTCATCAGTAGCATACAATTCTTTCAAGAAAACAAACCCAAGCAGTTTTGATTCTAAATATACTAAAAGCGCATACCTTCTTGAAAGTGTGTCGGCCACGACATTATCCTTACCTTTCTTGTATTTAATGACATATGGAAATGACTCGAGGTATTCTACCTATTTTACGTGTCGTTTATTCAATTTATGCTGTCCTTTTATGTGTTTTAGCGTTTCATGGTCTGAATGAATCACAAACTCTTTTGGCCAAAGATAGTGTTGCCACGTCTCGAGGGCACAGATCAAAGCATACATCTCTTTATCATAAACGGGATAGTTCAGAGATGCCCCGTTCAACTTCTCGCTGAAGTATGCTATGGGCCTTCCGTCTTGAGTCAGTACGGCTCCAATGCCTACACCTGATGCATCACATTCAATCTCAAAAGTCTTAGAGAAATCAGGCAATGCTAATAAAGGAGCTCTAGTAAGTCTATCTTTAATAACATAAAAAGAGTTTTCCTCTTCATCTCCCCAGAGAAAGGCTGAGCTCTTCTTGATGACGCTGGTAAGAGGTGCGGCTAACGTACTAAAGTTTGGCACAAATCTGCGATAAAAACTCGCAAGCCCATGGAAACTCCTTACTTGGCTTATATTCGTAGGTCTCGGCAATTCTTGGATAGCCTTGATCTTCTCTTGATCGACTTCGAGACCTTGAGCACTAACTATAAAACCAAGAAAAATAACTTTATCAGAACAGAAGGAACATTTCTTAAGGTTAGCATAAAGAGTTTCCTTACGTAAGACTTCTAAAACAGATCGAAGATGGACTACATGATCTTCCAATGTCTTGCTATACACCAAGATATTATCAAAATATACAACACAAAACTTACCGATAAAAGCTATTAAAACATGATTCATTAGTCTCATGAAAGTGCTAGGGGCGTTGGTTAAGCCAAACGGCATGACCAGCCACTCATACAAACCATGCTTAGTTTTGAAGGCAGCCTTCCATTCATTGCCTTCCCTCATTCGAATCTGGTGATAGCCACTCTTTAAATCGATTTTCGAGAACAGTTTGGCACCACTCAATTCATCTAACATATCATCAAGTCGCGGAATTGGATGCCTATACTTAATGGTGATTTTATTCACAGCTCGGCAATCGACGCACATACGCCAAGTGCCATCCTTCTTTGGAACCAACAAGACCGGCACAGCACATGGACTAAGGCTTTCTCGTATGTAGCCCTTTTCCATGAGTTCTTCAATTTACCTTTGAAGTTCTTTTATTTCTTCGGGGTTGGTTCGATAAGGTGTCGATTCGAATAACGACTCGGTATGAAATCGATTTGATGTTCTATCCTCAAGTGGTGGTAATCCACCTGGATGTCTTCCAAAATAGATCATCAAAATCCCGCAAAAGAGACAAAATTGAAGAAGGGAGATTTTGGGGAGATCGTTAGTGTTAAAAGATTTTCTTTGTACATGAGTACAAAACCGGTTGTCATAAAGAAAGCCTTTCAGATACACTTCCCTTTACAAAGACACTCACTCTCTCATTTTCTTTTTCTTTTTCTTGTTTTCCACTCATCTCTCTTTTTTTATTTTTCTTTTTCACTCACTCTTTTTTTGTTTCAAGTTTCTTTTCTTTTGTTTTCTCATTTTTCTCTTTTTCTCTCATCTTTTCAAAAAGAATCTTTTAACTTTACTTGATCTTCATGAACTTGCTTCGGAGTCAAAGGTGCTAGAGTGATAGTCTTTCCCATGTGTTTGAACGTGTATCTATTGGTGTAACCGTCATGAACCACCTTGCGATCAAACTGCCAGGGACACCCAAGTAACAGATGACCCGCGTGCATGGGTACAACATCACAAAGGATTTCATCCGCATATTTTTCGATGTTGAAAGAAATTAGGACTTGTTTAGTTACCTTTAGTTCACCACCATCATTAAGCCATTGCAGCTTATATGGGCTGGGTGCTTTGTGGTTGGTAAGCCCAACTTCTCCACCATGAACATACTAGCAACGTTTGTGCAACTTCCACCGTCGATGATAACACTACAAATTTTGCCTTGTATTTGACATCGAGTATGGAAAATGTTCTCTCGTTGTTTCTCATCATTGACTCCTTTAAGGTTGAGACTTCTCTTCACAACGAGGAGTTCACCATCTATGGCATGTTCAATTTCTTCGTCCTCGTCGGTGGTAGTTTCAATCTCACGTTCTTCATCGTCTTCTTCAGACTCTATTTCTCCATTGGCACGCATCACCATCGTACTTCGATTTGGACACTGACTTGCAATATGTCCCCTCTCGAGACACTTCAAACATTTGATGTCTCGTGATCGGTTGGATGGGCTTTTTATTGCCTTGCCTTTGTTAGATTCAGTGAAAGACTTACTGGGTTTGGCAGATGGTGTGGTCTCCTTGGCTCGAGTCGATGTATTGGCCTTACTAGTCCCTTGGCCCCATTTGGTAGGGTTGGAGTTGGGATAGTTTTGAATAGTACCCTTACGCTTCAACTGCCTATCCACCTTAATCGTCATGTGCACCATGTCCGTAAGTTCAACATAATGCTGGAGTTCCACCATATTAGCTATGTCTCGGTTGAGACCAGCCAAAAATCGGGCCATGGTTGCCTCGTGCTCCTCTTGCACATCTGCTCTAATCATGGCAACTTCCATTTCCTTGAAGTAATCTTCAACACTCCTCAATCCTTGAGTAAGATTTTGGAGTTTTTGGTATAGTTCTCGATGGTAAAAATGTGGGACAAATCGTCAGCGCATGATAGATTTCATTTCGGCCCACGTGTTGATGGGTTGTTCTCCATTTCTCCTTCGACTGGTGGTTATTTGGTCCCACCATATCATGGCATAATCGGTGAATTCGATAGCGGCCAATTTAACCTTTTTAGATTCCGAATAGTTGTGACAATCAAAGACCAATTCAATCTTCTTTTCCCATTCAAGGTACACTTCCGGGTCGGATCTCCCTTGAAATGGAGGAATAGACAACTTTATATTCTTCAAGTCATCATCTACTCGGGCTCAATCTCTATTGCCACAGTTTTGGGGTCCTCGCCTTCCAATACTTGCATTAGATTCGATCTCACTATCGAAAGCATCATTGAAATAATCTTCACCCCCTGGTGGCTGCTCACGTCTTCTAATTGGTCGCCCACGTACTTCTCGTTGTCTTCGGGCTTCCACTTGGTATTGTCGATCTTCCAGAGGATTGAGCCTTCGATCGAGTAACCGTTCCATCTCCCGCAACAAGGCTTGCATCGACAGATCAGGAACATAACGAACGGGTTGCCTTCCTGGTGGCTCATTTACATTTTGCTCGGTTTCTTGAGACATCGCGTGGACTATAGTACCTCACAACAAATCCTCACGGTTCATTCTAAAAGAAAGAAGTTATTGACACTCCGCTCGTGTTTAACACTCTCAGTTTGGCTTTTACCTCCCCTCGAATAGTCTCACACACTCGTGCCTTTTACCTCTTGCACTTCTCACAGTTTCGTTAGTCGGATTTGCCAAGGCCTATTAGGGCTTAGGGGTTGGTTTCAAGATGGGTTCAAAGGGTGTAAGATGTGGGTGTAGGTAGGCTAAAGAAAGAAGAAGGGATCAGTGGTTCAAGTGGGTTGGAGAGGAATTTAGAAAATGTAGATGAAGAGAATGATAGCAACTCAATCGAAACACTAGGGATTTCTTTTATTTTTTTAATTTCGAACTTCCTTATTTTTTTTTGAAATTTTTTTTAAATTTCGAATTTCCTTTTTTTTATTTCGAATTCCTTTTTTTAACTTAATTCGAGCCTTCACTTAAACGACTTTGATGGTCGTTCCCAGCTTCATGGATCTCGGTTTAACTAGCTCTGATACCAGATGATACGATCTCGGTCTCGAGGAGAAAATGAGATGTATACTTGGAGTTCGATCGTAAACCAGAGAATTGAAGAAAAAAAAGAAATTTCGATGTAGTTAGGATAAGTTGTAAGAATTGGGTTGACAAAATGAGTTGGATTCGGTATTAGCTTAGGATGGTTTCGGATTAGGATATGTTTCAAAGTTAGGTAAGAATGAATGGCTCGGGTTTCAGTTTAAGAAAGAAAATAAAGCTTGGGCTTCGGTTTAAGGATGAAAGAATGTTTGGGTTTCGGTTTAAGACTTTAGGAAACAAGTAAGAACCAATACCGAGAAAGGTATCGACCCAGTTACTTATACATTTCTAAAGGTTTCGGTTTTAGTAGTTTAACGGACCTCTACCCACTATCGATGTACAATAGGAACCTTGGTATTGGGATAGAACGAAGGATGGTTGACGCCACTAGACTCCTAGATAAGCCAACAAATCCTAAGAACGAAATAGGAGAAATTGCTCTCGCAAATTCAGCATAATAACGATATAAAATTTGGCAAAAGTTTTTTTTACAAAATAAAATGGCCAACTATTTATAGTTGCTTGAGCTAGCCGAATGGTCATCTACCATCCTTAATGACTAAGCAAAATTAATAATAGAGTTTTTCTTGAAAATTTCTAGAAGAGAAAAACTCTTCAAGCTTCAAGCCCACATTCGGCTGAATGGGAGAGCAATGGACAGCTTCTAGAGTGCCTAGGTGCAGCCGAATCTTCAAGGGAAAAGGGAGGCTGAATGGTCCTTCAATATTCAGTCAAGGGGGCTTCTATGCCTTTAATTTCCTCATTAATTTCAGCTCTGAATAGCCAGCTTTTTCAGCTGATGAATGCATCAAACCCAACAGCCACAAGTGTAAAACAAAAAGAAACTAAACAAATTTCTTAAGTGACGCCACATGTCTTTGGTGTGAATGGCATCTTTGCATCAGCTTAGGTGAGCTAAATGGACACTTTGGGGAGCTAAATCAGCAGCTATGGAAGCTCTTGAGTTGACCAATATGGCTTTAAGTGCAGCTGCACATGCATCCCTTGTGCCGTCCTCTACATGCACCTACAAAGAAAATGAAGTCAGCTCATTAACTCAACTTTGACTAAATAAATTCCAGCACTTAAATCATATTAAATACATGTAAATGAGCTGAAATAAATTGAGTTTAACTCAAGTTAAGACCAAATAAAATTCGGCTGTAGCTTAAGGCATATTAAAGACAATATTCGGCTAGACAAATTAAACAGGCAAGAAGACATTAATTTGTCTTAAGCTAGACATAATCATGATAGCTATTTAACATGTTCTACTTAAAACAAATTACTTCCAATTTATTTAATATCAGCAAATTAATTTAAAGAAAAATTTAAATTGTCTCAATTTATTTTAAAGTAAAAATTTAGCTAATTATTTAGCTAAGGCCGAATGGTCAATTAAGCTCATTGAGCTTATACGAGCTTGGCACGATCTCATCGATGGTTAGTTGAGCTTGTAGGACATTGCAGTATTGCTCCATTGAATAACCTTCCACACATCCAAGTGAGCTAGCTTCGTTATCCTTCCACACTTGCTGAATCATAGCTCCAATGGCGTCTTTGAATAGCTTAGATCGAGCTCTAGTGATGGGGCCATGAAGCAGCACCAACGTATCATGGTTCGAGCTCGAGCTGAAATGGGGCATGCTTGCATCAGCATATAGCCCACTAAATAATATACTTAACTATGGTATCGTACACTGCCCATAGTTGTTAAGTATTAAGGTGGTATCACACTTAGCCCACCATCAATTATTATCATTACACATCCACATATATACTTATTCATTCATTTATTCATGATATCTACCACATTCATTCCACTTGAACCACATAGGTTCTCAATCATTCCCATTTATTCTTATTCATCCTACACACTAGCTAGCATTAAGAACGCATAAGTATAATGCATTGATTACGCATAAACTTACCTCGGTACTCAAAAAGTATAAAATGTGCAATTTAGTCCACCACTTTGCTCTTACCTCGGTTTCGATCCGAGCTTCGTTTTTCTTTATCTATAATGATAAATCAACTCATTCAATACACACATTGACTAAATTGACCATTGTCTCATGCTTTAGCAAAATTACCATTTTGCTCCTAAACTTTCTTTTATTTACACTTTTACCCCAAGGCTCGTAAAGTGATTTTCATTCAACTTTTTAGCCTTTCATGCATAGCCGAATCATTTACTCAACTAATGAAATCATCAATTCTCAGTAAATCCCACATGAATGACCAATCTCAAGACTTTCACAAACAAGTCCCTACATGCATTTTTAATGGAATTCTCTTAGCAAAAGATGTTTCTACTACATTAAGCTTTCATATTCCTCCATAAAACATCAAAATACATGCATGTCATACGTGGGTACATTTTTGAACATCCATCTTAGCTTAACATATAGCTAAAATAGCTTACTCATGGTACCAGGACTTCAAAAATACGAAGAATATCAAAAACGGAGCTAGAATACACTTACTAGCTACCTTGAAAAGTTGAAGAGCCCTAACAATGGCTTCTCTCAATTTTCGGTAGCCTTGGGGAAGAAGATGAATGAAAATTCTATCATCTTTTTCCCATTTTAATCATTTAGTTGACAAATGACCAAAATACCATTTTGTCAAACTTTCAAATTTTAACCCATTCATGCCCAATTTTGTCAAAAAATTAGAATTTGGGAAAATTACTATTTAAGGACCTATAATTGATAATCCAAAGCTATTTCACACAAATAGCTTCTAGAATCTCACATTTTACAACTTTTCCAATTTAGTCATTTTGGACAATTCAATCACAATTTGACAAAATTGCTTCATGAAACTTTCTCACTAACATGAAAACATGGCATAAACCTCAAAAACTCATACATATACCTCGAATTTGTGGTCTCGCACCACTATTTCGACTAGGCCCTAAATCGGGATGTTACAACAAGTTTATGCATTTAATTCTTTGTATGGATAGAATAATTGAGTTGCTTGAGATGATATAAGTGTATTTATGTTTCAGGGTGGCAATTGGCTTGGGAAATAGCCATATAATTGTCCACAAGGGCGTGTTCTAGGCCGTGTGTCCACCCCATGGTTGTGTTAGTAGGCCGTGTGTCCCCTGCACTAATTTACGAGAATATAATTCGTCACACGGGCCAACACACTGGCGTGTGTCTTGGCTGTGTGCTATTAAGAATATGATAAGGTCATAAATAGAGAGCTCCACGGGTAGGAGACACGGGCGTGTCTAGGTCGTGTGAAGGACACGGGTTATAGACACGGGCGTGTGCTTAGCCGTGTGAGATAAGTAATGTCGACCACAAGTGACGAACACGGGCATGTCTTAGAGGCACATGGGTGTATCCCTTGGACAACACAGGCGTGTGGCCCTATTTAGGCAAAAATTTTCTAAGAGCGTTAAAGTCCCCGGTTGATCTCTATAACCCTCCGAATGTCAGTTTAAGGCCTTATATGCCTATAATATGTGCGTTATGAATAAGAAGGTAAAATTTTTAAGTTGGAATGTAATTTTATAGCCCAAGAATGCATGTTCAAGTAAGGTTAAGCACGGTAATGCCTCATATCCTGTCTCGGCGTCAGACACGGGTAAGGGGTGTTACAATTGTAACATTGATTTGGTTGAACCCTTGTTGGGTGTTCTAATACTGATTTAACAATGTATTAATTCGCTAAATGTTATACATTAATTTAGGCTTAATTTAAGTTTAAGGGAGGAGGCTCGGATTTTGGCAAAGTAGTGTTATGGTTGTGCGAATTTAAGGTGTGGGTTCTAATCTGTAAACTTGAGTGTTTAAATCATATTTTTAGTGTTTAAAATGAAAATCAAGCTTGCTAGTTGGGTTTACTTAAATGGCTAAGTAAGTGATTTTAAGGTGGTTGATTTAAGTACATTTCGAGCCTCAATTAAATGACATGCTTACAAATTAAGTATGGTTGACTGATTATTCGTATGGTTGGTATTGGTATGTAATGATATGGATGATTGAATATAAAATGGTTGCTGGTTGTACGTGTAACATGTATTACTATAAAAAAAAAAAAAGAGTGAATGCTTGAATTGTATGCTTGAGTGAATTGCCATGAAATGTACTGGTTGAAAGTTTGCTATATATACACTAGAAAAGTTTCTTATGAAATGATTATGGAACTGAGGCATGTTTGAATGTCATTGTATTGATTATGCAATTGAACACTTGATAAGTGTTACCACCAAATGAAAATGAATGATATAATGAGGGTGCGTAAATCATGCTACTAAAATGTGATTGTAATGGAAACATGTTATTGGTTGTAGCTTATGACATGACACATGTGCATGGGGTGGTTATCGTGGACGACAGAGGAGTTTTGTGGAGTAACGATGGCAGATTAAGCTCGCATTTTATGTTTTCAGTGCACAACATCAGGAGTAATGAGGAGAATGGTGATTGTATCGCATAATGAATGGCAATATAACTGAATTATTTATAATGGTGGTTTAACCACATCGAGCTCACCTTGTAATGTTAGGATTTTGGTAGACAGGTTCCGAGGAACTCGTGGTGTGTAGCAGTTAGATGGGTAGGAATCTTATTGCATTATATTATGTTCATGACATACTCAAATGTTAACATTTTATGTTACGTATTGTGTTGCATTGAATTATTGTCTGCTGCCTTTATGATTGATTGAGTGATATACTATTTTAGACTCACATTAAGCTAGTTTAGCTCATCCCATAGTTCAAACATCTCAGATAATGTTAAAGACTAGGATTGGACATGACACGCAGACGTACAACGAACTTCAGACTAATTATGTATTTTGCTTAAGTTTTATTTAAATTAATTTGGTTTTTGGACTGAAAAAAATTATTTGGACTGTGGTTTAGGTTTTACTTTGATTTGGGTTTTCATGCATGCATACTCGACATGTTAATTTGGTTTTAACGCTCTCTTTATAATTGGAGAATGCATGATACTTGGATTATCGATAAATCTATCCTAAAATGAGTTTTCCGCTGCAATCAAAGATGATAAGGTTTTTGCTGAGTGAAACGAAAAGCAATTTGTTTTCTAAAACCATAATATCACTTATATAAATGTATTAAGAATGATTGACTTAAACAATGAATTTTTTCCAATCAACAAGTGTAAACTGCGATTTTTCTTAAAAGAGAGTAACTAAGGTTTTTCAAAGAACAGTAGGGTCATTCAGTCACACAGGTAATTAATGCGATCTTCATAATTCGACCATAACATCTAGGCCAAATTGAGAAATTTACAGATTTTTTACCATAATTCACCAAGTTGATCTAAATTGAATTCTCATTACTCATATATTGATAATTCATGAAAAACAAGTGCAAGTGCCATTATACGTGATCATCGAGGAACTAATTGATTGCCTTTTTGTAGTAGTGAATGGTTGAGTGTTAACATTAACTATTAAAGAATTTAATTAAATGAAATTTTAATGTTTAAAGGTTCAATCAAGTATTAGCAGTATTTGTTTTTTTTATTTTTTGTTTTTGAAAATTTTATACTTTAGTATTTTGTGGATTTTATGTAATTTTATAAAACAAAATTTAAAAAAAAAAGTAGAAACAAAAAGCTAACGGGGCCGAAGGTCAAAATTCAAATAAAATAAAAATGTGCTTTCGTAATTAAATGAGCCCAAATTTTCTACAAGTCTAATAATTCATTAAGTTTGAAGAAGTCCAAAATTCAACTTTCAAAAGCTAGTCCAATTAGCTTAAAATCAAATCAAATTTAGAGAGTCCACCAATTTCAAATTTATAAAGCAAGTTCAAATAATCCAAGTAGAATCAACATTAAATCTAAATATAAATAAGTTGTCAAACGAGTGCTTTTGTGGTTCTTAAATTTAATGACTGTGTCCAATTAAAATTATCGTTTTCGATGGAACAGTTTTGATTAGGTTAATCATAATTAGGTTCGTCTAACACATGTTTAATTTGTAATCTCAAATTATAACCCAACTTTCATTCAATTTCTTAATTTTTTAAGGGGAAAAACCAATGGTGGGAGTTCAAAGTAAGCCATTTATAGGTCCATTCCATGGTAGTTTGAGGTTTAAGTTCTGATGGACTCATTTTGGGCTTCATTTCTTCTTTTGCCCCTTTTTTTTTTTTTAGAACTTACTACAATAAAGCTATGCTTGATATTTTATGTTGCTCCTGCCTTTCTTTTTCTTAATTCTCCTGTTTTACATTTTGTTTCTGCATGTATTTGAGCTATCTTTTGGGAATATATTCCTATAACAACCTTATAAATAAAACTTTTAAAAGAAATAGATATATCCATAATTCCATACCCATAATTTTAAATGATATAGTTTAAATTAATATCCATTTATTATTGAATTTCAAGTTATGACTTATTGCTTGAATGTTCACCTTCCTCAAGAACAGGGGTAGAACCACAAAAATCATTTTAGGGAGAGCGAAATTAAGTTGTAACTTTTACGATAGCAAAATATAATTTCACCATTTTAATAGCTTATATTTTTATAATTTTAAAAGATTAAATTAAATTTTATATATTTAAGAGGTTAAAGTGCAATCTTACTTTTATTAATTCTAAATTTTAAAATTTTAAAACACCTAAATAATTTTTTTTCATTTTGAGAGTTGGCCCTTGCATCCCCTACTCAAAAATAGTTTAAGTACGAATGAGGAAAAAATCCATTTATCACTTTCTTTCTTTCTTTAGTTACCAATAATTAATGTACCAATTATTATAAAAATATAAAAAAATTGGTTTAGCTTGGGTGTCTTTCATTTCCTAGAATTTCTTTTCTCCTATTACATGATGTGGGTTAGTGCTTTGTTTGTTGATTTGCTATCTATGTAAAATTTGAGTTAGGTTATATGGAAATGATTGCATTTTATTAACTGATTTGAGTGTACAAATTAAAATAAAAATCTCCACTAACGTAATATAAATTAGAATTATTAATGGCAATGGAAAATTTGAATTAAAACTGTCAATTCATGCATAGCAAAAAGTATTTTTAACGGGAGAAGAAATTTTAAGGATATTTTTTTCTAAAATGAAATACGTGGGCTTAAATGATTAAAATAATAAATTTCTATAATAATAGTAACGAAAATTGCAATGATCTTTTTGGCATAATCAAAATAAAATGTCCTAAAAATAAAGTGTTCAACTTATAAATTTACCCTAAAAACGAGTAAAAATTTTAAAAGGTAAAAAAAAAATTATCATTTGATAGTTATATGAGAGACATGGATAATATATTTATCAATTCTAAATATAATGAAAAAAAGGAATTCAAATTTTTCAAAGAAGTTACAATTACAATTACACATAATATAAGTAAAAAGAAATATAACTAGAATTAAATTATTGTAATACACAAACAAATTCAAATTCAAATTCAAATAAATCTAAATAGAATCCACTTAAAATAAAATTGATCAGTTTCATTAACCCGTATATTTTATTTATTTTGAAGAAAATATAAGAATTCCTAAGAAAAAAAAACATTATGTACGATAAAAATGGGATCAAAAGTCAAATCATTCAAACAATTTTTTGATTAATTTGTTGGATGATTTTTAATGTTGTAAAATAAATGTTAAACGTAAGTACTAATTAATGAAAACAAGCATTTGGTATTATTTTGGGAATAAAATTAAGAAGTTAAAAGTTTAAATATGATGAAATATAAATAAATTTGAGAACAAAAAGAATGACCTTGCTTAAATTCTTAAATATTCATTAAATCAAACAAATCACTAGTTTTAATTCAATGGATTATTCATGGTTATGTCATTGGGACGAAATTAAAATTTTTTTAAGGAATCGAAATTAAATTGTAAATTTTATGATAGTAAAAATATAATTTTAAAAGATTAAATAAAATTTATCATTTTTAGAGGGATTAAAGTGTAATTTTACTTTTATTAAAATTTTAAATTACAAAATTAAAAAAAAAAGTTCATTTTAGGGGGTTGAGATCCCTACCAACCCCTTAGATTCCCCCTTTACATCATACAGAGATAATAATTAATTAGTAGTGTTGACACTCCTCTTTTAATATACAAACAAGTTGTGATAGACGACTAGTCATAACTGATAAGTTGTAAATTTTGGGGGAAAAAGTGAAAATACAAAAACATGTAGGATACCACAAATGCCTGGGAATCTTTTGAATGAAACAAGAAGAAGAAAACATGGGAAAATCTAGGGTCCATATCTCTTCCTTTATCGAACTTATCAAGTTTTGACTAATGGGCCAACCACAATGGGTATTTTGTCCATCGCCAACTTATCAATCTTTTGGGTCATATCCTTTCAATAATATCTAATCAATCCTATTGCTTCCTTGACATAATGAACTGACAATAGAAGGATCAAACTTTAACATAAATAAATTTATGAATTTTGTTAAACATTAAAATTTTAAAAAAATTATCAAAAAGTTGAAAGTATAAAAATTCTAAGACTATATTATTTTAATAAATCATTTTGTGTTACAAAGTTAGACAATGTAAATGAGATTGGGCCTTTGAAGTAGCAAATTCATAGTTTTGAATTATTTATGAAAGTTATTAAAATATATGTCTAAAGATACTAGACATATATACATGCAATTGAGTGATGATAGATTTTCATATTTAAATACGGATGTTGTATAGAATGCAAAGGAACATAATGGGATACTGACCGAAAGATACATGGCATGATCTTGACATTGGATTGTCTACAATTTTTGAGGCACTAGAGCTTCCAAAAGTCTTTGTATGATAATATAAATTAACAAGTTTACAAACATTTCAAACACAAGGAAAACCAAATTGAATTTTTTTATTAAAATATAATTGATAATAAATGTTAAAATTAGAATAAAATTAATTGCAAATCCATGCAACTTAATTAAGATCCAATCCTTGATGTATTTTAAGTTCGAAATATTTTAGTTTTGAATTATAATGATTCTAATAAAAGCCACTTGTGTAATCTTTCATTTTTAAGGTGTTTTTCTTTTAAAAATTTATGAGATTAACAGTAAGTACTGAAATAAAACAATTAGTTTGGATGAAAAATAAAATAAATCTTAAAACTTTTAATAGTTAACTAATCTAGAACAATTGATTAAATATTAGACTAAAGTTTATATGATAAAAGATTTTTTTTGGGCAATCTTATTATATGTTTTGATCCTATTTGTTTATATATATATATATATATATATATATATATATATATATGTGTGTGTTTAGAATTATCTATAATCCCTCCCAATCTATAAATAGAAAAATAATGTGCTTTAACACACTTGAAACCTACATCCTTTTGCATTGATATTAATATCCATATCAATCAATTAAGACCCAATGGATATATAATAAAACTTTTAACTTATAATATATACAGTTTTAAATTAAACTTATTTTAGTATTATCATACAGTTCAATGTAAATATATCATTGGTGTTATAGTAAAAGCTTGTGTTACTAAAAAAAAAAAAACTTTTGTTGATATGTAAGTTTTAATTGAAATTTATTTTGGAATTTAAATCTTAAATAGCATTTACCCTCTCTTCTTATAAGAAAAAAACAAACAAAAATTGTCGCTTTCCCATTTCATTTTCATACTACTTAGAGTCTTCGATGGGTTCAATGTTAAGGAAAATGAAAACAGAAAAAGTAATTTGAAACTCAGTAAGTTAGAACTGATAAATATAAAATTCAGTTGAAAAGTATTTAATACACAAAAATTATATTTATTTCTTTGCAATAGTTTGCAAAACTAGTAAACAATTTAGCAATTTAAATATCAACACTCGAATATTTAAAAGTATAATTGATAATGTTATAAGTACCTTTTCAATTCAGAACTCACCACCATTGTCTTACAGTGTCACGATTTTGCTAGACGTTACTTTGTTAGGGGCATCACTTCATCAAGGCCGAGTTTCGTGAATACATACACATAATACTTGGAACTTATATGATCTATTTCGCCAAAATAGGTGTTGGGTCCTTCCTTGCATGACTCACACATGAGACCTCACCTACTCATTGCCATACTATCATTGTCTATCTAGAGGCCTATTGTGCTCCTCAAGTGGTTGGCTAAGATGAGACTCAAGTTGTACACGTGTCAAGATCCAAGGCTAAAAGAGGGTCACCTTGACGTATAAATACTTACCCTTAACCTTGGGAAAGCCTTATCTCTTTCCATTACACCTCCGCTATAAGCACAGGACAACTTCACCCACGACTCTTGACACATTTTCCATCGTGTGAACTATCACCTTCTTCCCCCATTCTAACTTGTCAACAATTGGTGCAAAGAGCATGGACTTCCATGGCTTTTCCTGATGAGAACGTCCCTAAAACCCAATAACCTTCTACTTAATATGTCGGTCAGACTAGCAACCAACAAGCAACACACCCTGACAACCCTTATGCTAATGTTTATAAGGACTGGTTCCATCAGCACCACCAATGGCTTCCGCCCTCTACCAAATATTTTCCTAGTATTTACATATGAAGAACAAACCATCCAAAATCTCCACTTCAATCTCCATTCCTCCTCTCAACAGTTTCTAGAATTACAAGCGTAAATGAGGACTCTCAAGGATCAAATACTCCAGCTAAATCTAAGGCATGAACAACAATACTAGTATTATCTAGACTAGCATCGTCAGGATAATAAGACAATAACGAAATTAAAAGGGGGCCAATGTCCTGCACCTCATTTCCAAAACCAATAAGATGAAGCTACTTGATGGTCACTAAACTAGCTATAATTACAACAAAGGCAAGCGCACCTATCGAACAATAGTATAGCTATGGTGAGTAGGGAATACCGTATCCATGAGGACTAAAAGTACTAGTAATTACCGTTTTTCTACTATTTAGCCGATAAATTGAAGTGAATTTTTAATCTAAAATTACTAAACTAATCTAATTAAGAACGCAATAGAGAATGAAATAGGAAAATAATCGAAGATAACCAATGAGATAGACAAAACCTAGGAAAGAATCCACTTGGTCTTCACCTATTATTATGAATATGGATTAAACGATTTATTCACTTGTGTTTTGATCCATAGAATCCCCTAATTATGTTAATATCTCTTTCGAGAGTAAGAACAACTAACTCTAGGTTGATTAATTGAAATCTCTTTCTAATTAAAACCCCTATTGTTGCATTAACTCGATCTATGGATTCCCCTATTAGATTTGACTCTAATCCGGTAGATTTATGTCGTCCTATTTCTAGGATTGCATGCAACTTTACTCAATTATGCTAGATATACTCTTAAATAGGTACTTTTGTTCCACTAAAATAAGCACACTAAACTTGAATTAATATCTCAGAAATATTAAAACAAGAAAAAAGCATACATAATTGAGAACACGAATCAAATATTTATTGCGTAAATCAGAAATCAAATAATAAGATTCATCATAGGTTTCATCTTCCCTAGGTATCTAGGGAATTTAGTTTATAATCCTGAATGAAAATATCTCAAAGTCAGAATAACCACAAGACATAAAAAAAAACTCAATAAAACTATGAAAGAAATTAAATGGAGATCTTCGATCTTAAGGGAAATTCGCTTTTGAGTTGATTCCGATGACATTCTTCGAGTGCTTTCTTCAATCTTCTCTTAGTGTTCCCTTAGGTCTTCTTCTAATTGATATTTATAGACTTTAAAATGCTCAGAAAGCCTAAAATTTGGGTTTTTCTGCGTATCTGGGAAGCAGAGTGTGAATATCGACACGGCCTGGCACGTGGGCGTATGGCCAGCCCGTATGGCTCACACGGGCGTGTGGCCAGCCTGTATGGCTCACGCGGGCGTGTGGCCATCCTGTGTGGAAATGCCCAAGCCGTGTGGATCTTGAAAATAGCTCTATTTGTCTGATTTTGGCTCTTTTTTCGCTCCTTTTCCTCCCAAATGCTCTCCTAATTATAAAAACATGAATTTAAAGGATTAGGAGTATCAAATTCACTAATTTACATAATTAATCATCCGAAAACACATCAAGAATGGATTAAAAATATGTTACTTTTATGGCTTATCACTAATTTCCATTAATGCCTAAGTTTAGGGGCGGAACCTATAGACGAAATATCACTCAAGACAAATTCATCCCAATAAGAAGCATTGTAAGATGAAATGGAAGCTTTAGATTGGGTCTCTTACTCAAATAATCCCTTAGCACCTGATATAATAGGAATCTACTTCCCTACAACTCTCAAGTTCCCCAATAAAATATTTATGAGGAGAATAAGTCCTTTATTGCTCATGATGTTTAGAGCTTATACTAATGATAACGAATGTCTTTAGAGCTTATGATACTTGCAAATGCAAAGCCTTTCCAACAACTCTTAGAGGCAATGTAGAGAACGGGTATCTATCTTTCTTGAAGGCCCTATCGATAATTTGAATAGTTAGGTTGCCAATTCTTAGGAAAATTTTGAGCACTTTAAACCATAATGAATACACCTTTGAGTCTTTTATCTGTCAAACAAGGATATGGTGAGCACTTGCGTGATTATCTTAAGCATTTTCAAGCGGCAACCCTCAATACTAGAACCTTGATAGATCAATGGGTTGTAGAAGCCTTACACTGCCACTATTAGCCATGATATTACTAATCTAAAACCTAATCTCAATGTATAAAACCAAAGTCAAAGGATTTCAAAATTTACCAAAGACCCAATAATGGCAAAGATTCCATGTAACACCCCTTACCTGTATTCGACACCAGAACAGGGTACGAGGCATTACCGGACTCACATCACAAGCAATCACGCAATATTGAGTCATAAAATTTGCGTACAAATTAAAACTTTTCATACACATTCATATTCAATCATGAAGTCCCTTATACGAGCCTACGAGGCCCAAAACATGCTTTGGAAGTGGTTCGAGACTAAACCAAAAACTTTAGAAATTTTTACAAAACTTATAAAATTTTTCATGTTACAGGGCTCACATGCCCGTGTGGTCCAAGGGACACGCCCGTGCTGTAGGCCGTGTTTGAAATTAGGGAGCTCTCTGACTTGTGCTACACGGCCGTGCCAAATGCCCGTATGTTAGGCTGTGTAGCACACACGACTTAGACACACAGCCATGTCTCTACCCGTGGCTCAATTTTGGACTTTTTTTTTGCAACAATTAAGGTGCAAGGGACACACGGCCGGAACACATGCCCATGGGGCAGACCGTGTATCACACAGACCTAGACACACACCTCGTGTGTCTACCCCTGTGGAAAAAAATAAAGCTATTTACCTAGCCATTTTGCCACCCTCACTTGCACACATATATACAACATCTCATGGCACAAAATCAAGCATGAGATAGCAACCAAATAACTATAACCAAGACAATAATATGTCATTAAACTTCATGAATATAATTTACTCAATCACATTATTGTCTATAGCTCATCATATGAATAACATAACATATATCAACATAAATGTCATTAAAACTTCATAAACACAACTTACTCAATCACAATCTTACCAATTGTTCATCATATACTGAGTTCATTTTTCTTTGAGTTTTACGTACATACATGTACCATCTCATAACGTATTCACGTCCTTTCTCATCTTTGACATACCCGTTGAATTTCCCGTTGAACCACTTGGAATACTATTGGACACACGGAAATCTTTCCACATAAGTGCCACATATGTAGCCAATGCTACCACAAATCTCATAACACATATAAGTTCACTCTCGAGCTATCCTCGAGCCTGCTCACACAAGCTATTAGTCGAGACGTAGCTACGCGGTGTTGCTCACACAAGCTGTCAGGTATCCGCAACATATGCAGTTATACCCAGCCACCGGTAGGACGTACAAGACCAGTACCTGGGACACATAAATCACATAATTACATGGGTTCCTAGTGACATGTCACTTGTATCCTAATATATTCCTAAGGTTCAACCGGGATTTCTCGCTTGTCGAAACCTTGACGAATACTTCCATAGAGTCAATCAAAATTCATACAACTTTAAAGCATTTAAAACATAAATATAACAATGCATTATTTACATACGAACTTACTTCGACATAAAAATGGCGAAAAGGGCTAAATCGTCAAATACTCGTTTTTCCCCCGTTCTAGGTCCAAACCTCGTTTTTTCTTGATCTATAATATCACATTTAACTTATTCAATCATTATACTATTCAAATTATCCCAAAATCACATTATGTAAAAAATTACATTTTTACCTATAAAGTTTGACATTTTTACAATTTAGTCCCTAGGCTCGTAAAATGATTTTCATTGAATTTCTTCATTACCCATGCCTAGATGAACCTTATACATGCTCATAACAGCCGACATTTTTCATTTATTCCCATTTTTACACCATATTTTATAACTTTTAAAAACAAGTCCTTTTAGGCATTTTTACCGAAAATCACTTAGCAAAAGTCATTTATCATACACCAAACATGTATTTTCTACCATTAGACATCAAAATACACAAACATCCATCGTGGGTAAAATTTTATACCTTGACATCTCTTCAAATTGATGGTAGAAATAGAAATATCGAGTTACAACGACTTTAAAAATGTAAAGAGCATTAAAAACGGGGCTAGAATGGACTTACAATCGAGCTTGGAAGCTTAAAAAAACCTAGCCATGGTTTCTCCTTGAGACATTCGACCATATCATGAAGAAGATGAATGAATATTTGGCTTATTTTGTCTTTTTAATTCATTTTAATTACAAAATACTAAAATGCCCTTAATGAAAAACTTTAGAAACATACCTAACGATGTCCATTTTTGTCCACCAATTTAACCAATGGTTTAATTACCATTTAAGGACCTCCAATTTAAAATTTCATAACAATTAGACACCTTTAACCTATAGAACTCACATTTTGCACTTATTATAATTTAGTCCTTTTAACTAAATTGAGTGCCCAAACGTCAAAATTTTCGAACGAAATTTTCACGAAATCGTTCCATAAAATTGTAAACCATAAAAATATAATAAAAATAAATTTTACTGCTTCGGATTTGTGGTCACGAAACCACTATTTTGATTAGACCTAAAATCGGGCTGTTACATTCCAACACAAATTTTTAGCAACAAAACTATTCTCAAAATATTTTTATCTATATATGCTTAAGCTAGAATTTCTCCACAAAACTCCTAAGACACCTTATCTATAAAAAGAGAAATCTATGTGGGAAGATTCAAAATGACATGATTTCCCACAAACCAATAAGAAGACAACGTGTGTTCCATAAATTATGGTTTGTTGATCCACTAGCCAAGAACAATTGACATATGTCCTTCTATTAGATGGAAAAGACTTAAATAAGCCTTTACATGATTCAAATGGTGCCCTTTCAAAATTAAAAGCAAGCACTCTCTACAAGTCTTGTATGCACACTACCTCTCCACCAAACGTACATTACACCTATATTCATAACAAAAGGCTAAAGATCTAGATAGTCTCAAGAAGGTCACTTTATAACTTCCCATTGAATAGAGTGGCAATTGTTATAAGTACCTCACCATCCTTGCCTTACCTGGGCATGACTTCGACAACCATTACCTGACCAGGGGCATCACTTCACTAAGGTTAGACTTCATGAACACACATATGCATAACACGTTGAACTCCTATGATTTACCTCACCAAGGACAGGTATTGGGTACTTCTTTGTGTGACTCACACATGGGACCTTGCCTAGTCACCTCTATCCCAATGTCACCTATTTAAATGGCTACTATGCTCCACAAGTGGCCAACGAAGATAAGACCTACACCATACACTTGCGAAGACCCAAGGCTATGAGAGAGTCACCCTTACTTATAAATACTCATTCTTAGCATTGGGAAAGCCTTATGTCTTTCCATTACACCTTTTCCACTATAAGAACAGAACACCTTCCCCATTGCTCTCAGCATGTTTTCCATTGTATGAATTGCCACCTGCTTCTCCTACTATATTTTGTAGTCAATAAACATGTATATATATGCATCATACACTTGAAATATTTAGATGCATAACAAATAATTTTATTACGATTTCACCCTTAAAAAAATGCTTAATACACTAGAAAATAAAAAAAAATTACTAACAATTTCTAAGATTAGGCATCTATACATTATTGATGGTTATTGACATATAGTTAAATCCATGAAAGAGTTAGGTTATCATTTTTTATAGATTTGATTCAATTTAGATTAAATTTAGTATCATATCTTAGATCCAAATAAGTTGAATTTGATCTAAATTATTATATAATTGATAAAACTTATATTTAATTTAAAATCATTATAAAATATTTAAATAATATTTAAAATGCTTAATACATTATTTAGTTCTTGACTTTGACACTTTTTTTTTTTTTTTTGTAATTGATAATCTTTGTTTTAATTCAATGTGGTATCTATATTTAATAAAAGTTATATATTTTGGTACCCAAAGATAAATGTGTTAAGCTTTTAGTGTTTAAATTTAAGTTTTAGAATTGCTTTGATGAAAGTTAATTGATAATATTATTAGATTTAAATATTCAGAATTTTTAATAGAATAAATTAAATCTTAAATGTGAATTTATTTAATTTCATGTTTAATTTCTTGTTGTCAACTTTTTTTTTTTTTAGTAAATTAAGAAAAACAACTATAAACTTGAAGGTAAGCCCTCTCGGAAAGCTCAAAAAAAGCTTCTTCAATCCCTCTTGGTGGTTCTTGAAACATCTTATTGTAATTAAATACTAAGAAACTAATATAATCACTTTCGGGTATTAAAATGTATAACTTTTGTCAAATATATTTATTACATTTGATAAAAAAATCAAAGATATCACGTTAGACAAAAAGTGTCAAATTTGAGTACCAAATATGCTTTAGCCCTATTTAAAAATAACATATAAATGGTAAAAACATCTCTCCAATTGCACTTAATTTTGATATTGAACAAATTGGTCACTCTCAAAAAAACTGAAGCAATTTAATTTATATTAATTTCGAAATTGAGCAATTAAGGATAATTATTCACAGTGTTACTATTTGTCGTCAATTGTACATAATTTTGATTGGTATAATACCAAATTTAACCCTCAATGTTTTGTATAATCTATGTAAATGTTGACAAATGTGTAAATGTTGTGGGTTAAGCTTGTTCAATCAAGACCAAATTGATAGAATGTGTAAATATTGAGGGCTAAATTGTTATTGTACAAATAAAAATTATGTACAATTGACAAAAAACATAACATTGTGATTAATTGTTCTTAGTTGCTCACTTTCGGAATTAATAGAAATTAAATTACTCTGTTTTTTTTAGTAGGACTAATTTGCTTACTATTGAAATCGAGAGGGACCAGAAAGATATTTTATCCATTTTAAAATATTTTTTTGATTTCTCAATATATTTACCGGAGCAAACCCAATAACTAATCCTCTATATTTTATAAGTTCATTAAAAGGATAGATACTGACTATCCATTTTAAAATATTTTAAACATGTTTTTTTTATGCTCTATGGATCAATCGGCAGTTGTTGGTATTCATTTGGATGTAGGGAAACCACGTAATTCAGAATATGTTTTTGCCACTTCCACTATTAATTTTATGAATTGGAGTTCCATATAGGCATGTTCTTCGGTTGTTTTTTTTTTTTCTTTTATTTTATACCAATTTATTAATTAAAATTTCTTTTCCAAAAGAAATCTGTCTGCACGTATAACATACCTCATGCGTGAGTCCTAAATTGAAATAACAATTGATCTCTCATTTTAAATAGAAGTAACGATATTTAAAGTATGATTACAAATATAATTGTGATGAGAATTAATTATTATAATGTATAATTAATAAATGAAATATATCAAGATTTAAATAAAATAAATTGAAATAAAATTCTATAATAAAATTTAAATTAAAATAACATTTCAACAAATGATCAATAAGTGTGGTGTGATAAGACGATTGTACTTTTAAGGAGAGACATAAATTAAAATTTTGAAGATGATATTTTTAGAAGGAACATGCACGAACCTTAAACATAAATTGTAAAATGAATATAAAAATATTAAAACAATTGAACAAATGCTATTATTAATAATATTTGTTTAATTTTAATTTAATTTGTAGAATTTAAAATAAACTAGTGATGATAGATGAAATAAGTTTTACTTTTAATATTTAAAAAGGAAAACTTGATCAATAATTTTAAGGCTATTAATGCAAAATGAGAGATAGGGGTTATTTATATAGTAATTGTGATAGAGATTTGTTTACTTTCGATATAATCTAAACAAGTTTAAGACATGATTTAATAGCAAAACCACCAAGTCCTCAACAACTTTTGTTGGGTTTTATTTTTTTTTTGGGGGGGGGGTGGTGGGGGGCAAATATAAATAAATAAATAAATAAATATGCACATCTTTTCCTTTATCAGTGGGTGAAGAGATTGGGTAGAACCATTTTTGTTGCATTGTGGTCCATGCATGCTTTTAATATAATTATTGGGGCAAACGAGCATGAATCATGTGGAATTAAGCACCGCCCGCAGTGTTTTGGAAAAAAAATTGGTGCTAAAGTTTGAAAGATTTGTTTTAAATTGTCTATAAGCATTGGTTAATTTAGGTTTTTTTGTATTTAATTATGTTTTAGCAAAGTTTTTATTTATTTATTTAGCATTTCAAAAACAATAATTTAGCCGGTAGAAATTAAGTTCTTTAAACTTCAAAATGAACATACTTATAAAAGCTTTTAGCAAAATTTGAAATGGAAAAGACAAGTCCAAGTCGCTTATTATTTAAATTATTTTTAAGTTTTTTTATTGAGTTAATTCAAGTTAATTATTACAATTTATTATTTAGTTTTGTGCTTATAACAGTTGGATATTGTTGAATGAATGGTTGTTTAGTTTTGTAATGCTTTTTTCTTTTTTAAACATAAAATGACCGTAACGCCAAATCGTTTTATTAAGTAACATCACTAATTACAGCATTAAAAATTTCCTTAGGATAATTCATGTCGAAAAACTATATTTTATTTTCACTAGTACAAATTAAATTTACTACATTATTACAAGACCGGTTTGACCAAATTAATTTGGTTGATTTAAAATTGTTGAAAGTAGCTATACATTCTTTGATGTGCGCGTTGATGATGGTGACATCTGTACCATTATTTCTTAATTTTTTGACAAGGCCCGTGTGATGTGGTTCAAATATCACATCCCCTTTAATGTTCAGCTGACCCGCCAGCTATATACTTTTTTCAAACGCCATGTATTCAGCTTCATGCACCGACACCCTTGTTTCAGTAAAACCCCCGACCACCTAAAACGAAATCGTCGTCTATCCCTTACAATCGCTCTTTACCCCATTCTGTTAACCCCTACAGTAATATCGAAATTGAATTTTACAAATCCCTCAGGAGGTTTTTCCCATTTCTTATGTAACAGCCCATTTTTAGTGAGATCGAAATAATAATTTTGTGACCATAAATTCGACCCCAAAAATAAAATTTTATTTTATTTTATTTTATGGTTGGTATTATGATAGGAAGGTCACGTGAAAATTTTGATACTAAAATTTTATTGATTGTGTGGTTAATTAGGTAAAGGACTAAATTGTATAAAATGAGAAAGTTGAATTCTAGTAGCTATAAGGATTAAATAGCTATGGAATTGAAAACTAGAGGTCCTTATATAGTAATTAGACCATTAAGAAAAGTATGTAATTTTTTCTTGGTGACTCATCCATGGAAAAATTAGAAATGACTAGGGACTAAATTGAAAATCAACAAAATTAAAAGATGATTGAAAAATAAAAAAGAAATTATCATCTTTTCTATTCATCTTCTTCCCCAATTTTTTTATGGAAACTCTAGAAGAGAGGAAGAGAACTTTTCAAGCTTAGAAAGGTATGAAATCAAGTCCCATTTTTAATGATTTTTATATTTTTGGAATCGAGATAGGCTAATCTTTCTATTTATGGGATGTATTTGAAAAGATAACAAAGTGTAGAAACTTTTCCATGGATGTAAATGCTGGAAATTTGAAATTTATGGTAGAAAATGAAAGATAGTTGATAGATAAACAACTTTTACAAAGTAAATTTTCATGGAAACTTGATTTAGGGACTAAAATGAAAAAGTGGTAAAACCCATGGAAAATTTTGGAATTTATGAAATGTGTGTGCTGTAAAAATTGTTATTAAATCTTGGTTAGGCTTGGAAAGAGGACTAGATTGCATGAATTTCATTTTCCGAGCTTAGGGATGAAATTGGAATTTTTGAAAAGAGTAGGGCCAAAATAGTAATTTTGCCTAGGATGTAGTAGAATGCAAGTGTATGTAAAATGTGATGAATTACTAATTAAATTTGCTTATATAGACCCCGAAAGACCAACTACGGAATTAGATCGAGGGAAACAAAAAGTTTCGAATTAGTTGGAATTCAAACCCGAGCTATTGTCAATGTAAGTTAGTGTAACTTAAATATGTGTATTAAATGCTTGAATTGAATGGTGTGATTGGGCTGGGATGTATGAGATGATATCCATAATGAAATAATCATAATTGTGAAATGTGGACAAAATTGTCATATTCCGGGTGAATGTTGAGATTTCGATGGAATAAGGTGATATTCTCGGACGAGAATAACATTACACATGTTGTATAAAGTATTTAGCCCAGACGTGTAATCCTAATGTAAACCTCTTGAGCATATACTATAAATTGGATTTAGCCCGGGTAGGTAATCCAAATTAAGCTCCCTAGGGCATGTGCTATGGATAGGATTCAGCTTGGACTGGCAATTCGGTTGTGGAAAATGTGGCTCAAGAGTGTGCCTCTTATTACGTGCCTTAATGGGTTATATTGCACATGAAAATACTACTCGAACATCCATCGAAATCTCATCAGCTCAACGGAAAGGACTCTTGAAATATGGAAAGGTAGAATTAATGGAAGTGGTATGTAATGAGCTCATCTATGTTTTACTTGAAATTCATATGAGATTATGTGACTAACTTGTTTGAATAAGTGATTGTGTGTTTAGGTAACTTACCCAAAATTGATGGATTTGTGTTTTATGTATTCTTGTATTAGTAAATATAATCGGTAAATTTATATCCCGTTATACGAACTTACTAAGCATGAAAATGTAACAGCCCGATTTTGGGCCTAATCATAACAGTGGTTTCGGGGCCACAAATCCAACGAGAAAAATCTTATTTTTATTATATTTCTATAGTCTACGATTTCACGGATAGATTTTGTGAAAATTTCACTTGAAAATTTCGACTTTTGGGCACTCAATTTAGTCAAAAGGACTAAATTGTAAATAATGTAAAAGTTGAGTTCCACATGTTAGAAGTGTCAAATTGTTATGAAGTTTTACATTGGAGGTCCTTAAATGGTAATTAGACCATTAGTTAAATTGTTGGACAAAAATGGAGATGAGATAAGTGAAATAGGATATTTTTAAGTTAGGGGCATTTTGGTCATTTAGTAATTAAAAGAATTAAAAAGCCAAAATTAAAGTAAAATTGTGTCCATCTTCAAGCTTTGGCCGAATTTTGCATGAAGAAGCCATGACTAGGGTTTTTCAAGCTTCCAAGCTCCATTGTAAGTCCGTTCTAGCCCCGTTTTTAATGATTTTTACGTTTTTGAAATCCTCGTAACACGATCTCTCTATTTCTACCATTTATTTGAGCTAGGGTTGATGTTTGAAAATTAACCCATATGAGAAATGCTTGTGTTTTGATGTTTAATGGTAGAATATGAATGCTCGGTGTGTAGTAAACGACTTTTACTAAGTGATTTTTGGTGAAATTGTCAAAAAGGACTAGTTTGTAAAAAGTTGTAAAATGTGTGTAAGTTTGTGAATAAATGGAAATTGTGGACTGTTATAATTATGAAAATGGTTCGTCTAGGCTTAAAATACAAGGAAATTGAATAAAATCATTTTACGAGCCTAAGGGAAAAAGTGTAAATATGATAATGTTTAGGGGTAAAAATGTAATTTTGCCAAAATGTGAATTTAGGCTCATTTGAATAGCAGGATGAATAAATGAGTTAAATGTGTTGTTATAGATAAAGGAAAACGAGATTCGGACTTAGAACGGGGGGAAAAACAAAGAATATGACGAATAAGTCCTTTTCACCGGTTGTGCTACCGATGTAAATTTGTATGTAAATAATCCATCGTTTTTACTTACGTTTTCATATTTTGATAAATGGTATGAATTGTGGCTGAATATTTGATGTAATTGAAAAAATATCGACAAGTGAGAAATTTCCCGGTTGAACCTTAGGAATAAAAATAGATACTAGTGACATGTTCATTAGAAAACTATGTAAAATCTAAGTGAAATAAGTGATCCGGGTGCTGGTCCGTATGTTCTACCGGTGGCTGAGTTATCCGGCATGTGTTACAGATACTCAACAGCTTGTGTAAGCAGCACCATGTAGTTTCGTTATGATCGACAGCTTGTGTGAGCAGACCCGAGATTGTGACTATGTGAAACAGGTGCTGGTCTTATAAGTTCTACTAGTGGCTGGGTAATCCGGCATGTGTTGTGGATATCTGACAGCTTGTGTAAGTATCACTGAGTAGTTACGTATGACCGGCAGCTTGTGTGAGTAGACCAGTGAATGTGATTAGCTCGAGAGCGAGCCTATATGAAAGTGTGATATGAAGTATCTTTTGGCTACAAGTGTGGCACTTATGTGCAAATTTCCATCTATCCATTATTATTCCGATGCATTCAATAGGAAATGACTACGTATAAACGAATATGACTAAGTGATGAATAAGTGCGGTTTATGTGTGTGTCAATTTATGAGCAATGTGCTCGATAGGTGATCGGAATTTGGTAAGTTTGATATGGGGTAAGAATTACTATGAAAGTTAATACAAAGAAATTATGAAATAGTAAAATTTGCAATAAAACATTTTTAGGACAATAACAGTTGTGTGTCTTTGAAAAATCACCAAAAATGGTGTAATTTGAATTAGAATTTTAATAAGATATGAAATTAAATCTTATTGAGTCTATTTTCAAAAAAAAAAAAAAAAAACGGTGTAAGCGAAAGAATTTCATATTCTGAGATATTTGAATTTTTGTAAGACAGGGTCAGAATGATTTTGCAATCCCCTGTTCCGACTTTGGAAAATCACTAAAAATTGTATAAAAATAATTATGGTTTATAGTTTATATTCTTAAATTTCTTAATGAGTATGCCTTCAATAGAAACAAACGGGAACATCATCCGAATCCCGTACGAAGAGATAATTAATTTTTAGTGAAGAAGGGTCAAAACGATTGGATAACAGAATGGGGAGACTTTAAAGAATAAACTGTACTTATTGGCTAAACAAAAAATTCTAAAAATTTTATGGTAAGAATATATGTGAGTATAGTTTCAGGGAAAATTAGCGGACCTTAATTTGGAGTTCCTTAGTTCAAGATATAAATAATTTAGTGACTGTGACTCGAGTTGACAGCTTGAGATGAAAATGAATAAATAGTGGAACTATGTGCAATTATGATTGTATTATCTTGAGAACATATTGTGAAGATTTATAAAAGCCTGTTAATAAATCACTTATTATTTAATTATTATTTACATACCTACTTACTAAGCTATAATGCTTACCCCCCATTCCTTTCCTTTTTCCTATAGTGGCACAGATGCTAGCTCGAGTTGGAGGTCGTCAGAGATTCTATCACACTAACAAGTTATTGATCGGTATTGTATCAACGATCTTCAAGTATTTTTAAGTCTATGGCATGTATAGGGACTTGATTATGTGTATACATTATTATGAGTTGGCCTAGAATGTTGGCCTATGCTATTTGATGGTTATTGTTGTATAAGGCCATTTAATGTCGCCAATATTTGTTATGTTATAAGTCTATGATGATGCATTTCAAGGATGTGTATGCTTGCATGTGAATGGTTAAGTGTGTGTGTGTGATTATGCATGATGAATGTGGTTTGTAAATGGTATGTAGATGTCTTAGTGTGGATGTTTGAATGCTTAATAATACCATGTTGTGTGATGATAAATTCGTATAAATGTATAAGTGTTTTGGGGTGGCAAAGGGCTTGGTAAATAGCCTTACTTGTGGCCACACGGGCAGCCACACGGCCATGTGCCTAGGGTGTGTGAAGTTTGCACTTAATTTTTGGAAATTGGGAATGCCACAGGCCTAAACACGAGTGTGTATCTCGGCTGTGTGAACGACATGGCCTTGAACACGGGCGTGTGCCCCTATTTTTCAAGAAATTTCTAATGCCTTCCAAAGTTCTCAGTTTAGTCCCGGACCACTTCCAAAGTATGTATTGGGCCTCGTAGGCCCTATTTAGGGACTCAAAGATAAAAATTTGAAAATTTTTAATTTGAATGAAATTTTATGACTCGGTTTAATACGTTTACAAGTGTATGTGTTCCAGTAATGCCTCGTACCCTATTCCGGCGTCGAATATGGGTAAGGGGGTATTATAGAAAATGCTTACCCTATTTAATTTTCCCTTGTTTTACAGTGCTTGTAAGCTCGCGAAGGTTGGAGAATCGGTCAGAGCATAATCACACTAACCACTATCTCCTTTTTGGTATACTTAGAAATCTTATTTTGGTATAATGGCATGTATAGGCTTAATTGGTCAAATGATGACTTGTAAATGATGTTTTATAATCTAGCCATTAGAATGGCTAGTAAGGATTTATTTGGTATGTCTAAAAGTTATTCTATGTTCAATGCTTATATGTTAAGTGTGGATGAATGGAGTATGTTTATCTTGTATATGCATTAAAAGCATGCTTATAGACATGAATTGCATGTGATATTATACCATGATAGATGTTAATTTAAGCTTGGTTTTAATGCTTGATTTGGCTAGTATATTTATGCAAGTATTGGTGTAGGTTGTTAGCAAAATTGGGTGAGAAAATGAAGCTAAGAAATGGCTTCATTTTGTCCACATGGGTAGACACACGGGCGTGTGTCTAGGCCATGTGTGACACACGGCCGAGTACATGGGCATGTAGCCAGGCCGTGTGTCCCTTGCACCTTAAGTTCAAGAAAACAAAATGCTCAGGATTGAGCACATAGGCAGAGACACAAGCGTATGTCTCAGCCGTGTGAAACCTACACCTAATTTGAATTAAAGTAATTATCCACATAGCTTAGAACACGGGTGTGTGGCATGGTCGTGTGGCACAAGTTAGAGAGCACCCTAAATCGAACACGGCCTGTAACACGAGTGTGTCCCAGGGTCACACGAGCGTGCCCCTTGGACCACATGGGCGTGTGAGCCCTGTGGGTTAAAATTTTTTTGTAATTTTGTGAAAAATTCTTAGAAGTTCTGATTAAGTCCCGATTCGATTCTAATACTCGTTTTGGGCCTTGATGGCCCATTCAAGGGACAATAAGAAAAATTTGGAGTATGAATAGTATGTTTAATACAAATTGCATGCGAATGTTCTGTAAACCCTGGTAATACTCTGTAACGCTGTTTCGGTGATGGATACGGGTTAGGGATGTTACATCTTAACTGCAATATTAGGTGAGAGCGGCGGTTCCTTAAGCAGACTAGAAATGCAAAATTATTTTTTTAGAGTGCTAGCCCTCTCCAAAATGACCGTAGCTTCCTCTTCTTTGCCCTCGAAGATGAAGTTGTTTCTATTGTTCTAGGAGTTCCATAAGCTTGTCATAAAATTGGCCATTGATTTCTTGTCAGAGACTCTTATCATGTCTTCAAGCTAATCAATACAACAATTGTAATAGCCCGATTTTGGGGCTAGTCAAAATAGTGGTTTCGAGACCGCTAATTCGAGGTTGAAGAAAATTATTTTGATATTATTTTATGTGTTATAGCATGTTTATAAGGATGTATGAAAATTTTGGTGCATTAATTTTGGTGATTTCATGCTTAATTATGAAAAAGGACTAAATCGCATAAAGTACGAAAGTTCTACTATACAAAGTCGAGGTGTCTAATAGCCATAGAATATTAAATTGGAGGTCCTTAAAGTGCAATTATGCCATTAAGAGGGTGTGGCCGGCCATAGAGACAAGGAGACAAGGGCAATAAATTTTGGTAAAAAAATTAGTGAAATTAAGTGATAGAAAAATGAATAAAATAAGATAAATAAAAGAGATATCATCTTTTACTATTCATGCTTCTTCTCCATCAAAAATTGAAGGGAAATTAGAGGTTTTTGGAGTTCAAACTTTCAGCCAAGCTATTCTCTTGCAAGTAAGTGATTTTAGGGGTCTTTCTTGATAATTTTTGTACTTTTGGAACCCCCAAAACTTAAGCTAGCTAATTGGGGGGACGGTTTTGCTAAATGGTTGAAAGTTTAGGTACTTTCCATGAGAGTGATTATGTTGTTTTTTGAGTTTTTATGGAAGAAAATGAATGTTAGTGAGTTAAGAAACAACTTTTTTGAAAGGTGTTATCATGAAAACACCTAAATATGACTTATTTGTAAAGGTTGTAATTGTGTAATAAATGCATGAAATAATTTGTTTTATGAGTTGTTTTTAGAGAAATAAATGTTCATCTAGGATTGTTTAATGAGGAAATGTGATGAAAAACTATTTACGAGCCTAGGGGCAAAATCATAATTTTGCCAAAGTATAAGGGCAAAATGATCATTTTTTCCTAAGTAGAAATTTTGATGTATCATGAGCTATAAAGTGATTGAATGAGTAAATTTTATTATTATAGATCAAGAAGAGCGCGAAAATAATCTTGACCGAGGAAAAGGCAAGGTTACGGACTAAGTCGTTGACTAATACATTTTGCACCGAGGTAAGTTTATGTGTAAACGATACATCTTTAATACTTATGTTGTTACTTATTGGTGCATTGTATGAATGAGATCAATTATGATTGAGATTGATTGAAATTGATAGATCGTGAGTAATTCTTGTATGAAACTTGAAATAGATATGTAAGTGCAAAAAAATATCCGTAGTAATTATTGGTGGGCTATGTGCGATACCACCGTAATTATCTTTTTTGGTGGGCTATGTGCAGTACCTCTTTATTATTTATTCACGATGGGCTATGTGTGATACCATCGTTTATATTATCATTTGGTGGGCTATGTGAGAAACCACCGTAAATATCCTTGTTGGTGGGCTATGTGCGATAGCACCCTATTATTGATTAAAGGTGGGCTGTGTGCGAAACCATCGGGTACTTAGTATTATTCCAAATGGTTCATTGAGAAATTGTTTAAGTAAATGTTTCATGTGGCTTGTGGTGATGAGTGCAGGGGATATGTGCAATTAAATGTGAGCATTATATTTGTCAGATGGTTGGAATGTGGTAAGAAATGAGATGAGTAAGCATGATTAAGGAAATATGACTTGTTCTTGCTTATTATGAAATGTTTTTGATTGATTGCCATATTTTAAGATGCTTCTTATTTACATGTAAACTTACTAAGCTTAAAGCTTACTCTTTTTCTTTTCTCTTGTTTTATAGTGTCAAAGTGCCGGCTCAGGATACGAAGATAATCTGAAGATTACCCACACTATCAGCTCATCTCAGTATATTTAGACTTAATATTTTAAGTATGGCATGTATAGGGGCTAGACTTAGTGAAATGTCTTGTTATTTTGGCCAAGTGTGTTGGCTCCTTCTAAGATGAACTTTTTGTAAATAGACACAGTAGATGGCTCATTATTATTAATATATGAAAAGATGAGGTTATTCATGAATGTGTATGATGTATGATTGAGTTGTTTGATTAATGGTTGAATGTGGTTTATGTTGTAGGAGTTTGGGTGATAAAAATAGTTAGGCAAATAGCCTTGTTCTTGTCCAAACGGGTAGGTACACGGGCATGTGTCTAGGCCGTGTGTAACACACGGTCAGTCTCATGGGCGTGTGACTGGGTCGTGTGTCCCTTGCAAGTTAGTGTTGCAAGTCAATGTCAACCATGGGCTAGACACATGGCCGTGTGCCCCTTATGAGGATGCTGACGTCATAAACAGAATAACCAGGTTTTTACGCACGGGTAAGGACACGAGCGTGTCTAGGCCGTGTGGAGGTGCCCGACCATTTGAAAACCCCTGTAGGTTCGAAATGAAAAATAATTTCCACACGGGCTAGGGATATGGGTGTGTGTGACCACAAAGCATTCCCACACGGGCGTGTCCCATTTCACACGGGCGTGTCCCATTTCACACGGGCGTGTGACCCTGTTAAGGCAAAATTTTTCTAAGTATACAAAAGTCCTCGGTTTGATTCCGAGACCCTCCGTTTGCATGGTTAAGGCCTCGTTGGCCCATAATAAGGATGTTATGATTGTGAATGAGAAGTTTTAAGTTGGAATGAAATTTGATAGCCCAAAGTTATACGTTCAAGCAAGATAAGTTTGGTAATGCCTCGCACCCGGTTTCGACGTTGAATACAGGTAAGGGGTGTTACAACAATCATACTGCCTCGACGTAGTGCTCGTATCCTAACCTTTAATGGATAGAACCTCACGAGAAGTAATTTAGTATTTTATGCTCTATGAATAATCGGCTAGCTTTTCTTCTCACGTCCACCTTTTATGTCCTCCTCTAACAGTACAGGTATCCTTTCCTCAAAATTATTCTGTCTTTGAACGTACAAGTTGGTTATGCCAGAATGGACAGCTCACATAATTTTAGTTCTTATCCAGACATCCATCAGGTGCGGCGGCAATTCTGGATGCAATCTGGAGTTCACTTATGTAGCGACATTAATGCAAAAAGATAACAAAATTAAGGATAAAATAGGCTAGGATTCACTGAGTTATAAAATGCAATTTACTAAACTAAAAATGATAAAATGTATGCTAAAGATAACTAAATGGGAACAATTTAACCAATAAGTAAGGGGGAACACCTATGTTCTCTTTAGTGCTATCACACCCCCAAACTTGAGCTTTTACTTGTCCTCAAGTAAAATAAAAACTAGCAAGGCCATAAAAATTTTACTAAAGAAAATGATCATTCTAGCAACTTGAACCCTCTAAATTCCCAATGGATGAATCAAATTCAGATGAAAGAATATTGCACTGACAATTCATAAGCAGGAATGAATAAGGTTGCAACGTCATAAATGCTAGCATCATGCTTCAAAACCTCAGTTATATCTTCCATTACAACATTTATTGTACAATACTAAGTATTAATATATTATATATATACATTTTTTACAAAATAAGGGATGTAACACCCCTTACCCGTATTCAACGCCAGAACCGAGTACTAGGCATTACCGTACTTAACATACTTCATCATGTAATATTGGGCCATAAGTTTTCATTCAAAGCTAAAACCTTTCATTCATATTCACAACGTCCCTATTATGGGTCTACGAGACCCGAAACATACACATGGAGTGATCCGGGACTGAACCGGAAACTTACGAACACTTAGAAAATTTTGACTCAAAATAGGGCCACACGCCCGTGTGGGTAGGGACACACCCGTGTGGGCAGGCCATGCGATCACACACGCCCATGTCCCTAGTCTGTGTGGATTTTATTTTTCATTTCAAACCTACAGGGGTTTTCACACAGCTTGGCACATGCCCGTGTTTATGGCTCGTGTCTTTCACACTGCAATGACACGCCCATGCCTTAGCCTATGTGTGAAACCCTTAACATTCTGTTTATGACATCAGCAGACACTTAGAGGCACACGGCCTAGTCACACGCTCATGTGCTGGCCCGTGCGACGAACTGAGTTCTTTGAAAATTAGATGCAGGGGACACACGGCCTATCAGCACGCCCTCGGGGCTGGCCGTGTGTCACACACAGCCTAGACACACGCCCGTGTGTCTACCCATGTGGACAATTATAAGGCTATTTACCAAGCCAATTGCCACCCTAAAAAACAATCATGCTTATACCAGTTCAAGCAACACATAGCATAGTAATAATGCTCGTTAACATACACTAATTTATCATTCATCTACTTCACACACTACTCATTCGATTGCATCAACTTGCACTTCATGAATTTCATCATCATTGAATATATATAAATTAACTATCATTGTCCAATTCTAATGGCCATATACAAGATGAAATGAGTAACATTAATAGCCAACACCTTGGCTAACCAATATGACATATAACAAAATAACCAAGTTCCTATACATGCCATACTCAAAATAATCGAACTTTACTATACCAAAAAAATAACTTGATAGTGTGAATCGAGCTCCAACATCCTATGATCCCCAAGCTAGCTTGGTGATACTACAAGGAAATGGAAAAGAGAGGGAGTAAGCATAAAGCTTAGTAAGTTTGCATGCAATAGATAATAACATAAAATCTTATGGTACATTCATACTTTACTTTAAGTAATAACACGAATTCTAAAGCTTATCAACATAGCTTACTTGTAACACCCCAAACCCGGCCCAAACGTTATGATCGGATCTGGTATGTTATCGAGTAAATTGAAAAGCGATCTTTCAGTGACTTTGGGAAAATCCATATTTTTTCTTTTAAAAAAAACACTTTCCGATTAAAGCGAGGACTTTGTGTATAAACAAACAGATTCAAATGACTTTCAGTGAAAAAGGTGATTTGACATGAGCCATCATTGTTAAGAAAAAAACCTGAGTTTTATCAAAAATACCTTGTAACCCATTCGTGAATATTTTTGAAAGATAGTTGTTTAATGTTTTAGGAAAAATCCAGTTTTGAGCATTTATTCATAATCAGTAATCAAGGTAAATACTAAAACCCAATTAAAAATTACCAAAGGCCTTATTACAATGAAAATCCCCAAATAAATAAAAAAACTAACTTTAAGTAGTAGAAAGTTTACAGAAAAGAAATATAATGTCTTTTATGGCCTTCACGAGTCCACCTCGACTCCCATATTCACGATCTGCTGATTACCTGAATAGTTAAGGAAAGGGTGAGTCACAGAGACTTAGTGTGTAAAACCATCCGACACATAAACCGGCCCACGACCCACAATCTTATATTTAGCTAATACACAATGTCATACAATCGCAAGAAATGCATTATGCCCGGCCCAACCTTGTATTTCCATCCTCTACACACCAACCCGTACCAACCATCACACCGTGGGGATTTCTACAATCAACCCTCCATCCGCTACACACCATCTTGACAATCATGCTGTCAGAAAATGTGGCAGAGCCATCGATCACAATGTAACCTTAAAACAACTATGGCATAGCCACCGATCACTATGTGACCTCATAAATAGATGTGGCAGTGCCACCGATCACTATGTGACCTTAATAAATAATGTGGCAGAGCCACCGATCACCATGTGACCTTAAGAGCAATGTGACAGAGCCACCGATCACAATGTGACCTTATCACTTCCCCTTTATCAACATTCCCATATCCCATGCACAACATTTATATCATGACAGATGTATCATACTAGTAACAAGGAAATGGATTACCACACACAACCAACTCATATTAGATAATTACAGATACGTACCTGGCACTTCCTGCCTTACCCCCAAAGGGTATGTCGACTGTATCAACAGCCTTTTCCAGCTTTTCAGCCCATACCGTTAATAACATAATTAAGTAAAGTGCGTTAGGGTTTACACACCTGGTAACACGCAAAACGACACTCTCTACGTTGACACTATCATTAGTAGAAACAACTGCTATCTGCCTATGACTCTGTTCTGAAGCCATTCCACAACCTGGTGGCCAATCTCGGACTACTGACACCGATTGCTTCTTAAACTTAGGGGCTGGTTTCATAGGTCTAACCCCTTCCTTTGCCTGATTGATATTGGATTCCATCAAAGATCTTGTCAAACGCTACTATAATGAAATATGGTTGTTTAAACCGCAAGATAGGGTAAAGGTAACGAATACGATAACGAACCTAAATAAAATCTAAAGAGAACACCCTTACCTTGAAAACCCGAAAAGAGAGATAGGGTTCAAAGATTAATGGTTTCTAGCTTAGGGACTTAGATGATCTAATTTCCTTCAATTTTCGGAATAGCACCCCAAAGAGAGCACAAAGACAGTGAGAATCATAAATCCAACGATGGCCTTACCAAGCCAATTAGCCATTCGACTTTGGCTTCCAAAAATAAAAAGAGAAGCATAGAGAATTAACAGAAGCCGACACTTACCTCAACACAGAAGATTCGGCTATCACTTAAGAGAAGATTCAGCAATGACAGGGAAGAAGATTGAAAGGGCCGAAAGAAATAAAATAAAACTAAAAATGGGACTTAGGGGTTTTCGGTTTTAGAAGAGATCAAAGAAAAGATGAACAAGAAAAGGCTATGAAGATTCGGCTTGTAGAAGAAAAAAGTGAAGAGAATTATGGGCAAGGGACATTCGGCTATAGCATAGAAATGGAGATGAGAATGGGGGTTAGGGGTTTCAGCTTTTAAGAAAGAAACAACTGGGAGAAGAGGAGTAAAACAAGATAGAAAGAAGTGATAGGAATGGTGAAGAAGAAGAAGAATTTTCGATAGGACCTAAGTGAATTCGATTTTGGCAAAAAATAAAGAGGAGAAAGAAAACCTCAAATACCGAAAATAAGAAGAGAACTCTCACTTTACTAAACACAATTTCGGCACCTACTAACCCAAAAGCTGAAAATGCATTATTTTGAGAACAAAAATCCTATGCTCCAAAGTAGAAAGTCGGCACACCCTAGCCCCACCAAAAACTGATTCCCCTCTACTATGAGTTTGAAATTCGGCCAACACTAAGCTCACAATGTCCATCCCTTTTTTTCCTCCTCAAATTCCTCCTGATCACCGATTTGAAATATTTGAACACTTCAAACTCCCCCTTTTCCTTTCTGCCACTCATTCAAACTAATTGACTCAGTCCGCTCCCTTATCCTGAAGTGTCCCAGTCAGGCTCTGCCTCTGCTCCCCTTGACGCCAAAAAGAACTCCCAAAATAAGCTCCTTGTGACTTGAACCTGCTCCCTCTGCTACCTCCTGTGGTGTCACTTACCAGCATCTTAAATGGCACTTCCTTGCCACTCTGCCACCCCTTTTCTTATGCCAACCAAACACCAACACAATCCCTTAAGTCCTATTCCAGTTAGCTCCTCCATTAAAGTGCCTAAAAAGGAAATTTAGCTAGGGTTCCGACTTTTCTCTGGGCCCTTCCTAGACTCCTATACACCCTAAACAAACACATTACACAAAGCATACACACAAAAACACATCAAAAGCCTAACCTCTAGATCAGGATATCACAGTTCTACCCCCTTAAGAAAATTTTAACCTCGAAATTACCTGATCAAAAGAGATGAGGGTATTGTTGTTGTATCGCTTCTTCTGGTTCCCACGTAGCTTCCTCAGAACTGTGATTACACCACAAGATCTTAACCAATGGAACTGTCTTTCTGCGTAACACTTTGACATCACATCCAAGATCTGAACTGGTTCCTCTTCAAATGATAGATTAGGCCTTACTTCGATTTCCTCTACTGAAACCACGTGAGACGGATCCGAACGATAGCGTCTTAGCATCGAAACATGGAACACATCATGAATCTAGCTTAACTCTGCAGGTAACTCGAGTTGATAAGCTACTGGTCCCACACGCTTCAATACACGCTAAGGCCCAATGAACCTAGGGCTTAGCTTACCCTTCAGTCCAAACCTTAGCACCATTTTCCACAGTGAAACCTTTAACAATACCTGATCACCTATCTCAAATTCTATATCTTTGTGCTTAAGATCAGCATAGGATTTCTACCGGTCTGACGCTTCCTTTAACCGAGCTCGAATTAACTTAACCTTCTCTTCCGCTTTCGAAACCAAGTTCAGACCCAACAACTGATGCTCGCCCAACTCTGTCCAACATGTAGGGGTACGGCACTTCCGACCATATAACGCCTCATAAGGTGCCATCTGTATACTCGCTTGGTAGCTATTGTGCGAATTTCGCTAACGGTAGGAATTTTTCCCAACTACCTCTGAAGTCTAAAACACAGCCCCTCAACATGTCTTCTAAGATCTGAATTACCCTCTCTGATTGTCCATCAGACTGTGGATGAAACGCTGTACTGAAATCTAACTTTGTCCCTAAAGCTTGATGTAATGCCTTCCAAAACCTTGACGTGAATCTCATGTCTCTATCAGAGATGATAGAGACTGGCACTCCATGCAACCTTACGATCTCTGCTACGTACAACTTAGCCAATTTCTGAAGGGAGTAATTGATGCAAACCGGTATGAAATGGGCAGACTTCGTCATTCGATCCACAATTACCCATACCGAATCCTTTTTAGTAGGTGAAAGGGGTAACCCACTAACAAAATCCATCGTGATCCTCTCCCACTTCCACGGCGGAATTTTTAATGGCTGTAACAAACCTAAAGGTAACTGATGTTCTACTTTTACCCACTGGCATGTCAAATGCTTTTACCCACTGGCATGTCAAACACTTACTCACAAATTCGGTTACTTCACGCTTCAGACCCGGCTACCAAAACTATTCTCGCAACTCTCTATACATCTTACTTCCGCCAGGATGCATAGCATATGGGCTGCTATGCGCTTTCTGAAGTGTCAACTGTCTTAATTTCACATTTTTCGGCATGCAAACCTTCTCACGAAAACACAGAACCCCATCACTGTTCAAATCAAAATCCTTTACCCCATCACTCTATACTTGAAGTAGTCGAGCACTCAAGCCATCATCCAGCAACTGCTTTTTTTTAATTTGATTTATCCATGTTGGTTTCACCTGTAGCTCAGCTAACAAACTCCCATCATCATACAAGCTAAGATAGGCAAACATCACCCTCAGATTCTAGATTACTTTCTGATGTAGCGCATTCGCCACCACGTTAGCTTTACCCGGATGATAATTAATCGAGCAATCGTAATCCTTTAACAACTCGATCCACCTCATCTGTCTTAAATTCAGCTTCTTCTAGGTAAGAAGATATTTTAAGCTCTTATGATCTGTATAAATGACAGACTTCTCCCCATACAAATAATGCCTCCAAATCTTCAAGGAAAACACCACAGCTGCCAACTCCAAATCATGCGTGGGGTAATTTAGCTCATGCGGTCTTAGCTGCCGAGACGCATGCGCCATAACCCTTCCGTCTTGCATTAACACATATCCTAATCCTGTGTGTGAAGCATCACAGTAAACCACAAACTCTTTTCTAGCCTCCAGCTGAATCAACACTAGAGCTTCCATCAAAACGCTCTTCAGCCTCTCAAAACATTCCTACTGCTTATCAGTCCACACAAAAGGTATATCTTTCCTCAACAACTTGGTTCGAGCTGCTGCAATTAACGAGAACCCCTCAACAAACCTTCGGTAATATCCAGCAAGATCCAGAAAACTTCTAATCTCTGCCACAGACTTAGGTGGCATCCAATTCAAGACAACATCAATTTTTCGAGGATCTACTCTAATTCCCTCTTTTGACACAACATATCCCAGAAAGGTAACTTCGCTTAGCCAAAATTCGCACTTACTGAATTTGGCAAACAATTGCCTCTCTCTCAAGATTTGCAACACCACCCGAAGATGTGAATCGTGCTCCTCCTCTGACCTTGAATAAACCAAAATATCGTTTATAAACACTACAAAGAACTGGTCCAAACAGGGTTGAAAAACCTGATTCATCATATCCATAAACGCTGCTGGTGCATTGGTTAACCCAAACGGCATCACCAAAAAATCGTAGTGTCCATAGCGAGTACGAAACGCCATTTTATGGATATCCGTTTCCTTAACCTTGAGTTGATGATACCCTAACCTCAAATCTATCTTTGAAAAGACTAAAGCCCCCTTCAACTGGTCGAATAAGTCGTCAATCTGTGGTAACGGGTATTTGTTCTTGATTGTCAATTTGTTCAGCTGGCGATAATCAAAGCACATACGTATTGATCCATCCTTCTTCTTAACAAATAGCACCGACGCTCCCTATGGTGATACACTCGGTCGGATGAAACCTCGATCTAAAAGTTCCTCAACCTAAGCTATCAGTTCTACTAGCTCCTTCGGCACCATTTTATAAGGAGCGATAGATACAGGCGCTGACCTCGAAAGAAGATCAATTTGGAATTCCACCTCGCGATCCGGGGGTAATCCTGAAAGCTCTTCTCGAAAAACATCAGAAAACTCCTTCACTGTCCTCACATCCCCCACAGACAATTCCTTACCCTCCAAAGCGCAAACCAAGGCTATGAACACCTTGCATCCTTCCTCACCATTCTTTCAGCCTTTAGAGCAGACACCACAGTAGACAAATAGTTCCTCCTTTCTCCTATTACCACCACCTCCTCATCTTCAGGAGCCCTAACCATCATGTGCTTAGCAGCACAATCCAAATTTGCTCGATACCTCACTAACCAGTCCATCCCTAAGATCAAATCAAACTCCCCAATGGTAGTTCCATTAGATCAGCCGAAAAAACCAGCCCTTGCACTTCTAAAGGTACATCCCTATAAAGTCTGTTTACCACAACCGACAGTCCTAATGGACTAATTACTGTCATCTCCCTAGAAGCAAACTCAGAGTCTATACTTAAAGTTCCAGATACCACACTAGCAATATAAGAATGTGTCAATCCTATGTCAATCAATGCAGAAAAAGGCAATCCAAAGATTAAGAAAGTACCGGTTATGACGTTCGGTGAGTCCCCCTCCTCTCTGCGTCTAGTTGGATAAACCAACCCCGGCTGTCTTGCGTCGGTGTTTCCTGCCTCTCTGCCTGGCATTCCACGTCCCTGACCAAAACCATTACCCCCTCTGGCCAAACCACGATCTCTCTGCGGTTGCTGGTTTCCTCTACCCTGCTGAGTATAACCCTGATTCCCTGGCCTTGCACTGTCTCGCTCCTATGGACAATCCCGAATCTGGTGATCAACCGATCCACACTTGTAACACCTTCTGTTAATTGCCCAACATTCTCTAAAATAGAATTTACCACACCGAGCACACCTCTGAGGCTGCCTATCGCAACGGGTCTCACTACCCGATTCGGCCCATCCATCATAGGTCTTTTCTAAAAACACCCAGCTGACCCTGACGATCCAAAATTCCTTTTATTACCACTTCTATCTCTATTCTGATTCTGCTTTTCTGATCGCTTCACCTCCTCGGATATCTTAGCCTTTTCATGGTCTGTAGCCACTATCCTCCGAGCATATCGACTAAGGCGTAGGAACTCTGCCTCATATTCAGCCACCGATTTACTTCTCTGAACCAGATTCAGAAATGTCCTGTGCTGTGTGTCCACGTAGCTTGATCTGATGTACTTACTCTGAAAGGCCGTTTTGAAGAAATCCCAGGTGATATGGTCAGCCACTGCACCATCCCTAACTGTAAGCCACCGCTGATACACTTCGTCCCACAGAAGAGACACAACCCCTTTCAACTTTTCCTTTTCTGTGAAATCAAGATCATCCATTATACACTCAACCGCCTCCAACCAATACTCAGCTGCACTAGGGGCTACCCCAGGGATACCCCTAAACATTTCCACTGCATTAGCCCGAAGTTGTTCCGAGAAAGATTTTCGGGCCCCTGTACACAGGCCTTCCCTAGCAACTCTCTCCAATACCCGTAACATCGCCTGAGACATCGCGCCATCGCTATTCGTTTGATCCTGAAACTCTGTCTCTACAGCTGGCGGTACTGGTATCTCATTTCCCAACTCATGACCAGATCCTATTGGTTTCGACACCGTAATTTCGCCTCTACCATCGCAACGTACACCACGTCCATGACCCTTAGAACTTATAACTAACGTTTGCGACTTAATCTGGTTAAAAGTTTTATGGGTTAGTATTTCTTTTATTGTTTAACAACGAGTAGTTCTTTGGATAATAGTCTTAAGGAATAGTTTTCGCAAGACACATCAAACAGTTTCAGTCTCTAAAGTTTGGGTATTTTAAAGCTTAACAAACATACTCATTCATGCCATCAATCATTTCAATCATATATCACCAAATAGTTAGAATCACTTACCTGGGTGGATCGGGTGCCGGCGGATTCGGATGCCATATTTTGCTCAAAATAGTTTTCACCAATTCCCATTGATCTTATAAAGTACTTTCGAACCCATTTCACAGCTCTAGTGTTTACAACCTAGGCTCTGATACCAAAATTGAAACACCCCAAACTCAGCCCAAACGTTATGATCAGATCTGGTATGTTACCGAGTAAATTGAAAAGCGATCTTTCAGTGACTTTGGAAAAAACCATATTTTTTTCTTTTTTTTTTAAAAAAAACTTTTCGATTAAAGAGAGGACTTTGTGTATAAACAAACAGATTCAAATGACTTTCAGGGAAAAAGGTGATTTGACATGAGCCATCATTGTTAAGAAAAAACCTGAGTTTTATCAAAAATACCTTGTAACCCATTCGTGAATATTTTTGAAAGATAGTTGTTTAATGTTTTAGGAAAAATCTAGTTTTGAGCATTTATTCATAATCAGTAATCAAGGTAAATACTAAAACCCAATTAAAAATTACCAAAGGCCTTATTACAACGAAAATCCCTAAATAAATAGAAAAACTAACTTTAAGCAGTAGAAAGTTTACAGAAAAGAAATATAACGTCTTTTATAGCCTTCACGGGTCCACCTCGGCTCCCATATCCACGATCTACTGATTACCTAAATAGTTAAGGAAAGGGTGAGTCACAGAGACTCAGTATGTAAAACTATCCGACACATAAATTGGCCCACGACCCACAATCTTATATTTAGCTAATACACAATGTCATACAATCGCAAGAAATGCATTATGCCTGGCCCAACCTAGTATTTCCATCCTCTACACACCAACTTGTACCAACCATTAGACCGTGGGGATTTCTACAATCAACCCTTCATCCGCTACACACCATCTTGACAGTCATGCTGTCAGAAAATGTGGCAGAGCCACCGAGCACTATATGACCTTAAAACAACTATGGCATAGCCACCGGTCACTACGTGACCTCATAAACAGATGTGGCAGTGCCATCGAACAGTACGTGACCTTAATAAACAATGTGGCAGAGCCACCGATCACCATGTGACCTTAAGAGCAATGTGGCAGAGCCAGCGATCACAATGGGACCTTATCACTTCCCCTTTATCAACATTCCCATATCCCATTCACAACATTTATATTATGACAGATGTATCATACTAGTAATAAGGCAATGGATTACCACACACAACCAACTTATATAAGATAATTAAAGATACGTACCTGGCACTTCCTGCCTTACCCCCAAAGGGTATGTCGACTGTATCAATAGCCTTCTCCGGCTTTTCAGCCCATACCATTAATAATATAATTAAGTAAAGTGTGTTAGAGTTTACACACCTAGTAACACGCAAAACGACACTCTCTACGTCGACACTATCATTAGCAGAAACAACTACTATCTGCCTATGACTCTATTCTGAAGCCGGTCCACAAACTGGTGGCCAATCTCGGACTGTTGACACCGCTCGCTTCTTAAACTTAGGGGCTGGGTTCACAGGTCCAACCCCTTCCTTTGCCTGATCGATATTGGATTCCATCAAAGATCTTGTCAAACGCTACTATAATGAAATATGGTTGTTTAAACCCCAATATAGGGTTAAGGTAACGAATACGATAACGAACCTAAATAAAATCTAAAGAGAACACCCTTACCTTGAAAACCCGAAAAGAGAGATGGGGTTCAGAGATTAACGATTTTCAGCTGAGGGACTTAGATGATTTGATTTCCTTCAATTCTCGGAATAGCGCCCCAAAGAGAGCATAGAGACAGTGAGAATCATAAATCCAACAATGGCCTTACCAAGCCAATTAGCCATTCGGCTTTGGCTTCCAAAAACTGAAAGAGAAGCATAGAGAATTAACAGAAGTCGACACTTACCTCAACATAAAAGATTTGGCTATCACTTAAGAGAAGATTCGGCAATGATAGGGAAGAAGATTGAAAGGGCCAAAAGAAATAAAATAAAACTAAAAATGAGACTTAGGGGTTTTCGATTTTAGAAGAGATCAAAGAAAAGATGAACAAGAAAAGGCTATGAAGATTCTACTTGAAGAAGAAAATAGAGAAGAGAACTATGGGCAAGGGACATTCGGTTATAGCATAGAAATGGAGATGGGAATGGGGGTTAGGGGTTTCGGCTTTTAAAAAAGAAACAATTGGGAGAAGAGGAATAAAACATGATAGAAAGAAGTGATAAGAATGGTGAAGAAGAAGAAGAATTTTTGGCAGGACCTAAGTGAATTCGGTTTCGACAGAAAATGAAGAGGAGAAAGAAAACCTCAAATGTCGAAAATAGGAAGAGAACTCTCCCTTTACTAAACACTATTTCGGCACCTACTAACCCAAAAGTCGAAAATGCATTATTTTCAGAACAAAAAGCCTATGCTCTAAAGTAGAAATTCGGCACACCCTAGCCCCACCAAAAATCGATTCCCCTCTACTATGAGTTTGAAATTCGGCCAACACTAAGCTCACAATGTCCATCCATTTTTTTCCTCTTCAAATTCCACCTGATCACCTATTTGAAATATTTGAACACTTCAAACTCCCCCTTTCCTCTTTGCCATTCAATCAAACTAATTGACTCAGTCCACTCCCCTATCCTTAATTGTCCCAGTCAAGCTCTGCGTCTGCTCCCCTTTACGCAAAAAAGAACTCCCAAAATGAGATCCTTGTGACTTGAACCTGCTCCTTCTGCTACCCCCTGTGGCGTTACTTACCAGCATCTTAATTGGCGCCTCCTTGCCACTCTGCCATCCCTTTTCTTGTGCCAACCAAACACCAACACAATCCATTAAGTCCTATTCCAGTTAGTTCCTCCACTAAAGTGCCTAAAAAGGAAATTTAACCAGGGCTCCGGCTTTTCTCTGGGCCCTTCCTAGACTCTCATACACCCTAAACAAGCACATTACACAAAGCATACATACAAAAACACATCAAAAGCATAGCCCCTAGATCAGGATATTACAGTTCTACCCCCTTACGAAAATTTTAACCTCGAAATTACCTGATCAAAATAAATGAGGGTATTGCTGTCGTATCGCTTCTTCTGGTTCCCACGTAGCTTCTTCAGAACCGTGATTACGCCACAAGATCTTAACCAATGGAACTGTCTTTCTGCGTAACACTTTGACATCACGATCTAAGATCCGACTTGGTTCCTCTTCAAAGGATAGATTAGGCCTTACTTCGATTTCCTCTACTGACACCACGTGAGACGGATCTGAATGATAGTGTTTTAGAATCGAAACGTGGAACACATCATGAATCTGGCTTAACTCTACAGGTAACTGGAGTTGATAAGCTACTGGTCCCATACGCTTCAATACACGATAAGGCCCAATGAACTTGGGGCTTAGCTTACCCTTCTGCCCAAACCTTAGCACATTTTTCAACGGTGAAACCTTTAAGAATACCTGATCACCTATCACAAATTCTATATCTTTGCGCTTAAGATCAGCATAGAATTTCTGCCGGTCCGATGCTTCTTTTAACCGAGTTCGAATTAACTTAACCTTATTTTTCGCTTTCGAAACCAAGTCCGGACCCAACAACTAACGGTTGTCCAATTCTATCCAACACGTAGGGGTACGACACTTCCGATCATATAATGCCTCATAAGGTGCCATCTGTATACCCGCTTGGTAGCTATTGTTATATGCAAATTCTGCTAACGGTAGGAATTCTTCCCAATTACCTCTGAAGTCTAAAACACAGCCCCTCAACATGTCTTCTAAGATCTGAATTACCCTCTTTGATTGTCCATCAGATTGTGGATGGAACACTATACTAAAATCTAACTTTGTCCCTAATGCTTGATGTAATGCCTTTCAAATCTTTGACGTGAATCTGGGGTGTCTATTAGAGATGATAGACACTGGCACTTCATGCAACCTTACGATCTCTGCTACGTACAACTTAGCCAATTTCTAAAGGGAGTAATTGACGCAAATCGGTATGAAATGGGTAGACTTCGTCATTCGGTCCACAATTACCCATACCGAATCCTTTTTAGTAGGTGAAAGGGGCAACCCACTAACAAAATCCATCGTGATCCTCTCCCACTTCTACTGCGAAATCTTTAATGACTGTAGCAAACCTGAAGGTAACTGATGTTCTACTTTTACCCACTGGCATGTCAAACACTTACTCACAAATTCGGTTACTTCACGCTTCAGACCCGACCATCAAAACTATTCTTGTAACTCTCTATACATCTTACTTCTGCTAGGATGCATAGCATATGGGCTGCTATGCACCTCCTGAAGTATGAACTGTCTTAATTCCACATCTTTCAGCATGCAAACCTTCTTACGAAAACACAGAACCCCATCACTGTTCAAACCGAAATCCTCTACCCCATCACTCTGTACTTGAAGTAGTCGAGCACTCAAGCCATCATCCAGTAATTGCTTTTCTTTAATATGATTTATCCATGTCGGTTTCACCTGTAGCTCAGCTAACAAACTCCCATCATCGTACAAGCTAAGATGGGCAAATCTGACATAGCACATCCTCCACCACATTAGCTTTACCTGGATGGTAATCAATCGAGCAATCGTAATCCTTTAACAACTCGATCCACCTCCTCTGTCTTAAATTTAGCTCCTTCTGGGTAAGAAGATATTTTAAGCTCTTATGATCTCTATAAATGACGGACTTCTCCCCATACAAATAATGCCTCCAAATCTTCAAGACAAACACCACAACTGCCAACTCCAAATCATGCATGGGGTAATTTAGCTCATGCGGTCTTAGCTGCCAAGACGCATACGCTACAACCCTTCCGTCTTGCATTAACACACATCCTAATCTCGTGTGTGAAGCATCACAGTAAACCACGAACTCTTTTCCAACCTCCGGCTGAATCAACACTGGATCTTCCGTCAAAACCCTCTTCATCCTCTCAAAACTTTCCTGCTGCTTGTCAGTCCACATAAAAGGTACCCCTTTCCTCAACAACTTGGTTAGTGGTGCTGCAATTAACGAGAACCCCTCAACAAACCTTCGGTAATATGCAGCAAGACCTAGAAAACTTCTAATATCTGCCACAGACTTAGGTGGCATCTAATTCAAGACAGCTTCAATTTTTTGAGGATCTACTCTAATTCCCTCTTCCGACACAACATGGCCTAGAAAGGTAACTTCGCTTAGCCAAAATTTGCACTTACTAAATTTGGCGAACAATTGCCTCTCTCTTAAGATTTTCAACACGACCCAAAGATATGAATCGTGCTCCCCTTCTGACCTTGAATAAACCAAAATATTGTCTATAAACCCTACAACGAACTGGTCCAAATAGGGTTGAAAAACCCGATTCATCATATCCATAAACGCTGCTGGTGCATTGGTTAACCCAAATGGCATCACCAAAAATTTGTAGTCTCCATAGCGAGTACGGAACACCGTTTTATGGATATTCGTTTCCTTAACCTTGAGTTGATGATACCCTGACCTCAAATTTGTCTTTGAAAAGACTGAAGCCCACTTCAACTGGTCGAATAAGTCGTTAATTCGCGGTAACATGTATTTGTTCTTGATTGTTAATTTGTTCAGCTGGCGATAATCAATGCACATACGCATTGATCCATCCTTCTTCTTAACAAATAACACCGGCGCTCATCATGGTGATACACTCAGCCGGATGAAACCTCGATCTAAAAGTTCTTAAACCTGAGCTTACAGTTCTACTAGCTCCTTCGACGCCATTCTATAAGGAGCGATAGATACAGGCGCTGACCCCGAAAGAAGATCAATTCTGAATTCCACCTTGCGATCTGGGGGTAATCTTGGAAGCTCTTCTGGAAAAATATCAGAAAACTCCTTCACTATCTTCACGTCCCCCACAGACAATTCCTTACCCTCCAAAGCGCAAAACAAGGCTATGAACGCCTCACATCCTTTCCTCACCATTCTTTCAGCCTTTAGAGCGGACACCACGTTAGACAAATAGTTCCTCCTTTCTCCTATTACCACCACCTCCTCATCTTCAGGAGTCCTAACCACCATGCGCTTAGCAGCACAATCCAAATTTGCTCGATACCTCACTAACCAGTCCATCCCTAAGATCAAATCGAACTCCCCGAATGGTAGTTCCATTAGATCAGCCGAAAAAACCACCCCTTGCACTTCTAAAGGTACATCCCTATAAAGTTTGTTTACCACAACCGATAGTCCTAGTGGACTAATTACTGTCATCTCCCTAGAAGAAATCTCAGAGTCTATACTTAAAGTTCCAGAAACCACACTAGCAATGTAAGAATGTATCAACCCTATGTCAATCAATGCAGAAAAAGGCAATACAAAGATTAAGAAAGTACCGGTTATGACGTCCGGTGCGTCCCCCTCTTTTCTGCGTCTAGCTGGATAAACCAACCCTGGTTGTCTTGCATCGGTGTTTCCTGTATCTCTGCATGGTGTTCAACGTCCCCGACTAAAACCATTACCCCCTTTGGCCAGACCACGACCTCTCTGCGGTTGTTGGCTTCCTCTACCCTGTTGAGTATAACCTTGATTCCCTGGCCTTGCACTATCTCACTCCTGTGTATAATCCCAAATCTGGAGATCAGCCGATCCACACCTGTAACACCTTCTGTTACTTGCCTAACATTCTCCAAAATGGAATTTACTACACCGAGCACACCTCTGAGGCTACCTATCAGCAATGGGTCTCACTACCCGATTCGGCCCATCCATCCTAGGTCTTTTCTGAAAATGCCCAGCCGACCCTAGCGATTCAAAATTCTTTTTATTACCACTTCTATCTCTATCCCGATTCTGCTTTTCTGACTGCTTCACCTCCTTGGCTATCTTAGCCTTTTCTACAAAAACCGTGAATTCCCTTTCACGCTGTGGTGCTATCAATACCCGTAGATCATCCCTCCAACCATCTTCAAACTGGACACAACGCTCATGGTCTGTAGCCACTATCCCTCGAGTATAGCGACTAAGGCGTAGGAACTCTACCTCGTATTCAACCACCGATTTACTTCCCTGAACTAGATTCAAAAATGCCCTGCGCTGTGTGTCCACGTAGCTCGATCCGATGTACTTACTCTGAAAGGCCGTTTTGAAGAAATCCCAGGTGATATGGTCAGCCACTGCACCATCCCTAGCCGTAAGCCACCACTGATACGCTTCGTCCCACAGAAGTGACACAACCCCTTTCAACTTTTCCCTTCTGTGAAATCGAGATCATCCATTATACGCTCAACCACCTCCAACCAATTCTCAGCTGCACTAGGGGCTACCCCAGAGATACCCCTAAACATTTCCTCTCCATTAGCCAGAAGTCGTTCCGACACAAATTTTTGGGCCCCGGTACCCAGGCCTGCCCCAGCAACTCTCTCCAATACCAGTAACATCGCCTGAGACACCGTGTTATCGCCATTCGTTTGATCTTGAAACTCTGTCTCTGTAGCTGGCGGTATTGGCATCTCATTTCTCGACTCATGACCAGATCCTACTGGTTCTGACACCGTATTTTCGCCTCTACCATGGCCACGCACACCATGTCCACGACCCTTAGAGCTCATAACTAACGTTTGCGACTTAATCTGGTTAAAAGTTTTATGGGTTAGTATTTCTTTCACTGTTTAACACCGAGTAGTTTTATGGATAACAGTCTTAAGGAATAGTTTTCGCAAGACACATCAAACAGTTTCAGTCTCTAAAGTTTGGGTATCTTAAAGCTTAACAAACATACTCATTCATGGCATCAATCATTTCAATCATATATCACCAAATAGTTAGAATCACTTACCTGGGTGGATCGGGTGCCAACGGACTCGGATGCCATATTTCACTCAAAATAGTTTTCTCCAATTCCCATTGATTTTATAAAGTACTGTCAAACCCATTGTAACACCCTAAACCCGGCCCAAACGTTACGACCGGATCTGGTATGTTATCGGGTAAATTGAAAAGCAATCTTTCAGTGACTTTGGGAAAAACCATATTTTTTTTTCTTTTTGAAAAAAAAAAACACTTTCCAATTAAAGTGAGGACTTTGTGTATAAACAAACAGATTCAAATGACTTTCAGGGAAAAAAGTGATTAGACATGAGCCATCATTGTTAAGAAAAAAACCCGAGTTTTATCAAAAATACCCTGTAACCCATTCGTGAATATTTTTGAAAGATAGTTGTTTAATGTTTTAGGAAAAATCTAGTTTTGAGCATTTATTCATAATCAGTAATCAAGGTAAATACTAAAACCCAATTAAAGATTACCAAAGGCCATATTACAACGAAAATCCCCAAATAAATAAAAAAACTAACTATAAGCAGTAGAAAATTTACACAAAAGAAATATAACGTATTTTATGGCCTTCACGAGTCCACCTCGGCTCCCATATCCACGATCTACTGATTACCTAAATAGTTAAGGAAAGGGTGAGTCATAGAGACTCAGTGTGTAAAACTATCCGACACATAAACTGGCCCACGGCCCACAATCTTATATTTAGCTAATACACAATGTCATACAGTTGCAAGAAATGCATTATGCCCAGCCCAACCTAGTATTTCCATCCTCTATACACCAACCCGAACCAACCATCACACTGTGGGGATTTCTACAATCAACCCTCCATCCGCTACACACCATCTTGACAGTCATGCTGTTAGAAAATGTGGCAGAGCCACCGAGCACTATGTGACCTTAAAACAACTGTGGCATAGCCACCGATCACTACGTGACCTCATAAACAGATGTGGCAGCACCACAGATCACTATGTGACCTTAATAAACAATGTGGCAGAGCCACCGATCACCATGTGACCTTAAGAGCAATGTGGCAGAGCCAGCGATCACAATGTGACCTTATCACTTCCCCTTTATCAACATTCCCATATCCCATGCACAACATTTATATCATGACAGTTGTATCATACTAGTAACAAGGCAATGGATTACCACACACAACCAACTCATATCAGATAATTACAGATACGTACCTGGCACTTCCTGCCTTACCCCCAAAGGGTATGTCGACTGTATCAACAGCCTTTTCCAGCTTTTCAGCATATACCATTAATAATATAATTAAGTAAAGTGGGTTAGGGTTTACACACCTAGTAACACGCAAAACGACACTCTCTACATCAATAATATCACTAGTAGAAACAACTGCTATCTGCCTATGACTCTGTTCTGAAGCCGGTCCACAACCTGGTGGCCAATCTCGGACTGTTGACACCGCTCGCTTCTTAAACTTAGGGGCTGGGTTCACAGGTCCAACCCCTTCTTTTGCCTGATCGATATTGGATTCCATCAAAGATATTGTCAAACGCTACTATAATGAAATATGGTTGTTTAAACCACAATATAGGGTTAAGGTAACGAATACGATAATGAACCTAAATAAAATCTAAAGAGAACACCATTACCTTGAAAACCCGAAAAGAGAGATGGGGTTCAGGGATTAACGATTTCTAGCTTAGGGACTTAGATGATCTGATTTCCTTCAATTCCCGGAATAGTGCCCCAAAGAGAACACAGAGACAGTGAAAATCATAAATCCAACGATGACCTTACCAAGCCAATTAGTCATTCGACTTTGGCTTCCAAAAACCGAAAGAGAAGCATAGAGAATTAACAGAAGTCAACACTTACCTCAACACAGAAGATTCGGCTATCACTTAAGAGAAGATTCGTCAATGACAGGGAAGAAGATTGAAAGGGCCTAAAGAAATAAAATAAAACTACAAATGGGACTTAGGGGTTTTCGATTTTAGAAGAGATCAAAGAAAAGATGAACAAGAAAAAGCTATGAAGATTCGACTTGTAGAAGAAAACAGAGAAGAGAAATATGGGCAAGGGACATTCGGCTATAGCATAGAAATGGAGATAAGAATTGGGGTTAAGGGTTTTAACTTTTAAGAGAGAAACAATTGGGAGAAGAGGAATAAAACAAGATAGAAAGAAGTGATAGGAATTGTGAAGAAGAAGAAGAATTTTTGGCAGGACCTAAGTGAATTCGGTTTTGGCAGAAAATGAAGAGGAGAAAGAAAATCTCAAATGCCCAAAATAAGAGGAGAACTCTCACTTTACTAAACACTATTTCGGCACATACTAACCCAAAAGCCAAAAATGCATTATTTTGAGAACAAAAAGCCTATGCTCCAAAGTAGAAATTCGGTACATCCTAGCCCCACCAAAAACTGATTCCCCCCTCTACTATGAGTTTGAAATTTGGCCAACACTAAGCTCACAATGTCCATCCCTTTTTTTCCTCCTCAAATTCCTCCTGATCACCCATTTGAAATATTTGAACACTTCAAACTCCCCTTTTTCCTCTCTACCACTTATTCAAACTATTTGACTCAGTCCACTCCCCTATCCTGAAGTGTCCCAGTCAAGCTCTGCCTCTGCTCCCCTTGACGCCAAAAAGAACTCCCAAAATGAGCTTCTTGTGACTTGAACCTGCTCCCTCTGCTACCCCCTGTGGCATCACTTACCAGCATCTTAAGTGGCACATCCTTGCCACTCTGCCACCCCTTTTCTTGTGCCAACCAAACACCAATACAATCCCTTAAGTCCTATTCCAGTTAGCTCCTCCACTAAAGTGCCTAAAAAAGAAATTTAGCCGAGGCTCCGGCTTTTCTCCGGGCCCTTCCTAGACTCTCATACACCCTAAACAAACACATTACACAAAGCATACACACAAAAACACATCAAAAGCATAGCCCCTAGATCAGGATATTACATTACTCATGCTTACTCTTACTAATCACATAGCTTATATCAAACTTATTTCTCATAAGTATCTGATATGCACTTGTATCACTTCATCACATAACTTTAGCACTTTTGCCCTTTTAAATATAAACTTAGCTCATTATCATCTTTGACATGAACTTAACTCTTTACTCGTTGAACCACTTGGAATATCGAAGGATACCCTGAATTTTTCTTACACATAGTAAGATGCCAATGCCATATCATATATATGGTCTTACATGGGATCATATGTCGATGCTGATGCCATATCCCAAATATGGTATTATACGGGATCTTATATCGATGTCAATGCCATATCCCAGATATGGTCTTATACGAGATCGTATATCGATGCCATGTCCTAAACATGGTCTTACACGATTTTCTCATTTGATGTCGATTCCATATCCTAGATATGGTCTTATACGGGATCTCAACTCGGTGCCAAGGCCATGTCCCAGACATGGTCTCTTACGGGACCTTATAATCTCATGTCTCGACAATGGTATCCTTTCTATTCCGTAGGTCAGCCGGGACTTTCAAATAATAAATTTTCATCATACTCTCATTGAACGTCCTTGATCAATTTTCATAAAAATAATGCACATTTCATATAATCTCAAGCATTTCGATACATAATGACATAAATTTAATTTATTTTACACAAACTTACCTTGATACCAAAATATATGTAGTTATTTAATTTAGTCCACCACCGTGTTCTTTCCTCGGTTTCAGTCCGGGCTTCATGTTTCTTGATCTATAAGGACAATTTTACTATTTTAATGATCACATTGACTAAATCGAGCCATGAATCATACTTTGGAAAAGTTACTATTTTGCCCTATACTTTCTCATATTTACTAAATGGTCCCTATGCTCGTATAATGAAATACACTTATTTCTTTTGTTACCCAAGCCTAGTCGAACCTATCTTAAGCTTATAGTAGCTCATATTTTCCTTCAAAACTAATTTTTGTGCTACACATTTTATCACTTTTGCAATTAGGTCCTTTTTATGAATTTTTCATGAAAATCACTTAGAAAAAGATGTTTATCATATATCAAATTTTCATATTCTTCCACTAAACATCAAAATACATGCAAGTCATGAATGGGTAAATTTTTGAACATGAACCCTAGCTCAAAATATAGCTAGAAATAGCTAAATCGAGCAATGAGTATCTCCAAAATACAAAAAAAAAAATTAAAAATGGGGCTAGGAGGTACTTACAATCAAGCTTGAAAGTTGAAGAAACCCTAGCTATGGTGCTCTTTAAATTTTCGGCACTTAGGAAGAAGATGGACACCATTTTTTACTTCTTTTTCCCTTTTTATTAGTTTATTAACCAAATGACTAAAATACCCTTAAGGCGCCTTTCTTGAGATTTTTCCTTCCTATGTTTATTTTTTTCCATCTTAACATATAATGGTCTAGTTGCTAAATAAGGACCTCTAATAATTTTTCTAATGCTATTTCATACTTGAATCTTCTAGAATCGCATATTTTTCAATCTTTGCAATTTAGTCCTAATGAATAAATTGATCACTAAATTATAAAATTTCTTCATGAAATTTTCACATAATCATGGAATCATATCATAGACCTCATAAAAACCATAAAAATCATTTTTCTAATTCAAATTTGTTGTTTCACAACCACTATTTCAATTAAGCCCTAAATTGGGCTGTTATAATTCTCCCCTTTAGGGATTTTCGTCCTAGAAAATCTTACTAGTAAAAAGGTTGGGATATTGGTTTCTTATAGCCTTCTTGAGCTCCCATGTAGCCTCTTCTACCCCATATATTTGCCATAGTACTTTCACAAGAGCAATACTTTTATTTCCTTACTGTTTGACTTATCGTGCCAAAATCGTAATAAGCTCTTCGCCATAAGTCATGTCCTGTTGAATTTCAACCTCTGTTGGTACAATCACATGCGAAGGGTCTGATCGATAGCGACGTAACATAGATATATGGAACACATCATGAATCTTTTCCAACTTGGATGGCAAAGCTAAACGATAAGCTACCGGCCCTATCTCTCGGTAATCTCATATGGTCCGATAAAGTGCGAACTCAACTTGCCTTTCTGGCCAAATATGAGAACTTTCTTCCATGGTGACACTTTCAAAAATATCTTATCACCAACTTGAAACTCAATCTCTTTTCATTTTAAATCCATGTAGGACTTTTATCTATCAGAAGAAACTTTTAAACAATCACGACTCACTTTTACTTTCTCTTCAGTTTCTTTGACTAAATCAACTCCGTGATCTAATTCTCTCTGAGTTTAGTCCAATACAAGGGCATTCAGTATTTACGCCCATATAATGCCTCATAAGGCGCCATTTTTAAACTCGACTAGTAACTGTTATTGTAGGAAAATTCCACTGATGGTAAATACTTTTCCCAATTACCTTGAAATTCCAAAACACAGCATCGGAGCATGTCTTAAAGTATCTGTATTATCCTTTCTGAATGTCCATCAGTTTGCGGATGGAAAGCTGTATTAAAGCTCAATTTTGTACCCAAGGCTTCTTGCAACTTTTTCTAGAATTGTGATGTAAATCTTGGATCTCTATCCAAAATAATCGACAATGGTACTCCGTGAAGTCTCACAATTTCTGAAACATACAAATCCGCCAACTTATCAAGTGAAAAATCAATGCGTACCGGTATAAAATGGGATGACTTTGTAAGTCTATCCACCACAACCTATACAACATCCTTTTTTTTCGGTGTCAAAGGCAAACCTATTATAGAGTCCATAGTAATACGGTCCCATTTCCACTTGGGAACCATAATAGGCTGAAGTAGGCCTGAAGGTACTTGGTGTTCAGCTTTCAGTTGCTGACAAATCAAGCATCTCGATACAAACTCGAAAGTATCTTTCTTCATATTTTACCACCAATACCATTTCTTCAAGTCATTATACATCTTTGTGCTGCCTGGATATACAGATAAACATCCACTATGTGCTTCATGCAAAATTTTTCGAATAAGCTCATCATCTCTGGGTACACAGACCCTATCTTGAAACATCAAATATCCTTTAGAATTAATCCAAAAGTCTGACTCAACACCCGACTCACATTGAACTCTTTTAGCTTACAATTCATTGTTGCCTTTTTGAACTGCATAAATCTCTTAGAGAAACATCGATCTAGGTCTCAATTCAGCTAGAATAGAACCATCATCTGACAAAGCTATCCGTGTATTCATGGCTTTCAATGCAAAAAAGGATTTCCTACTCAAAGCATCGACGATAACTTTCGCCTTTCCCGGATGGTTGTCAATTACTAGCTCGTAATCCTTTATCAACTCTAACCATCTTCTTTGCCTTAAATTCAATTCCTTTTCAGTCACCAAGTACTTTAGGCTCCTATGATTAGTAAATATCTGATATTTTTCACCATACAAATGGTGTCTCCATATCTTTAGTGCAAATACAATAGCGGCTAACTCCAAATTGTGGGTCGAGTAATTCTTCTCGTGCGGATTTAACTGTCTAGAGGCATAAGCTGTTACTTTTCTTTCTTGCATGAGTACACAACCCAATCCATTCAAAGATGCATCGCTATAAACCAAAAATTCTTTTCTTGGTTCAGGTTGCACTAGAACGAGAGCCTTTGTCAACAATGCCTTTAATTTCTTAAAACTCTGTTGGCACTTTTCTATCCACTCAAACTTCACATCTTTTTGCAATAGCCTCGTCATCAGAGTAGCTATCATGGAAAATCCCTTGAAAAATCGTCTGTAATAACCAGCTAGGCCCAAAAAACTTCTAACCTCAGATACGTTCCTTGGCGGTTTCCAATCAACAATTGCTAAAATTTTACTCGGATCCACTCGAATTCCATCTCCCGAAATAATGTGCCCCAAAAATCTAAATTCTTTAAGCCAAAATTCACTTTTACTAAACTTTGCATATAACTGATTATCTCGTAAAATTTATAAGACTATCCTCAAATGCTCAGCATGCTCGTTCTCATCATGAGAGTAAGTCAATATATCATTAATGAAGACCACCACAAATTTATCCAAATATGGCCGAAAGATGCGGATCATTAAATCCATAAACATGGCAGGGGCATTTGTTGAAGCGAAAGGCATGACTAAAAATTCATAGTGACCATACCTTGTCCGAAATGCGGTATTCGGCACATCTGAATCTTTGACTCTCAATTGATAATATCCAGACTTCAAGTCTATCTTAGAAAACACAGTGGCTCCCTTCAATTGGTCGAACAAATCATCGATCCTTGGCAAGGGATACTTGTTCTTTACGGTTACCTTATTAAGTTCCCGATAATCTACATATAACCTCATGGAACCATCTTTCTTTTTCATAAATAATACCGGAGCACCCCACGGAGAATAACTTGGTCTTGCGAAACCTTTATCCATTAACTCTTGTAACTGTGCCTTCAATTCTTTCAACTCAGTTGGAGCCATCCTGTACGGAGCAATTGAGATAGGGGCAGTACAGGGGCTAACTCAATACCAAATTCAATCTCTCTCATTGGAGGCAACCCTGGCAATTCTTCTGGAAATACATCTGGATACTCACATACTATCGACACTGATTTAATTCTTAACTCAATCTCTTTGGCATTCATCACAAAGGCAAGATAAGCTTCATATCCCTTTCTTACATATTTTCGTACAGACATATGAGAAATCACTACAAGCAATCTGTCTTGTTCATTTGATTCAACATGAAGAATATCCCTATTTTCACATTTTAACTCAATAAATTTCCTTCCACAGTTCACTATCACATCATGAGAAGTTAACCTATCCATACCAAGAATTACATTGAATTCATCAAACGATAATAACATGAGATTGGCCTAAAAATAATGACCTCTAATTATCAAGGGCAACCTGTACATACTTTGTCAACTAACACACATTTTCTTAGGGGATTTGACACCTTTGTCACAAATTTTTTAGACTCTACAGGCATGTTCATACTAGAGACTAATTTTATGCAAACATATGAGTGGGTAGATCCCGGGTCAATTAAAGCAACAACATGAGTATCATAGAGAGAAAATGTACCAGTAATTACATCAGGGGATGATGCCTCTTCGCAAGCGCGAATGGCATAAGTCCTCGCAAGCATTCTACCCTCAGATCCTACAGTCTGCTCTCTAGATCTATTCTTACTACTCATTCTATTTCCCGGATTTCTCTGTGAACTTCCACTAGCAGTACTTCCCTATCTTGCACTCTGAGATTTCTCTTTCTCACCCATATCAGGGCAATCTCTAATAAAATAATCTAGGGATCCCCACTTGAAACAAGCTCTCTCATTTGCTCGACACTCACCAGGATGACGTCTGCCACACAGTGGACATTCTGGTCTACTTGGTCGAGCGTTACCAACACTAGCAACTGAAGTGGTCTGAGCTTTAGACCCCGAGTACTGTTTACCCTTACTTCTGATTGAAAACCCAGCTGAAGTGGCTGATCGAGTAGTAAACTCTCTTGATTTCTTAGATAAGGATTGAAATGACTTGCTCAAATGTCTCTTCCTCGAGTCATGAGACTCGATTTCAACCTTTCTTTTCTCTTTGGCCAACTCCTCGGCCTTGCAAGCTCTATCTACTAACACAACAAATTCCTTTAATTCTAGGACACCAACATACAATCGGATATCCTCATTTAACCCATCCTCAAATCTTTTGCACATAATGGCCTCGGTGGATACGCACTCCTGGGCGTATTTACTAAACCTTACGAACTCACATTCATATTCAATCACCGTCATTCTGCCTTACTTTAACTCAAGGAATTTCTTTCTTTTCTAGTCGATAAACCTTTGGCTAATGTATTTTTTGAAACTCTTCTTGGAAAAATTCCCAATTAACTTTCTCCCTTGGTACAACTGACACAAAGGTGTTCCACCATTGGTAAGCTGAGTCTCTTAAGAGACACAACATATTTCATGCACTCTTCAGGGTGCAAGACAGTTTATCAAATACCCTGATCGTATTTTCAAGCCAAAATTCTACTCTTTTCGGATCATAATATTTATTAGCTCGAAACTCTTCAGCTCCTTGTTTCCAAATTCTATCAACAGGGGGCTTTTCCCTTCTTAGCACTTCTACAACTTGGGGAGCTACAGAGGTAGGCTAAGGGATAGGTGGCAGTGGAGGAGGTTGCGCATTTGGGTTTGTTCGAACGAACTCCGTATAACAGGCATTCATCATGTGGAGAAAGGATTCCCTAGCATCTTATCCTCTCTAACTTACAGTCGCTGGTCTATTCTCATTTTTAGTTGGCACCGTCCTTTCGGTAGGAGCCAGCGCGTTACTTTCTACATCTTCTACCATTACTCTATCGGGATCCATTACTATATGAAAACATAATTTAAGTTGTCAAGAGTAGTCACACTATCATTATATAAATACTCATACGTATGGCATGTATAGCTAGACTCATACTTACGCTACGTTAGTCTGAGAATCGACTAAACTGTAACTATGATACCACTAAATGTAATACCTCTTACTCGTATTCAACGTCGAAATTGGGTACGAGGCATTACCGTACTTAACATACTTCATCATGTAATATTAGGCCATAAATATGCATTCAAACTTAAAACCTTTCATTCGTATCCACAATGTCCCTATTATGGGTCCACAATTGCTGCTCAGTTCTCGGCTCTACCCCAGCATTATCGACTGCTTCCTGTGTAGGAGAGGCCGCCTGGAGTGGTCTAGTGTAGACCACTATTGCCAATGATTTGCATTGCTCCTCATTAGTTACCTCATCAACTTCTGTCAGTCTCGCTCCAAATTATCAATATTTTCACACACAGACTCAGTTGCAGTGAAAATCTTCTCAACAGAATCTTTTTCTTTTTTTTTTCTTTCTCATTTTTAACAACTTTTTCTTCTTCAGCAACAACTTCCTTCTCAACAATAGTGTCTTCTTGAACAGCAAAAATACCACCCTCAAATAAGCTATCAATCTTTCACAGGCATTCTTCAATGTCCCTAGATTCTTCTTTTTTCTCATTATCAGAGACCTGCACAATGGGTGGGGATGCCACCGATATATCTCAGCCTTCTAAGTTGTTATATAATGAAGATTGGTGGAAACACTGGGAATTTTGGTAGTGGGGATGGGCTTAATTGGCCTAATGTGGCTATAATAGAATTGTTCCAGGCTCTGGTATAAGCATAAAACAGATTTTGGGATTTATCCATATCTTCTACTGTAGCGACAAGCCTGATCTACCTGTTGTTGATGGAATTTACTAGTTTTTCGACATCCTTCAGTTTACGCCTTAATGATGTCTCTGTATTTAGGTTTGTTCCTTTCATGTCAGCTTTAGCTTTGCCCTTTCTTTTCTTTCTGGTTTTGCCTCTTTCAATATCAGCGTGTCTTTGCCACGAGTCATTCGCTCTATAGAGGCTTCATTAATCGGGCCCTTATTTTCCAGGACTTCCTTACCAGTACTAGGCACAATTCCTCTTTACTGGCATAATAAAATCACCAATGATGGGAAAACCAAGATCTCAGTCTGCTTTGCAGTGCAGTCAGAAATTTCTTGGTGAAGTATTACGCCCACATCAATTTTTCTACCCTTGACAATAGAATGTATTAGACACATTCTGTCGAGAGTGACTGTGGTGCTGTAAGTAGAGGGCTTTAGCCTGCAGTTGACAAAATGAAACCAAAATTTTCCTTGCAGCATCAAGAAGCAATGATGCATAGTATAATTCTTTTGATGGGAACTCATCCACACAGCTCCCTTGACACACAAGTCTCTCACCAACAGGTCTCATTTTTCATTTGTGATGTCATCAATGAACTTGGAGTGTTTTTCGACATCGACCTTGGTGTTGTACAGCTCGTTGATTTTTTTCAGCATCCCATGGCATTAGACGTTATCGAACGAAAATGAACTCTAATTCATGATCGTAGAGATTAGCATAAAACTCACGTACTAGTAAAGGCGAGTATCTTCTAGGATGGGTGCAAAAAGTTTCCCACTTTAACTTCGAGATGGTCTTGTAGACTAGTTTACCCATGTTTTATTGTGGAAAAAAGGAAATGCCCTGTTCGAGATGAAAGTTTCGCTTCAACATGTTGTCTTGAAATTGTTCCCTTTCCAATTTATTTAAAAAGATTACTACCTCTTTTGTCTGCACTGGCCTAGGGGATTCTAATTCATGAACTGTGGTAACAAAGGATGCATGTTCTCCAACAGATTTGGTAGCTTTCTTGACTGAGCCTCTTATTTTAGCTATCTTTTATTGAGGGAGAACGATTTAAACTTAAAAAGATATGATCTTGAGAAGAGAAAAAATAAAAATGGTTGCTTGAATGCATTACAGTTGTTATAGTGGGTGAGGATTTATAGTGAGTGAAAGGGGAAGATGGAGAGGCGTGTTGTTTTATGAAGAGATATAAGGCTGGCGGAAAGAGTTGTGTCCAATAGAAATTGTGCCCGCTCAAAAGGATCAAATGGATGAGTGATTTCGATCCAATGGTAGAATCTGAATTTCCCTGAATTCTGATGAGATGTAAATGGTAGTACAGACTTATGGAATGAGCCGCTAGCAAAATTTTAATACGTTGACAAAGGTACCTAATTTATTCTGCAAAAAGGAAAGGAAATTTTTTATAAATAAAAATAAAATAAACTAAAATCATAGAGTACTAATTAAAAAGTAAACTTTTCGACCAATTTAATGGTCTCTGCCTGCTTTTGATCACTGTTGCCAAAATAGTGTTTCAACTTTTGTCCATTTACTTTGAACTGGTGTCCATCACGTAAATCTCGAATTGTGACTGCACTATGAGGAAATACGTCAACAACTTCAAAAGGTCCAGACCAACGTGAACCAATTTACCTGGGTGCAATTTGAGTCGAGAATTGAATAATAAAACCTATTAACACGCGATAAATTGTCGCTGCAAAATAATCTTCTCATGCCATCATTTGGTCTTTTCCTTGTAAATTGAGGCATTTTTATAAGCATTTATCCTAATCTCCTCTAGTTCAGTGATATCCAGTAGTCTTTTCTTTCCAGCCGCTTGATAGTCCATGTTCACTTGCTTAATTGCCCACATTGCTTTGTGTTCCAGTTCAACTGGGAAGTGACATACTTTCCCAAAAACCAATTTATACGACAACATCCCTAATAAAGTTTCGTATGCTATCTGCAATTCCCATAAAGCGTCATCTAATCAGAAACACCAATCTTTCCTTGAAAGGTTTACAACTTTCTCAAGAATGTTCTTAATTTGTCGATTCGATACTTCGGCTTGTCCATTGGTTTACAGATGATAAGTAGTAGTCATTCTATGATTAACTCCATATCTCTTCAATGCGGTTGCCACTTTATTGCAATGGAGGTGTGTAGCCTGATCACTAATGAATGCCTTTAGTGTGCCAAAACAGGTGAATATATGTTTGTGAAAAAATTTTAGCGCTGTCTTTGCATCATCCTTTGGGAATGCAACAGCTTCCACCCATTTTTAGATTTAGTCAACAGTTACTAATTTATAAAAATTTCCAAATGAGCTTGAAAACGGTCACATAAAATCCACACCCCAAACATTGAATAATTCAACCTCCATAATTGGCTGCTACAACATTTCATTGCGTCGGGATATAGAACCAGTGCGTTGACACCTACCGCATTAATTCACAAAATTATGGGCATCTTTGAATAATGTCGGCCAGTAGAATACTAATTGGAGAACTTTAGCCGCAATTCTCATACCATTGAAATGACCTCTATAAGGAGCATTATGACAATGCTTTAGGATTGAAAGCATCTCCTCTTCTGAAACACAACGTCGAATGATGTTGTCATTGCATACCTTGAATAACTACGGCTCGTTCCAATGATACTTCACTATTTTACGAAGAAATCTTTCTTTTTTATGGCCTGTGACACCCAATAGGAATTTTCCACACACTAGATAATTAACAAAATCTGCATACTAAGGAGTTGCATTTACAGCAAATAACTTCTCATCTGGGAATGCGTCGACAATTTGAAGTATGTTTCCGTCTTCACTGCAAACTTCCAATTGAGACAGATGGTTTGCAACTTGATTCTCTAAACCCTTATGATCTTTTATCTTAATGTCAAATTCTTGCAGCAATAATATCCAGCGTATCAGTCTTGGTTTGTCATCCCTTTTTGCAAAGAGATATTTCAACACCGAGTGATCAGTGAATACAGTAACCTTTGCACCAACAAGATAGGAACGAAACTTTTTGAAAGCAAAGCCTATAGCCAGTAGTTCTTTCTTTGTAGTCGTATAATTGAGTTGAGCCTCTGTAAGAGTTTTGCTAGCATAATAGATGGCATGAAATATTTTTCCTTTTCTTTGTCCTAGAACCTCACCCACAACAAAGTCACTTGCATTGCACATAACTTTAAAAGGTTGGGACCAATCACGTGTAACGACAATGGGTGCATTTACTAGCTCCTTTTTTAACTAAATAAAGGCATCCAGACATGCATCACAAAGAAGAATTTTTATTCTGCTCCAGCAATGAGCATAAGAGCTTTGCAATTTTTGAAAAATATCTAATAAACCTTCGGTAAAACCCAGCATGTCTAAGAAAATTATGAATACCTTTTACGCGTATTGGTGGAGGTAATTTCTCTATGATTTCTACCTTAGCTTTTTGTTCTTGAATACCTAGACTAGAGATGCGATGTCCTAACTCAATGCCTTCAGTTGCCATGAAATGACAATTTTCCCAATTCAGATAAGATGTGTGTCCTCACATCGCTTTAGTACTTTATTCAAATTGTCAGTGCAACGATCAAACTCATTCCCATAGACTGAGAAATCATCCATAAAAACCTCTAAAGAGTCTTCGATCATATTTGAGAATATTGCCATCATGCACCTTTGAATTGCAGCTGGTGCGTTGCAAAGACAGAAAGGCATACGGCTAAAAGTGAAAGTACCAAAGGGGCAGGTGAAGTTTATTTTTTCTTTATCCTCCGATGCAATAGCAATTTGATTGTACCCAGAATAGCCATCTAAAAAGAAATAATAGGCCTTTCCAGCAAGCCGATCTAGCATTTGGTCAATGAAAAGAAGTAGGAAGTGATCCTTTTTTGTGGACGCATTCAATTTTCGATAATCCATACAAACTCACCATCTCGTTAGAATATGTGTAGGAATTAATTTGTCCTTATCATTGTGAACCACAGTGATGCCACTCTTTTTAGGCACGCATGGCTTTGGACTTACCTAATTGCTATAAAAAATCGGGTAAATAATTCCAGCATCAAGCCATTTTATGATTTCTTTCTTGACAACTTTCATCTTTTCGTTTAATCTTCTTTGCTATTCAATTGATTGCTTTCCTTCATATTCCAACTTGATCTTGTGCATGCAAAAAGAAGGACTAATACTTTGAATATCAGCAATACTCCAAGTAATAGCTCGTTTGTGTTGCTTGAGAATATGAACCAATTTCTCTTCTTGAGTTACATCCAGTGCTGCAGAGACAATAATTGGGAAAGTATTTTGGTCACCTAGAATGACATATTTAAGATGAGGAGGTAGTGGTTTCAATTCCAGAGTAGGAGCTTCTTCAATAGATGGCTTGAAATTGGGGTTGTTCTGTTGGCTAGGTCTAAGGATTCAATCTGCCATCCATGCTTGAGTTCAAGATTATTAGCTTCGACCATACTGTCACAATTGTCTAAAGATTAAGCATCAGATGCCACTGCAAACTCTTTAGAAAGTATTGTGTTTTGGTCACCGAACTCTTCCTCAATTAGATCATCTAGCACATCAACAGTATGACATTCTTCTTTGTCCTTGCATTGAATAGATTCAAAAACACTGAAGGTGACTTGCTCATCATTAAGTTGCATGGTTAGTTCACCTTTATAAACATCAATAAGAGTTAGACTGGTGGCTAAAAATGGTCATCCCAGGATTAAGGGAACCTCCTTGTCTGCCTCGTAGTCAAGTATAATAAAATCAGCAGGAAAAATGAATTTATTCACGCGAACTAAGACGTCTTTTATTTGCCCTTCAGGTTGAGCCAAGGATTTATCGTCTAGTTGTAATGTCACTGCAGTAGATTTCACGTGACTAGTTCCTATCTTTTTGAAATTATATAGTTGCATTAGGTTAATACTAGCCCCCCGAGTCGCATAAAGCCTTACCCAAATTATGATTGTCAATTGAACATGGGATGGTAAAGCTCTAGGACCTTTCAATTTAGAAGGCTACTTATTTGTCAAAATAGCACTACAGCCTTCTGTGAGTGCAATCGTTTCAATATCAGAGAGCTTCTTCTTCTTGGACAAGAGGTCTTTCATAATTTTCCCATAACTCAGAATTTGTACCAGAGCATCTACTAAAGGAATGTTGATCTACAGTTGCTTCAGTGTGTCCAAGAACAGCTGATATTGTTTGTCATGCTTATTCTTCCTGAATCTTTGTGGGAAGGGTAAAGGTAGAGATATATCTACTAGAGCCGACATCTTTGATTGCGGTGACTATTTCAAAGGTCAGACATCGGGCATATGAGTGACAATTTGTGGAACTTCTTTGTCTAATGTGTTGACAAACTCTTTAGATTGAACCTTCTCACTAGTGATCACTCCATCCATATCTTAAGGTGCTATAGTAGAGTCTAGAAATGGTTCGTCAGTTTGTTTACCGCTCTTAAGAGTGATAGCCTTATAATGTTCTTTTCCCCTTGGACTAGGATTTTCTGTGTCAGTAGTTAATAAGCCTGGTGGTCGAGTATTCAGATTTGAAGCAAGTTTTCCTAATTGTGCCTCTAATGCTCAAATGGAAGATGAATTCCCTTGTCTGATAGCTTCCGTACAAGTAATATGCTCCTGCATTAACACCTCAAGAGTTGCTAATAGGTTAGAAGTAGAAGCTTGTGTGTACAGTTGTTGTCGATGTCCTTAAACATGCTGATTTGGTATTGAAGAGTGTGCATCAAATTTTGGTGTGGATGTGTCTGGCCTTGTTGTGGATGCATTTGAGTGTGCTGATTATAGTTCTGCTATTGTTGGTTGCAATTCCCTTACCTGGGATTATAATTTCCTTGATTAGATGTATTCCCATATCTGAATGTCGCATCATTTTGTCCAGCATTCTGAGTTCCCCAAAACTTTTGGCTTCGTGTAGAGTTGTTGTAAGAGTTACCATAAAAATTGTTCCAGATGTTACTAATATAACAGGAGTTCTCTGCATGTTCTATACAATCTCTATAGCTATGGTTGTCACTACAAGTCTCACAACAAAAAGTAGGAACATCAACTTGCTGAGTGACTTGTATAGGTGAAACTCCACTAGTTCCTTGCATATTTTTAATCATGTTTGTGAGAGAAGAAACTTGAGCAGCTAGTACGATAGTGCGATTATTGCATCCAATTCAATAACTCCTAGAGTAGTTTTTTCTTGTGCAGCTCTAGAGATATGGTATTGATAATCATTCTGAGCAATTCTCTCAAGAATTCTCACATCATCATTATAAGTACAATCCAGCAAAGGTCCATTGGTTGATGCCTCGACAAGATTCCTTGTATGTGAATTCAACCCATTATAAAAAATCTCAATTTGTGTTTCAGGTTTAATGCCGTGCACGCCGAAGTAAAGATTTATAACATTCCCATGTGGTGTGAAGATTCTCATCATCCAAATGATGATAAGCAGTAATATCATTTGGAAGATGAGCATTCATTGTCGACAGTTTAAATCGCAAAACAAACTGTGTTGCTAGTGCACCCAAAAAAGTAATTGATCTGGCAGGTAGTCCAAAAACCAAGTAAAGGCTCTTCTTTGTAGGGAATAAGGAAACAATTGCATCTTCAAGGCATCGCCAGGAATGCCTTGTTGAAAAAAGGAAGAACAGATCAATAAAAAGGATTTAAGATGTTCTCTCGCATCTTTATGTGGTAGTCCAACATATTGTCCATTAGAATTCAGCATTTGAAACATTACTGGCTTGGGTTCAAAATTCTCAACTTGGATTGTTGGCCTAACAACTCCTGGTTGTAAATCATCTAAGACAGGTACCACAAAATCTCGTATAGTCCTATTTTGTATGCGAGCATCTTGCGACAACAATAGGTTATTAACATTTTGCTGTTGTATCGAAGGTATTGCTGCATTGTTCCCTAGTAAAGCCATATTTCTTTGTTCTCGAAGTCTACTTCAGACAGTCCTTTCAATTTCTGGATCAAAAGCGGCAAGAAAATCTGAATTACTTTGGGTCATAAAACACCTAAATTGAAGTTAAAGAGTTAGAAACAAAGAAAAACCAGTTAGTGAATACTAAATATTAGATAAGTAAAATAAAGTGCAAAAACACACAAACAAAAACAAACATCAAACAAACGCCATCCTCGGCAATGACGCCAAAAGCTTGATAAGCTGTTTAACGTCCTAGTAATAATGTGCAAGCATACACTGTCAATGCAAGTATAGTAGATAGATGTGAGTTTGTCAGATATCGATCCCATAGGGATGGTAGTCTTTTTTCTATTAATGTCGGTGCAACAACCAGATGGAAACGAGATAAATTGTAAGAATAGTTGTTGATGCAATAACTTGAAAACAATAAAATAAAATATGATAATGATAAACTGGGATTCCCAACATGAATCTTCAGCAGAATACTAAATGCTCACAAGGTATTAAAAAAGGTGATTTTCGAAGCAATAAAGTTCAATGTATATCTTACCCAGTGTCATTCCTCTATTTAATCTAAGACTTAAACATGCATACTAACTTCACCTTTCGATGATGGCAATATGACACCATTAAGAACAAGTGGACTAAATTCCTCTAATCTTCACTCAACTTCCGTTGTAATGCTTGTTGGCTCAAACTGTCACTGCACTTTCCAGTGTTAGTGACTGCAATAACACTTTCGTGTTAAAAAACATTCAAACCCCAAGATTAAAAAATAAAAGCAAGACTGAATAAGATATTATTTAATCAAGAATTCATGTGTACTTCCATACAAATAAAAAAAGAGAATAATTACCAGCATTCATAAAGAAATAAGAAAGAATCGAGTGAAGAATACTATTCCATGACAACTTGATTGAATCTCTCTATTCCCTCTTGTCTCTCACTTAGGTCTTCTCTTCAGAAGCTAGTTTGCATCTGGTTTTCATGTTGGCTCACTCGTGAGAGGCTTCAGCTGCAATGGTAGCAAGCTTCAAGGTAGGATGATGTAACAGCCCAATTTCGGTGAAATCGAAATAGTGGTTTCAAGACCACAAATCTGAGCTGAAAATAAAATTTATTTTAATTCTATTATATGGATCGTATTACGTTAGAAAAGTCATGTGAAAATTTTGATACAAAAATTTTACCGATTATGTGTTTAATTACGGGAAGGACTAAATCACATAAAATGTAAAAGTTGAATTCTAGTAGCTATAAGGATTAAATAGCTATGGAATTCAAAACTAGAGGTCCTTATAAGGTAATTAGACCATTAAAGAGAAGTATGTAGATATTTTGGTATGACTCAACTGTGGAAAAATTAAAAAAATGCTAAGGACTAAATTGGAAAGATGAAAAGTTATTAAATGACAATTTAATTAAATGAAAAAGAAAACAATTTCATATCATCTTCCCTAAATATTTCCATGGAAACCCTATGAGAGAGGAAGAATACTTGTCAAGCTTATTTGGGTAAGTAATCAAGCCCCATTTTTAATAATTTTGATATTTTTGAAACCGGGATAACTTAATCTATCTATTTGGGGGATCAATTTGTAAAGTTATCAATGTATGGAAAATGGGTGATGGATGTATATGCTGAAAATTAGAAATTTATGGTTGAAAATGAAAGGTTGTTGATAGATAAACAACTTTTACAAAGTGATTTTTGATGAAAACATGATTTAGGGACTAAAATGCAAAGTTGTCAAGGGATTTTTGATGAAATTTGATGAAAAATTCTTAATTTTTATGAATACATGTGCTGTAAATTTTGTCATGGGATTTTGGTTAGGCTTGGAATAGGGAGTAAATTGCACAAGTTTCATTTTCCGAACCCAGGGACGAAATGGGAATTTATGAAAAAGTTAGGGGCAAAATAGTAATTTTTCCTAGGATGTAAATTGTGTCCAATGTATATGAGATGTGTGAATTTGATGTTAAATTTACTCATATAGATTCGGATAGACCAAATTCGGAGTCAAAATGAGGAAAAGAGGAAAATGTCAGATTAGTAGATGTTTGTACACAAACCTTTTTCGAGGTAAGTTCGTGTAACTAAATTGTGTTTATTTATATGCTTGCATTGATTGTGTTTATGTAAATTGTATAAATTTCATGAATATGTGAAATGATTACATATTCGATCAAGCCCGATAAATAAAAATGTTTAAATTAAACTATAATGCCTGATAGATAATAAAGGATAAACGATGAAAATATTAATTTTATGCTTGGAATGTGATCATTTGAATAATATGGATGTTATAGATGTATGAAATAATCCAATACTGGAAAATGCTTGAAAATGTTAAATCTCGTTTGAATAAATGAAAATTGATGGATAAATGTAATTGCCAAAATGAATGAGGTTCTGCATTTGTTGCAGAATGGATTAAGCTTGAACGAGCAATCCTAATGACTTCATTACATAAAGGGTTTAGCCCGGACGGGTAATCTTGATATAAGTCCTCTCAAGCATATGTTATGGATTGGATTTAGCCCAGACGGGTAATCCAGGTCAAGCTCTCTAGAGCGTATGTCATAAAAAGGATTTAGCCTGTACTGGTAATCTTGTTGTATACATCTATGGCTCGAGAGTGTACTCTCTAAAATTGTACCTTATGGGTACTATTGGACATGAATTGATAGATTTTGATTTGTACACCTCAAGTGTACTACCTATGTATCCATCGATATTTCAGATAAATTCAACGGGTAAAAGTTCTTGATAGGAGAAGATATGAATAAGAAACGAGTTATTACACATATCAACCTAAAATACATGAAATTGACGATACGTGATAACTGATATATGGAAATATGAAATGATAGTATTGTACATGGAATTTATTTGATGAGTGTGTACATCCTTGATTATAGATTTGTACACCTTGAGTGTATTAATCGTGACCTTGATATTCCGAGTAATATGGGTAAAGTTCTGATATGAAATGATCTGAACTTGAGATGAACTATTATGAAATTATACTTGTAATATAAAGAGATGATTTATACATGTTAAATGAATACATTTTATTGAAAGAATATGTGCATGGAAACTTGATTGTTGTTGAGCCCATATATGTTGTGATGCTATTATGGAATATATGACTAACAAGGGCAATGAGGATATGTGTAGGGCTTGAGGGCAAATTGATTGAATATGCCTTACATAGTTACCTCAAAATAGAATGAATGGTAAGGTAAGTACCATGTTATACAAACTTACTAAGCATTTTATGCTTGCTTAGTTTTATTTCCCTGTTTTATAGTAAATCAGAAGCTCGTTGGATTAGAATCTTGGCAAAGATTACTCACACTATCCATCGGCTCATGTCGGTACAATATGGTAAATCAATTATGGTTGTAATGGCATGTATAGCTTATATTGGCCCTATTGGCATGTAAATGTAAATGATGCTTGTAATCTAGCCATTGGAATGGCTAGTAATGGTTTGTTTTGATATATTTGTAATGTCATATTGTGGTAACTACATATATGTTAAGTAGTTGATTAAATTATGCCTAACATGTGGACTAGGCTAAGGTAAGGTTATAAACATGTATGCATGTAATGATATGCCTTGTTGAATGATGAAGTTCGCTTAATTTGAATGCTTGAAATGGTTGGCATTTGGATGTGAGTTTAATTGCAGGTTATTGGTGTGATTTTGGGTGAGGAATAAAGCTAGATATAGTTTTATTTTGTCCATACAGGCAGACACACGAGCGTATATCTAGACTGTGTGTAACACACGGCTTGGTACATGGGTGTGTGGTTAGGCCGTGTGTCCCCTGCACCTTAATTTTGAGAAACAGAATGCTCAGAATTGAGCACATGGGCAGAGACACGGGCGTGTGTCTCATTCGTGTGTGCTACACGGGCGTGTGTCTTGGCCGTGTGAAACCTGCACCTAACTTTCTGAAAATTGGATTAACCACACGGCCTAGCACACGGGCGCGTGGCATGGCCATGTGCACAAATTAGAGAGTTACACGGGGTTGAACACAGCTTGTGGCACGGGCGTGTCCTTGGACCACACGGGCATGTCCCTTGGACCACATGGGTGTTTAAGCCCTATACCTTGGAAAAATTATAAAATTTCGTAAAAATTCTTAAAGGTTCTGATTAAGTCCTGGCTCAATTCTAATGCTCGTATTGGGCCTCGAGGGTCCATTTCTCAGATAATGAATAGTAATTGATATAAATTATCTGTAAATGTTTTAAAAGTTTCAGTAATGCTCCGTAACTCTGTTCCAGCGACGGATATGGGTTAGGGGTGTTACAGATGTTAAAGATGGTGATCCAAAAAAAGAGTTAGCTTTTCTTCTCACGTCCACCTTTTATGTCCTCCTCCAATAGTACAGGTGTCATTTCCTTAAATTATTTTGTCTTTATACGTACAAGTTGGTTATACTAGATTGGACAGCTTACTCAATTTTAGTTCTTATCCAGACAACTGTCAGGTGCTACGATAATTCTGGACGCAATCTAGAATTCACTTATGTAGCGACATTAATGCAAAAAGATAGCAAAATTAAGGATAAAATAGGCTAAGACTCATTGAGTTATAAAATGCAATTTACTCAACTAAAAATGCTAAAATGTATGCTAAGGATAACTAAATGGGAACAATTTAACCAATAAGTAAGGGGAAACTCTATGTTCTTTCTAGTGCTATCATTCATTCAATATAAAGCTATTCACAGCTTCCTACTTCCTTCTGGGGATATGCAATACAAATGGCTTGCTATATTCTGAATAATGTGCCAACCAAGTCTTCTTGTAAGGCATCTTATGGACTGTGGCATGGAAAGAAACCTGCTCTAAATCACTTTAGAATAGGGGGTTGTCCAGCATACATTCTGGATAAGGATGCAAAGAAGTTGGATGCATGGATAAAATTCTACATGTTTGTAGGATATCCAAAAAGAACAAAGGGGGGGTTATTCTACAATCCGAAAGATAATACAATTAAAGTTTCTACTTATGCTACTTCCCTCGAGGAAAGCTACATTGATAACTTTAAGTTCAAGGAACTTTCGGGAGTGGTAGAACAATCACCAAGTTCATTTCTCGAGAAAGTTGTAGAAAACCTACAAATGGTCAACAACATAGGGGAATCCATCGTAGTGGGAGAGTTTTTATGTAACTAGACTTCTTCATCTATGATGGTAGTATTTATAATACGGAAGCCAATCATGAGGATGATGATGCACTCACTTACGGGAAGGCTATGCAGGACGTTGATTCCAAGCTTTGGAAATAGGCCGTGGATGCCGAGATGGATTCTATGAAATCCAATACCGTGTGGGAACTTGTAGACTTATCAATTGGGATTAAACCCATAGGGTGTAAATGGATCTTCAAGAAGAAAATAAATGTGGAGGGGAAAGTGGTAACACACAAAGCTAGGCTTGTAGAGAAAAGCTACACAGAAAAAAAAGTTATCGATTATGATGAGACCTTTTCTCCGGTAGCCATGCTCAAGTCTATCTGTATATTCTTATCCATTAACGCTACTCTCGATTATGAGATCTGGAAAATGGATGTCAAGACAACATTATTCAATAGCTATCTTGATGAGACTATTTACATTACTCAACCCATTGGCTAAGTTGTCAAATGAAAGGAGCAGAAAGTTTGCAAACTACTAAGATCCATTTATAGACTTAAGCAGGCATCCCACTCATGGAATAAAAGATTTGATCAAATGATCAAGAATTTTGGACTTGAGAAAAACACTGATCAACCTTATGTTTATAAGTATATAAAGGACAAAAAGGTGATCTTCTTCATTTTGTATGTCGATGTATATTCTACTTATCAAAAACAATGTAGGAGAATTGTCATTGGTTAAACTGTGGTTAGCTTAACAGTTTAGCATGAAGGACTTGGGTGAAGCTAGTTTTATTATTGGAATTCGAATACTTTGGGATCGAAAGAATAAAACGATTACTCTATCTCAAGCTTCATATATCGATAAGGTACTGAAACCTTTTGTAATAACCGATGCAAATCCAGACGTTCAGCTGACTGCATCAAGCTTTTATCATTCTTTAGATGACTGTCTTAAGACAATGGAAGAAAGAGAGCATATGAGTAAGGTTGCATATGCTTCGGTAGTTGGAAGCCTTATGCATGCGATGCTTTGCACATGTCCAGATATCTGTTTCACAGTAGGAATGGTTAGTCAGTATCAGGCGAATCAAGGTATTCGGCATTGACAAGTTGTAAAGCATATATTAAGGTATCTTAAAAGAACCAGGGATTACATGCTTGTGTATTCTAGGGAGGACTTTAATCTTATTGGACTATAACAGTTTGGTTTATACCCTAGTCAGAACAGTGGTTTCGGGACAACAAATTCGAGTTCGTATAATATTTTAATATTATTTTCTGTGCCGTTGATATGTGACTAAGCATGTGTTAAATTTTCGTAAGTTAATTTGTCCGTCTGTGTGTTTAATTTGTCAAAAGGATGAAATTGCATTGAATGTGAAAGTTGCTTGCTAATTGTTAAAGCACCTATGTGTTGTGGCTTTTAAAAGTTATGGCTTTAAGTGGCAATTGAACCACTATTTAGTTGGTGGGTGGTTATGGTAAAAAAATGACCTTATTATTTATGTTATAAAATTTTTGTCTTATAAGGCTAAAATTGGAAGTTGTTTATTAATGAATAAGTAATAAAAAAAATTGCATGAAAATAAGCATTCATTCATGCATTCTTCACCGAAAAATCAAAAGAAAAAGAAAGGTTTATAAGCTCTCATACATTCGACACATACAAGCTTGATTCATGGTAAGTTTTTAGTCGATTTTCGATAATTTCTACTTTTTGCAATCGTTGCTTTAAGAGCTACAAAACCCATGTCTCAATTTGATGAATTGATGTTGTTCATGAGAAATGCCATTGATGTTATGTTGAGCTTTGTGATAATTTATGGTGTTAAATGAAAGTTTGGAGCTAGATGAATATGTTTTGTTCTTGAATTTTTGATGAATTTAGCTAGATAGGGCTAAATTAAGAAAATAAAAATTTGAGGGACTAAATTACAAATTTGATGGAATATAAGGACTTGTATGGTCCCTAGAGAAATTCGACTATGCATGTGTGTGAACAAATTTTGTATATTTGATGTTTTGATAAAAATAGACTAAATTGATAAATTGTGCAAGTATGAGGGTTAATTTGCTAATAGCCCTAAATGTGTGTCCTTGGATTGAATTGAATGAATTAGTGAATAAAAGGGTTAATTCTGTAAATGTTTAGATCAAGAAACGAGGAAAACAAACTTAGAACGTGGGAAAGCGAAAGTAATAGAGTAGTCGTCTTTATTTAGTTAAACCGAATCCGAGGTAAGTCACTATGCAGATAAACGTACTTGTATGAAATTATGGCTGCTCATGTGACTAATGTTGATAATGAATGCTTATGAGAGGTTATGCATATGAATTCTGAGATAAGTTTGATATAGTGGCAACATCTGAGAAGTCCCGTACGAACCTAGGAATAGATAGGATTAGCTATGTCATGACATAGGTATCTATTCTGTTTTATCACGTAAGACCACGTCTAGGACGTTGGCATTGATTTTGAGATTTCGTGTAAGACCACATCTGGCACGTTGGCATCGATACGAGCTTTACGAGTAAGACCACGTCTGGGACATTGGCATCGATATCAGCTATGCGTGTATGACCATATCTGGGACATCGGCATCGTATTGATTGGTATAAGACACTATCTGGGACAGTGGCATCGATATCCGAGTGCATGTCAGACCTTGTCCGAGGCGTTGGCTTTGTACAACCATTCTGAGTGAAACACCCCAAACCCGGCCCACGAGCCTTGACCAGATCTGGTATGTTCCCCGGTGTAAACCGTTTCAAATTCTTTTGTTACTTAGGAAAAACTTGTGTGATTTGGAAGAAAGATCGTTTTGGGTTGGGCTTGAGATGAAAACAGGTTCATTTCATTATTAAGAATCTTTTACTTTAAGTGACAAAACGTTTGGGATTTGTTTCAAAAATAGATTTACTTAATCTTTTAATAAGTAAAAGTTTGTAAGCTTAATAAATAAAAACAAAATAAAATAATTCTACTAAGGCCTTATTACATCAAATAATTCCCACATTTAAATTCAAAATACTTAAAATAAAATAGTCCAAATAAAAGAAATTTGAACTTCACATGGCCTCCACTAAGCATCTACCGGCCCGGTCCATCACTGATCATCACCTGAAAAATAATCCCACAACGGGGTGAGTCAACAGACTCAATGTGTAACCAACACTAAAATTTAATATTTCAGGCATACAATATCATACATGTTCATAAAGCATTTAAACAATATGATGCAACCCGAACCCAAACCTATATGCCATCCGCTACACACCACCCGTACCATCCTGCACACCGTGGGGACTACTAAGTCAACCCTCCTTCCGCTACACTCCATATCGCGGTCTTAGGTCACCGCATTCGTGGTCTTAGGTCACCACGTTTAGATTTCTGTGGTCTTAGGTCACCACATTCAGATTACTGTGGTCTTAGGTCACCACATTCAGATATCACGGTCTTAGGTCACCGTGTTTGTGGTCTTAGGTCACCACATTCACTTCCCCAAAAATAAACCCATATGCCCCATATAATAGTAATATGCATAAATATGCCAGAGTTCACATTCTTATTCTTATTCTCATGTTACAATTAACATATTTCATAATCCTAGTAGGAGTAGGAAGCGTGCACAGTACTTTGTACCATAACATGGTACCTTAGCCACTTTCATATTCTTAATACCACATATATTAATTAAATGTAGCCATAAAACATATTATGATATAGTGTGGGGTACACACGTACCTTAGCCATGCTTTTCACATTCTTAATAACACATTTAATTTAAAACATAGCCATCAACATATTAAAACTTAGGGTAGGTACACACCGATTAAACAACGATTTCACTTGAAATCCAATTTTCGATCTTAGATCTTTAACTCCCTACATTCGGCCCATATTAAATATTTAATGAAAAACTCATTCGGCCATAAAACCAAATCCTAGTAGGAGTTGTACACTTATACGCTTACCTTGCTGTCGAATTGACTATAGTCAAATCCCGAAACCTTGTTGTATTCCTTCTTGCATTCGGCCAAACATTAAGTTATACCACAGATTAGTTTTGGCTTTTTATCAATTATGGAATAGATCTAGTTATCAAAATAGACCTATGGCCGATTGTATTTAGGCACATACCTTGCGATTTTTGAATCTCGAAACTCACCGAATAACTAGGGAACACGCGGCCTATGGTGTACCTTCGAGAAAAGAACTTCTCCTTCCTTGTAAACGGCTGACCTTGGATCGATTAACTTTTCAGTTTCGGCTATTTTGAATAAATATAAACTAGATCTAAAACACCAAAAATAGCCCTTGGCCGAATATTCGCATGTCTTACCTTGTGGATTTTAAATCCCGAAATTCACCAAAAAACTAGGGAACACGCGGCCTATGGTGTACCTTCGGGAAAAGAACTTCTCCTTCCTTGTAGTCGACACTTAGTAAATCCTGAAGAGCCTTCTTTCCTAGTTTCGGCTTTAATCTTAGAAGAAAAAGAATGGAAATCGATAACTACTGACCTTACCCTTAATCTTTGTAATCGACAGCCCCCTTTTCTTGAGTCCTCAAAGATTCGGCTTAAGACCTAGAGAGTAGTCACACAAGTTTCAGCTTTTGGAATATTGAGAGGAGAAGAATGAAGAAGAAAGAATAGTTGCTTAAGAGAATTCGGCGAGGTTGTCAAGGAAGAGAAAATAATCTTTGAATGGCCTCTCTTTTCCTTTTATAGCCGAATTTACTACTCGAGAATCCTTACTTGGCCACCACTCTTCTATTTTGATAACTTTATCCTTTGAATTATCACTTTATTAAAAGAATTAATCCAACAATTATCTTCTAAAAATAATGATAATTAAATCTATTATTTATCTCCTAATTAGCCGAATTTAAAAGAGAATGAAACTCCTCTTTTGCAAGCCTTGTGCCGCCCACCTCTGTGCTTCTAGAAGCGAAAATAAAACTTCTTTTATTTGCTTCCCATGTGACTCGAACTCAGGCCCAACACCCTTGCATGTGGCGCCTTTTCCAGAGGCCCTAAGTGGCATCTTCAGGCCACTTTTCCAAGCCTGTTTGTGTGTCAAATTTCACATACTTTTTCTCTTAAGGCCACCTTGCCTTAATTTCCTCTTTTAAACTTTAAAACTTGATATTTCTAAGTCATTTCTAAGTTTCCAAAAAATTTCGTTTGGCTCTTTAAACTTGACATTTCCTTACATTTCCAAGTTTCCAGAAATGTTCACTTTCCTCTTTTGAATCATTTCTAAATCATTTCCTTACATTTCCTAGTTTCCAAAAATGTTCACTTTGAACTTAACATTTCCTTACATTTCCATACATTTCCTTACATTTCCATACATTTCCTTACATTTCCATACATTTCCATACATTTCCATACATTTCCTTACTTTTTTATACATTTCCTTACATTTCCATTCCTTTCCTTACATTTCCATACATTTCCTTACATTTCCATACATTTCCAAGTTTCCAAAAATATTCAAAATACATTCATAACACATAAGACATGTCATTTCGTACAATTAAACCGAAAATGAATAGGCCCTTTTCAGGATGTTACAGTTCTACCCCCCTTAAAAATAATTTCGTCCTCGAAATTACTTACTATCGTTCAATCCTAACTCATCACACTACGCCTTTGCTGCGCACTCTGATCTTAACAAAACTAACACATTTCTTAGATACTACCTCGACCACGTCCACTAGAACTCATTATTAACGTCGCGATTTAATCTGATTAAAAAGTTTTATGCATTAGTTCTTTATTCCACTATTTAACCGCGAAGAAGTTTTATGAAAAGAACTTTAGGAGTGGTTCTTTCGTATTCATACATGCACACAGTCTTTACATTCATACATCCATCAATCAATTATGAACTCTCGTTCATTCAGAGAAATGTTGTAGTTTTCATTGTTGTTGTTTTTCCACTACCCAGGGTATTTTTGTAATTTTCCCTACAGGGGTATTTTTGTAATTTGTCAAAATAAGGTTCCTTGGTGATTTTTTTTCAATAAGGGTATTCTGGTAATTTTTCATTCTCGGGGGTATTTTGGGAAATTTTAAAATCTGAGGATATTTTGGTAATTAACCCGGTAAATTTGTAAATCTTAATAAATCAAGGATACTTTGAAATTTTACAAAACTTGAAGGTTGTTTCTGAGAATTTGTTTTCCAGATTAATGTTGTTGTAGAAATTTTTGAAGATCGGGGTCATTTTGGTAATTTTACAGGTTAGGGGCAATTTCGTAATTTTCCAAAATCAAGGTATCTTGATATTTGGCAAATTAGGGTTTTTTTGAACATTTTATAAAATAATGAAATTTTGATAAGAATTGTGGGTATTTTGAAAATTTCATAAACTAAGGGCATTTTTGTAATTTTACCACTAGGGGTATTTTAGTAATTTTGCAAGTAGGAAATATTTTGGAAGAATTTTCGCAAAAAATATTTTGCTACTCCTAAAAGGGTAATATAGGGATTTTAAAGCTAGGGTTTCCATAAAAATACGGCTAGTCCCTTTCGGGTTTTAGTTAGGGGTTTAGCCCGTAGCTAAGTCCTCTTGGTTAGGGTGAACCGTAGCTACGCACCAGGTAGGATTCGAGTGGAGAGGAGGTGAGTCACACGGACTGCTTAAATACCAAGCTCCCACCGAAACCAATCCTAGACATGCACACCATGGTTGCCACACCCTAGCTCGGCGACTTAACCACAGGTTTGTTTAATTAGGCATTTAAGTCTTATATTTTTGTTGGGGTATACTAGTCCTAGGGTTCAAGTACTTAATCTCTATTCTACGTTCCATTTCTACCCTTCTACAAATCATAATATAAATCACACAAAAGATCGGAGTACTTACCTGGTGGACTTTGGGTCGGAGACTTAGTGGGCCATGCCAGAAAAACCTGCTTAATTCACAAAATCCCTTTTGGGCTTAACTTTGAAAACATTTTGGCCTTAAACCCAAGGCCGAGAGTTTAAAATTGGGCTCTGATACCAAATTGAAACACCCCAAACTCGGCCCACGAGCCTTGACTGGATCTGGTATGTTCCCCGGTGTAAACCGTTTCAAATTCTTTTGTTACTTAGGAAAAACTTGTGTGATTTGGAAGAAAGATCGTTTTGGGTTGGGCTTGAGATGAAAACAGGTTCATTTCATTATTAAGAATCCTTTACTTTAAGTGACAAAACGTTTGGGCTTTGTTTCAAAAAATAGATTTACTTAATCTTTTAATAAGTAAAAGTTTGTAAGCTTAATAAATAAAAACAGAATAAAATAATTCTATTAAGGCCTTATTACATCAAATAATTCCCACATTTAAATTCAAAATACTGAAAATAAAATAGTCCAAATAAAAGAAATTTGAACTTCACATGGCCTCCACTAAGCATCTGCCGGCCCGGTCCATTACTGATCGTCACCTGAAAAATAATCCCACAACGGGGTGAGTCAACAGACTCAATGTGTAACCAACACTAAAATTTAATATTTCAGGCATACAATATCATACATGTTCATAAAGCATTTAAACAATATGATGCAACCCGAACCCAAACCTATATGCCATCCGCTACACACCACCCGTACCATCCTGCACACCGTGGGGACCACTAAGTCAACCCTCCTTCCGCTACACTCCATATCGCGATCTTAGGTCACCGCATTCGTGGTCTTAGGTCACCACGTTCAGATTTCTATGGTCTTAGGTCACCACATTCAGATTACTGTGGTCTTAGGTCACCACATTCAGATATCACGGTCTTAGGTCACCATGTTTGTGGTCTTAGGTCACCACATTCACTTCCCCAAAAATAAACCCATATGCCCCATATAATAGTAATATGCATAAATATGCCAGAGTTCACTTTCTTATTCTTATTCTCATGTTACAATTAACATATTTCATAATCCTAGTAGGAGTAGGAAACGTACCTGAGTACTTTGTACCATAACATGGTACCTTAGCCACTTTCATATTCTTAATATCACATATATTAATTAAATGTAGCCATAAAACATGTTATGATATAGTGTGGGGTACACACAGTACCTTAGCCATGCTTTTCACATTCTTAATAACACATTTAATTTAAAACATAGCCATGAACATATTAAAACTTAGGGTAGGGTACACACCTGATTCGCTTAACGATTTCAATTGAAATCCCGAATTGTCGATCTTAGATCTTTAACTCCCTACATTCGGTCCATATTAAATATTTAATGAAAAACTCATTCGGCCATAAAACCAAATCCTAGTAGGATTTGTACACTTATATGCTTACCTTGCTGTCGAATTGACTATAGTCAAATCCCGAAACCTTGTTGTATTCCTTCTTGCATTCGGCCAAACATTAAGTTATACTGCAGATTAGTTTTGGCTTTTTTATCAATTATGGAATAGATCTAGTTATCAAAACAGACCTATGGTCAATTGTATTTAGGCAAATACCTTGCGATTTTTGAATCCTGAACCTCACCGAATAACTAGGGAACACGCGGCCTATAGTGTACCTTCAGGAAAAGAACTTCTCCTTCCTTGTAAACGGCTGACCATAGATCTATTAACTTGTCAGTTTCGGCTATTTTGAATAAATATAAACTAGATCTAAAACACCAAAAATAGCCCTTGGCCGAATATTCGCATGTCTTACCTTGTGGATTTTAAATCCCGAAATTCACCGAATAACTAGGGAACACGTGGCCTATGGTGTACCTTCGGGAAAAGAACTTCTCCTTCCTTGTAGTCGACACTTAGTAAATCTCGAAGAGCCTTCTTTCCTAGTTTTGACTTTAATCTTAGAAGAAAAAGAATGGAAATCGATAACTACTGACCTTACCCTTAATCTTTGTAATCGACATCCCCCTTTTCTTGAGTCCTCAAAGATTCGGCTTAAGACCTAGAGAGTAGTCACACAAGTTTCAGCTTTTGGAATATTGAGAGGAGAAGAATGAAGAAGAAAAGAATAGTTGCTTAAGAGAATTCGACAGAGGTTATCAAGGAAGAGAAAGTAATGCTGAATGGCCTCTCTTTTCCTTTTATAGTCAAATTTACTACTCAGAATCCCTTACTTGGCCACCACTCTTCTATTTTGATAACTTTATCCTTTGAATTATCACTTTATTAAAATAATTAATCCAACAATTATCTCCTAAAAATAATGATAATTAAATCAATTATTTATCTTCTAATTAGACGAATTTAAAAGAGAATGAAACTCCTTTTTTGCAAGCCTCGTGCCGTCCACCTCTGTGCTTCTATAAGCAAAAATAAAACTTCTTTTATTTACTTCCCATGTGACTCGAACTCAGGCCCAACACCCTTGCATGTGGCGCCATTTCGGAGGCTCTAAGTGGCATCTTGAGCCACTTTTCCAAGCTTGTTTGTGTGTCAAATTTCACATACTTTTTCTCTTAAGGCCACCTTGCCTTAATTTCCTCTTTAAACTTTAAAACTTGATATTTCTAAGTCATTTCCAAGTTTCCAAAAATTTTCGTTTGGCTCTTTAAACTTGACATTTCCTTACATTTTCAAGTTTCCAGAAATGTTCACTTTCCTCTTTTGAATCATTTCTAAATCATTTCCTTACATTTCCTAGTTTCCAAAAATGTTCACTTTGAACTTAACATTTCCTTACATTTCCATACATTTCCTTATATTTCCATACATTTCCATACATTTCCTTACATTTCCATACATTTCCTTACATTTCCATACATTTCCTTACATTTCCATACATTTCCATACATTTCCATACATTTCCATACATTTCCTTACATTTCCATACATTTGCAGGTTTCCAAAAAATTCAAAATACATTCATAACACATAAGACATGTCATTTCGTACAATTAAACCGAAAATGAATAGGCCCTTTTTAGGATGTTACACCGAGTTTGCTGAGCATCCTACTGGATTCCTATTGGTTCAATGGGGAAGTCTATGATACGAATTGCAAATCTGAGCTATGATAAATTAAGTGAACAAATGTCTGATTCAGGTACGTTTGATATATATATGATAAACCGTAAAAGTAACATATTTTAGGCCCACATTTAGTATGCTTTTGGATAATTTAGCCCTTTATTTATGTAAAAAGGTGCTCTTAATCCTTTTTTTTCATGTTTTTACTCAGGAAAGCACTCGAAGACGAAAAGAACAAGAAACAGGCTTAAAACGAGCCAATATGGGCCAAAGAGGAAACCGACACGGCCTAGACTTCAAGCCGCATGGCCGTGCCTTGACAATTAACTAAGACACGACCATGCCATGATTTAAACGGCCGTGCCCCAACCGACAGAATTGAGACATGACCTGAAGACGATTTACATGGGCGTGTACCATGGCCATGTCCCTGCCATAGAAAAGAGAAATTCTACTCGGAATAGGATACTTTAAGGCAAAGAAACACATTCCAAAGCCTATTCAAATACTCGAGTAGGAATTATACTTGAATTAGGATACTTAGGGGCCAAGTAAGGCATCTCAAAGTCTATATAAACACCCAAGGGTGCAACTTAAAGGGGAGTTCATCAGAACCCTTCTACCAGGGCTTTTGTCGGGGCGGTTAGCTAGGCCAAGGAGCCGAGCCAGAAGGCTAGATTTGTTGGAATTACTCGAAGATAGCTAGTTTATCCATCTCAAGAAGCTAGAATTCTACCCAAGACGGTGGATTTCTCCTTCAATTCCTTCAAGGGGTTTTAGGGATTTCTTATGTTTTGTTTAATCTTTTCTCTTAAGATGTTTTCTTTATTCATTATGAACTAAACCCTTCAGATACCTGAAGGGGATGAAACCTAGATGAATCTTATTATTGATTTATGAATTATATGATAAATACTTAGTTTGTTCTTAATTATACATGCTTAATCCAAATATGATGTGCTTAGGTAGAGGAGGAATAGACCCTGCTTAAGAGTAGATCGAGCATAATTAAGTGGAGTTGATCACAGCATAGAGATA